>JAJAGP010001458.1:0-191067 GCA_025084515.1 Ancistrus triradiatus
GGTCAACCAACAAAGATCACTCCAAGAGCAAGGCGTGTAATAGTTGGTGAGGTCACAAAGGACCCCAGGGTAACTTCTAAGCAACTGAAGGCCTCTCTCACATTGGCTAATGTTAATGTTCATGAGTCCACCATCAGAAGAATAAAATATTTTTACTCTTATTTTAGGTGTTCTGGGACTTTATGGGGGAGTTTATGTTGCTTGAGCAGGGCATTTTTGATGACATGAAACTGAATGCTCAAAAAACGTCTAGAATGATGATTTTTCCATTTTCATGCATGGGTAGATGATCCGTCTGGGTGTGCAATAACCACCCCAGCTCACCCGTAAACACACCCATGTCCTGGACTACATTAAATCATGGGGCTCACCTGGTCATAGGATTGCAGATCATCACAGTAATCCAACTTCATGGAGCAGGACAGGCGAGAATAAATAACACACATAAACAAACAAAACCAACAATGATTATAATCATAACATGATTACAGTTCTACAATTTTGCTCAGGATGCTGGGGTAGCACATTACACAGGTCAGATATTCTAGCCCACCACTGCAAGAGCTTGGGTTCAAGTCCCAGCGGTGCTTTTCGGCCAGGTCAGGTGTCCTTGCAGACATGGTTGGTTTTGTCTTTCATGGGATCATGTCCAGTGTTGCAACAGCAAGCCTCAAAACCTTGGCTAGGAAAAGCAGGGTTAGAGCATGAAAAACAAACCCTAACTTGTAAGTTTGCCAATAGTCGGGACCCCAGCTAAGCAGTCAGAGGCAAGAGTGGCAAGGAAGAACTCCCTGAGATGCACGAGAATGAAAACGTGAAAGGATTCGGGCTCGAACGGTTAGCACGTCCTCTGGGTGAAACCACACGACCAGATTAAATTGATTAGCAGATTAGCTGGTTATAGAGTAAATTTAGCGGGTTTTTGTATAAAATGCGAATGAGAGCAGAATAAAACAGGTCCTGTTGAACATTTTTACTTAATGGTGCCGAGTCGCAGTGAACGGGCTGTGGTTACCGGAAACAAAGCTTGTGAGTGTGTCGCCATCTAGTGGACACTGGTGGAGACAGCAAACGTGGTGAATGAAGCAGGTTGTGAGATTTAAAAGCTCAATGCTCGGTCAGAGCAAGAAAGTCTTCAGGAATATAGAAAAGTATATAACGCCTCTCTCACTCACTCAGTCACATTCCATGCCCATGTAATCCAATTCAGAGTCACGTAGAGCCACGTCCTAACCGGAGGCACAGGGTGCAAGGTGGGAACCAACTCTAGACGAGGCAGGAGTCCACCACGGGGCACGTGTACAAACACACACACACACACTGAAACACTAAAGACATCAAATATCCTAAGGCAGCCTCAGAATGTAGGCATCTTGAGACACGGGGAGAACATGCAAACTCCACACAGGCTGAGACTGGCCTGGAACCTTTTGTCGAAAGCTAGTCACTGGAGGGCAATGTTGAGTTTGGTATGTTCTCCATAGCTCTTCAATTTCCTTGCCCCTCCTGAAACGTAGCAATAGCTTATATTGGTCTTTCGTATAAAAATGTCATCACCATTCCTCAGTGTATATTCTTTATATCTAAATATCTGGCATATTTTTTCACCATATATATATATAATAAATGTGTATATGTATAATAAATGTGTAAGCGTTCCTTACACATTTAACACTGTACACGGCCGCGACTTTTCCTCACTACACTTCCCAGCGCTCATCACTCCCACCACGTGACCGCCACAAGAGGCAACGTCTCAAATCGTAGCGAAACGTACCGTTAAACATGAATTGTATTAAACTACAGTTGGGCAGCGTCCTTAACATAAAGCTTATTTTATAATTAAGTTTAAAAATTATCATGTCATTTATCTAATCATGTATTGAAAGTGAAAAACAAAATGATTATTCCGCAACCGCGGCTTTTACTCACTACATTTCCCAGCCACGTGACTCCTTACACTTCCGGCAGCGTCCCAAATCGAGCACAAGGACGTTTCGAGCGAAATGTACACTTAAACATGAGTAAAGCACTTATATTAAACTACAGTTGGGCAAAAACATTTACATAAAGCTTCTTTTTCATTAAGTATTGAATGCTTAATGTAATTGAGTGAATATTGTACGGAAAATGAAAAACGAAACGATTTTCCTCAATACATTTCCCAGCGCTCATCACTGCCGCCACGTGACTCCCTACGTCACGCACTGCCGACTTCCTCATCAGTGTGCTACTTATACTGCATATCTCGCTTACCCGAGAAAATAAAAAATAAAAAATTCAGGGTACAGTTTCAGCTATATGTGTATTTACGTGTACTAGGAGAAATACTTGTACAGAGAAATCCAACATGTGGACCATGACAGTGTAGTGTTTAAAGTATTGGACTGTTGAAAGGTCCAAAGGTCCAGGATTCAAGTCCCAGCACTTCCAAGCTGGCCTATATACCTTTTAACATTTTAATAAAGTGGCAGAGTGGCTCACACTGTCACCGCACAGCACCGGAGATCCCTGTTTGGACTCCTGGTCCAGACTTGGTCTGTATGTTCTTCCCGAGCAGCAGGCCATTCTGGATAAACTGTGTAAATACGAGCGTAATACATGAACGTAGCAGAAAGTATTTTCACCCTTGGGTTACTCAACAGTAAGGAGAACCTGCAGGGTGATAAATCACTTTTATTGAGTTTGAAAAAGGAGCATGATTCAGAAAACAAGGTACAGTGTAACAGACCATGACCACAATCAAGTCAATAGACGAATGCTTTAAAAAAAGAGAGAGAAAGTTACAAAGAAGACCTCTTCTGAAACCAGAGTCATCATTTTATCAACAAGCTTAATTCTCTCAGTGACAGAACGACAGTCGCTCTCAAATATCCATAGAAGATATTAGAAGGACGACAGAAACAAGGGTTAGCAATGAGAAGGCTATAAAGAAAGTGGGTTAAAGAGGAAAAGGGTTTCTAAGGTTGAGCGAACCTAGAATTATCCTGCGACGTTAAGCTACCCTGATATCAGAGGTTAGTTTGTTTGATTTATATCACTCACAAACTCCATAAACCATAAGGTAAGATCTAAGGTTTGGTAGTGTAAAATGGCAATGGTTGGTATGACAAATTAGCTTCCATGCTCATGATGAACTCTAACTAAACAGGAGGACGTAACATTCAAACAAGGAACGAGTTAAAGAGTTATAAAGTATAACTTGCATAACGCTACTAAGAAATAGTTCTTTGCACTGCATGTTTAATAACGTGGAAGGCTTTTTAAAAGGCGTTTGAGTAGTGATACAGTTTAACCTCGGAAATCGGACGCTTCTTTATTCGAATGATTCGACAACGAACCATTTTTGCCTCTAAATTTGAAGGAAAATTCCGACTTAGATCGGTAAAACCTGTACGCGGAAACGCACTGGATCCTGACTTCCAAGAAATCCAATTTCCAGAAGCAATTAAGTTCGAATTCAGAGGTTCCACTGTATTCGTCTTTAAAAGTGACTAGTGTTCATTCAGGCAAAAAATGTGCATCTGTTATATTCCCAAGAAAACCTCGGGCCCTGGCATTCACACGAATGGTACTTTGACACGTCCCGGCATAGACCACTTACACTCCCCTCCTTTCCAACGGTACACCCTACTGGGGCAGTGATGTAATGTCTAATGTCATATATAAACACGGAGCTTAAAATCTCTTACACTGGCCACAATAAATGGATTAATTTACCACAAGGGAATGAAACGGCTTAGGAAGAAATCTGTATGACAGAAAGGCCATGGCAAATTTGTCAACAAAAGTAATACAAAGAGAACAAATGCTGAATAATGGCGTTTGTCACACGAGTGCATGAAGCTCTTACTTCCTCTGTTTGTTCCCCATAGAAGAAACAGAAGCTTCTAGTCCGAGTACTCACACACCCGTACGTGCAAACAGAACAAACATCCATGCATGAGACTCGGCTTGCTCAGTAACATGCAGTCATGTTATTACACCTCCGACACTTCACGAATATTCTACCTACAGAGCATCTACCCTTTCCCATCATTACAAGGGCTCTATAGGAAACCCTGAAGAAAAGGCCTGAGACTATATACACACCTGCAGCAATGAAGAATGGCTGGGAGGAAGCTATAGAACAGCATGCATGCTTACAGGTCCTACTGATCCTTCAGCTTCACTATTATTTTGGCTTTGATATGGGCATCATATATGATTCCTCATAATAACAGGGATAAAGAAAGAATTTGCTGATTAGAGATCAAAACAACATGACTCGGCATTGCTGGTACTTGTTAGTTAATCCGGACTGTCAATGTCAGCTTTACTAAACAGTATTTTTATAACGTTTTCCCCTTTCTTTTAACGTTCACATACTCTTTACACTTTTAATCAGTAATACAAGATCAGACATTCAGTCATTACTTTACTAGGGCTTTGTTTCCTGGTGGGTGGGTGACAGTCTAGCAACAAAGTCAAAAGGCTACAGACGCACTGTGCTTCACGGGTTCATGTGTCTGCCAGGTTTGAGCAACCCCTTCAAACAGCTCTGGTTCTAGAACATTCTATCCTAAGACATGAAATTCGTTACTAATTTAGGGACACCAGCAGCTATAGTTAATTGCATCCCTAGAGCCAGAATGCTGGACAATATAGGGATCCATAGAGAGCTCCATATCTGTGGATATTCCAAGACAGTCATTCATGTAGTGCTAATGATACACCTTAACCAAACAGAGGTAACAGATTAGTGTTATGGAAGTGTGTAAGGGTGTGTCTGATGGGGAAATATGCTCTTGCAACATCTAAAGGTGGCCAAGCCTAGAGCAAATTATGGTCACTGAACTGCTGGATGTCTAAAAATTGGACTGAAAACAATGTGGGTTCTTAGATAATTGGGTACCATTTGAGGGAAAGCCTGGCCATTAGGGACTGTTTCCATTCCGCTAGGTGTCTTGAAACATATGCCTTATGGCAGGTTTAGTTATGGTCTGACTACTGGTGTTGGGGCCCGGCAGCAGACAAACAGGTTAAACCCTTGTAAACATAGATGACAATTACATGACAGCATACTTCCACCTTAGAAACGTAACTGAACTAGGAAATATATTGTCATTAAAAGAAAAAAATTGGTTTTATTAGCTCTGTGTTGGATTATTTTAACGATTTGCTTTCAAGATGTTAATGTAAAAGTACAGTACAGGTGCAAAAGCCCTAAGCCACCAATGAGTTTGTTGTTTAAGTAATGATATGATGACCATATATAACATATTGTCGAAGATTGGACCCCAAAATTTCAAACTGGATTTGTCTTTTCCACTGATCTTCCTTCCAATCTTTGTGAGCTTTAGCATATCTTAGCCTTTTCACCCTGTTCCCCTTCTGAAAAAGTGGTTACTTGGGTGCTACCCTTCCAAAAAGGCTACTCCTGATCAAGCTCCTTCGGACTGTAGGCATCCCAATGAAGCTGCCAGATGCTGCTATCGCTCAAGTGTAATTGGATGTCACACCAAATGCTTGCCACTATAGCCTAGAGATGTATTTCATATTTTAATGCTGCATTCAAATTTTCTGTATTTTCTGGTTGTATTAAAAAAGACACAGAGAAATAATTACATATGGTCATCATACCTTTGCTAAAACAATGGTATATCAAATCTAATGGTGGCCTAAGACTTTTGTAGAGTACTGTAAATAAATTCCAGTTAGTCCAGAATGCAGCAGTCTCACTAAAGGTAGAAAGTTTAATCATAATGCTCCTGTTTTAACCTTGTTTAATTGGATGCCAAAACTTCGTATTTCTTACAAAAATTATACTTCTAGCCTATAAAGCCCTAAACGGTCTCACCCTGCATGCCTGAGTGAACTTTTGGTCCATTATGATCCACTTTGGTGAAAAGATACAAGTTTATTAGGAGTACCTAGAGCAAAACTATAGCTGGGGTCAGAGTGGTTGGTGTTTGGGAATCAGCCACAGTCTTGGTCTTCAACACTCAAGACTTAATTATTTGGCCAAACGTTTTCCTATAGAGGTGCAGATCTGTGGGTTTTCAGACACTTGCCCTCAGCTGCCAGAGTCCCTGCTTGCACTTCATGACCATTTACATCTGAAGAAAGGTTTGGTTCTCTTCCACCAGCCCTGACACATCGTGATCTATTACTGCGACCTGATGAAGATTGCCTGGACCCACCAGATGCTGATTTGGTAAGTGGACCAGACAACTTCACTCTTCAGCTTCTAATGTCTCTGTGTATTAATAAACTTTATTATCTGGTCTCTCCCACTATTGTCTCTGGCTTGCTCATTTCCAGTACAAAGGTGCTGTACAAATACACTCACTGACAAAAAAATGCATCCAGATTGCTACCTTTACTTGCTTAATTCGTCTTTAGCGACAAATCCAGGTTCTGTTTTTGATCTGATGACGGTCGGGTTCGAGTATGGCGGCCTCATGGTGAGCGCTTCAATCCTGCCTTTGCTGTGGAGCGACACGCTGCCCCAACTGCTGGTGTGATGATCTAGGGAGCCATGGCATATGACAGCTGATCCCCCCTAGTAGTGATATGAGGGACACTAACAGCTCAGCGATATGCGCAGGACATCCTGCGGCCACGTGTTGTCTCTCATGGCAGGGCTTCCAACAGCCATTTTTCAGCAGGATAATGCTCAGCCAAACTCAGGGTTTAACAGGAATGTCTCCACCAGATTGCAACACTTCCTTGGCCTGCCCGGTTGCCAGATTTATCGCAAACTGAGCATTTATGGCACCAGCTGGGACACTAGTTTTGGCAACCTATGAATGTGCAGGATCTACAGGCCCAGCCGTAATACCTGTGGGCAAACGTGCTGAAGGGTACATACAGAACCTGCATGTCTTTAATGCTCAATGTATCTTGTATCCAGGCTAGAGGTGGCCTAACAGGGTAACTAGAGCCTCCTTTCAACTGTACAGTTTTCCCCAATAAACGTAGTCAGCAGTGACTGGTCCGGCGAAACGATGACCACTCCTGATGTGGGTGAGATGTGATCACTGGTCCATCCAATATAATGTAGTAAATGTGCTTCTGCTATCCAAACTATTTACATTACAGCCATTAGCGAGCTTTTATCCAGAGCCATTTACAACTGATCATTAATTTCCCATTTTTACCCAACTAAAGCTGGTCAAAAATCAAAGGGTATCAGGTGCTTATTTTGGAATTCAATGGGTGCAGGTTTCTCCTCGTAACTGTACCACGGGAAGGGTCCAAAGTCAAAACTTGTTTCCATTAAATACTATAGCAAATGGGGGTTTGGGACACAGCCCATGGTTTGTGGAGCACCAACTACAGGTAGTCCCAGACAAACCCATCATTAAGTGGCCATATCATAGAGTTGCATACATTAAACATGCTTAAAACATGACCGGGACCATGGCTTTTCACTACATTTCCCAGCAATCCTCACTCCCGCCAGGCGACTCCCTACGTAAAGCACACTCGGCTTACTCATCAGAGTGTGTTTGAGTATTGGACTGCGTATCGTTGGCCCAGGAAATTCAAAATGACCATCGTAAAGTCAAAATATCATCAACTGGCCTGGGACACCAATCCATCGTAGGGTTGGGTCAGGCTTAGTGTTGCTCCTACAGTGAACATGGATGCTTAGATATGTGGATCCCCTCGTTCAAACACAGCCAATTGTACCTGCATGCACCTGGCACCACCAGGAATCAAACACTGTGCTAGCACCTTAGACCGCCAGGCCACTTGTGGTAGGACTGTAGTGTGGTGGCTCAGTCCAGGGTTCAAACCTCGGAACTGCCAGGCTGCCACTGCTGGCCCTTGAGCAAGGACTTTAATCTAGAATTGCTTGGATTGTAAGACTACCAGTTGTAGAAGTTGTTCTGGATGGAAGCGTCTGCTAAACGACCTGAGCACCGACACTATTTATGTGCTTTGTAGTTTAGTCCTTATGTTTTAATTGCACTTTTCCTGCTGATGGTGTGTCAGGTGGTTTGGAGCCAATCCTGGAGAAGACGCACATAAGCAACGTTCGCTGTTGCAGTGCCTGGGGATGATCCCCTGTCTGGCATCCTGGATATTTATTTGGGTATCTCTTTACTGAAGATCATAATACTATTATAATGATACTAGTCAGACACACACACACACACACACCTGTGTGCAGGCATGAGGGAAAGGTCAAGATGGAACCGGAGATCCGCACTTAGGCCATATGCAGTACTGTGCAAAAGTCTTAGGCCACCATTAGATTTGTTGTTTTAGCAATGGTATGACCCTATATAACAGATGACTAGACCTAATAATTTCAAACTATTTGGATCTTCATTCCAATCCGTGTGAGCTTTAGGACATCTTAGCTTTTTCTCACTGTTCCCCTTCTGAAAAACTGGTTTCTTGGCTGCTACCCTTCCAAGAAGACCATTCCTGATAAAACTTCTTCAGACTGTAGAAGGGTCAACTTGGCATCCTGCCAGATGCTGCTATTGCTCAAATGTAACATAGAAACATCTCAGGTTTTAAATACTGCATACAAATTTCCTGTATTTTCTGGTTGTATTCTAGTAAAGAGCCTGAGACGTAATTAGATATGGTCATTATACCATTGCTAAAACAATGTAACAATTGGTTTATGTGATCTAAAGATGGCCTAAGACTTTTGCACAGTACTGTACATAGGTCTTGAGCAGCGTATGGATTTCTGGATAGTGATTCCTCTATGACATACCCCTTCCATTGTTGAAGTCAAAATTCCAACATTTATCATGATCATCACCAATCCGCCCTACTATGAACCTCAAACTATTCTGATAAGCCATAACCGCACAAGTGGCTCTCAGAACTGTTTGTAATGACGCAGAAACCAGGCTTGGAGCTTATTTACCCCAGCTTTGATACCAGTAACATTTCAAAAAAAGCAACATTTCCCAATCCAGCTATAAACTGGACATCAATCAAAGCAAATAGACCTTTGTAAAGAAAGTTGTAAGGTCAAACTGCCACGTGAACAAGACCCCTTAACCCTTGATTACCTGGACTGTATGAGCTGTACGTCGCCAGGATAAGAGCAGACCTCAGGGGCTGTGGAGCAGTTTAGAGACCAGACTACTGGCCTATTAGTCCAGGGTTCAAATCCCAGCACTGCCCAGCTGCAGGAGTACTAGAAACTACATTTTGGAAGCAGCAGTTTGTTTAGATGAACATCTGTAAACATACAGAATAAAGGAAGACGGTTTTGTTTCTGTTTCTTTCTTTGGCGCCGTCACCATCCAGCCCCTTGTTAATTTTGGAACAGGTCAGGCTAAACTTTTCGAGGCACAAAGCCTTAGTTACTGCCCTTTGTTTACCGGGGTGCAGCAATGAGCCCTAAACAACATTATTTAGACATTTTTAGTTCTTTAGCTTCTGTTTAATTCAACTATTACTATAAACTTGGTAATGGGATAACTTAGTTTAATTCTTACATATAACCGCTACGCTGCCCAAGAAGGTTTGGTCACTTTTTGAGTCTTGGTCCTCCCAAGGTGGGAGCATTTTATACAACGGAGCATTGCCTCAAAACATCAAAACCCAAACAGAGGAAGCCTAGGCTGTCACCCTAGACAGTGGCAAGGAAAAACTCCCTAAACGTTATGAGGAAGAAACCTTGAGAGAACCAAAACTCAGACCTGACCCGACCTCCCTCATTACATTTACAGCATTTAGCAGACGCCCTTATCCAGAGCAACTTACAATTGGTACAGTCTTACAATTACAGCAATTGTGGGTTAAGGGCCTTGCTCAAGGACCCAACAGTGGCAGCTTGGCAGAGGTGGGATTTGAACCCTGGACCTTCTGGTCCATAGTCCAGTACCTTAACCACTAGGCCACCACAGTCCCATTAGCAGCCTTGATGTTATATGTAAGAATTAAACTAATAAGAAAGCTCACTAGTACTAGTAAGTTTTCTTATTACTACTAACCATGTAAGAAATAAACTTAATCTTAGTTTCATTCTTACATATAACATCTAAGCCGCCAAGGAGGTCGGGGCTCCTTTCTGGGTCTCTTCTTTTTAACAGTTAGTTAGATTTTCCTTGCCAGTCACCCTAGGCTTGCTCAGTTAGGACTAGCTGCTTTGAGATAATGCTCCATTGGAAAAACCGCCATATAAATATTAGCACTCGGTAGGAATTGCCTGTATAAAACGAGCTCCTGTAACAGATCGCAGCAAATAATCCAGTACTTTAGGCGCCTAAATAGTGACCTACAAAAAACAACCTGAAGTTTGGTTCTTACCTCGAAAGGTTTAAATGATTGGTACTCAGCAGACACGTTCTGTCCCTCAAGAGGAAGACAGGGCAGGACCTGGTGTGAATGGACATGGTGGTTATGTAGAAGGTGCGACTTTTTGGCCTATCACTGGTCACGCGGAGATCAGGTTCTATGGATAGATGCAGGCGCATGTCCATATTTCATTTGTGGAGGGAAAAAGTGGAGCTGAGCTGAGCTGAGCTGAGCTGAAGCCTGGACTTAGTGTGTGTAGGGATGCTCCATTTGGGATTGGCCCTAGATATTAGAAGATCACCTAAACTGTGAAGGTGCTTTGAAACAATGCTCCATTGTAACAACAACAAAAAGCGCTATAGAAATAGACCTGACTTTGAGTGTGTGAGCAGGGCAGGTAGCAGAGAGAAGGGGGTGAAGCCTGTTAGTGGTTGGCTCTTCAATTTTAGTGGACTCATCCCTCGGTTCGACATGTAGATATCACTCGGTTAGTACAGACGTCTATAATCTAGGAGTTAAAGCAGCATAGGTCATAGAGTATTTAGCATATCACTATTAGTTCTAGCCAAACAAAAATATATACAAAAAACGCGCTTCGAATAGAGACTTTGATAACGGATGTTAAGCTTCTCGGCTGAATAATGAGCCGATCACCAACGCATGGCTGTACAGATCTCCTCCTCCTCCTCCTCCATCCGTAAGTGGTTTAAGAGATGCATCATCACGCCGGGATTCAAGTATGCCGCGTCCGGCCCTGCGCCTGGAGATCGGGAGGAAAACGAGCTCTCTCTCCGTCCACTCCATGCGGTGTGCGTGGCAGTAAGGCTTCCTACAGATCCACGGACCCACAGATCCGGCCCGTTCAGTCTGAGCTTTATACTGATAGTGTTTTAATAGTCAGCAAGTGCATAGGACCCATAAATGCTTCCACAGGCAGAAGGAAAGTGCAGATAGAGGCTCCGCCCCCAAGCGTCTGCTGCTCAACTGCATTTTCAAGTTTTAAAAAACGAAAAAAAAAAGGTCATTTGGAACGGAGGTTTATATAAAGCTCCACAGGAATGTGTGTCTGGACCCGGCGGCCTCTAAAGCATGGTTTCGCACAGCATGACGCAGGAGGTCGTACGCAGGATCCGCTACGCCTCTCCGCCATCAGCCAGAGGTCACCAGTTGGCTTTGACTGCTTGGATGTCGCTCACCAGGTTCTGGGCCAAACATATTCCGAAGATCTAGAGAGACACAGGATAAGCAGCGTGATCAGACTAATGTAGCACCTGGAATACAGGTAGTGTATACAGGCATACATGCGGCTTTATACTAAAGGTGCATCAAAGATCAGTCGGTCTCATATTCTCTCTCTCTCTCTCATATATATATATATCTGACTAAAGCGCAGAGCCAGGCACAAACCAGCGACCAGATCCAGGAAAATCCAGGAAATCACACTGTAGGATGTATAATGAATTTAATTGTAAATCATGGTGGAAAATAAGTATTTGGTCAATAACAAAAGTTCAACTCAGTACTTTGTAACATAACCTTTGTTGGCAATGACAGAGGTCAAACGTTTCCTGCAAGTCTTCACCAGGTTGGCACACACTGTAGCTGATATTTTGGCCCATTCCTCCATGCAGATCTCCTCTAGAGCAGTGATGTTTTGGGGCTGTCGCTGGGGCAACACGGACTTCACAAATGTTCTATGGGGTTGAGCTCTGGAGACTGGCTAGGCCACTCCAGGACCTTGAAATGCTTTTACGGAGCCACTCCTTCGTTGCCCAAGCGGTGTGTTTGGGATCATTGTCATGTTGGAAGACCCAGCCACATTCCGTCTTCAATGCTCTCACTGATGGAAGGAGGTTTTGGCTTAAAATCTCATGATACATGGCCCCGTTCATTCTTCCCTTACCACGGATCAGTCGTCCTGTCCCCTCTGCAGAAAAAACAGCCCCAAAGCATGATGTTTCCACCCCCATGTTTCACAGTAGGTATGGTGTTCTTGGGATGCAACTCAGCATTCTTCTTCCTCCAGTTGAGTTTTTCACCAAAAACTTCTAATTTTTGGTTTCATCTGAACACATGATATTCTCCCAATCCTCTTCTGGATCATCCATATGCTCTCTGGCAAACTTCAGACAGGCCTGGACATGTACTGGTTTAAGCAGGGGGGACCGCCTGGCACTGCAGGATCTGAGTCTCTCTGCACGTAGTGTGTGTTACGGATGGTAGCCTTTGTTACTTTGGTCCCAGCTCTCTGCAGGTCATTCATCAGGTCCCTCCGTGTAGTTCTGGGATTTTTGCTCACCGTTCTCATGATCATTTTGACCCCACGTGATGAGATCTTGTGTGGAGCCCCAGATTGAGGGAGATCATCAATGGTCTTGTATGTCTTACATTTTCTTACAGTTGCTCCCACAGTTGATTTATTCACACCAACCTGCTTGCCTATTGTAGATTCACTCTTCCCAGCCTGCTGCAGGTCTACAGTTTTCCTCCTGGTCTCTTTCAACAGCTCTTTGGTCTTGGACGTGGTTGACTTTGGAGTCTGACTGTTTGAGGCTGTGGACAGGTGTCTTTTATACAGATAACGAGGTCAAACAGTTGCCATTAATACAGGTAATGAGTGGAGGACAGAAGAGCTTCTTAAAGAAGAAGTTACAGGTCTGTGAGAGACAAAAATCTTGCTTGTTTGTGGGTGACCAAATACTTATTTTCCACCATGATTTACAATTAAATTCTTTAAAAATCCTACAATGTGATTTCCTGGATATTTTCTCTCATTTTGTCTCTCATAGTTGAAGTGTAGCTATGATGAAAATTACAGCCCTCTCTCATCTTTCTAAGTCGGAGAACTTGCACAATCAGTGGCTGACTAAATACTTTTCTGCCCCACTGTATAATCATTTCTCAGTATATTTATTAAGACACAAAGATAAAATACAGGAGATCTGTACACACACACAAAAAAGAGTGTGATTCTTGGCTGTCCCCCTTCCAAAAAGACCATTCCTGATCAGTCTTCAGACTGTAGAAGGGTCAACTTGGCATACAGATGCTCTTATTGCTCAGGTACAAGGGGAGAACATACTAAATACTAACCACTCCAGCCTATAGAAGCTGGATATTTTCAGTTTTTTTAATACTGCATCCAAAAGTCCTGTATTTTTGTACCTTAATAAAGAGACAGCAATCATTATATATGGTCATTATACCATTGCTGAAACAAATGGTATATCAAACCGAATGGTAGCCTAGAACTTTTGCACAGTACTGTATATTGGTACAACCAGCAGGGGGCAGTATCGTACCAATTATATAGAATAAACATCAAACAAAATGGTTTCCTATTGCTTTACAAAATCTGAGTCTCTTTCTGTGCCCAGCCAGTGGATCACTTGGAAGGGACGTAATTACAGGGCCAGATTTCGGATGGTAAAACAGCAACTGGGACACTCCAGGCTAAACATCTGTAGCGTTCCTAAGTTATGGATGAAGAGAGTGAGACTGAGAAACGGACTGAATCAGAGGCAACAGTTTTGCAGTCATTGTACCATTCTGTGGTGCTGAAAATATTACGACCAAGCAAAAAACAGCTTATTATGCTTAGTCATTTGTTTGAGGAAAACAACCCGATATTATGTGTGTGTGACATGTAACGTGACAAATCTAACAAAATTCTACCCTGCTAAGCCCTCAGTAAGTGTCACTTTAATCCTACTTTAAACTTGTGACTCCGGATGATGTACAGCCCCTGTCTGTTATCAGAGACATTATATAAGAAGGAGACCGTTCACTGGTTGAAATAGGAATGGGACTGTAGTACAGAAGCCCCGCCCCATCATTAGAAAGAACCAATCAGCATATTAGTAAACGTGCCGGAGAGGTGGGCAACAAGTCTCGGCCCCTTTGTAGTGGCGGGATGCGCATGCGCAGAAGCCAGAATAAGCTTATAAAATAGTTTTTCTGTGTTATTTGAACCCAACAACACAAGTATGTTATATCATTTTTGTCAGATTATACCAGCGATTCTAAATTTGCTTTTTAAACATTAATTTCTCTTCCAGTTTCGGATATATCGGTCTCTCCCCATTGGGAGATTGGAGTTTATTCTGGAACTAACTGCCTGGTATGACACACTAATCATCTACTAAACTCTCAAGAGGAAAATGAGGGCCACCAGACCCAACAACTAAGAGCTGACAGCAAGCATCAAGGAAATCTGGGCTTCCACAACTCCCAGGCAATGCCACAGGTTGATAGCCTCAATGCCACGTCACATCAAGGCAGTGACTGAAGCAAAGGGATTCCCAACCAAGTATTGAAAGTACCATATTTTGATTGATTTGAAGTGATCCTAATTCATTTCTTTTTCTGCAAAAACTGAGAAGTAGTTTGGGCTGATTTCTCCACAGTATTCTAATTTAATTCCTGTTTTTGTGGGTTTTATAAGCTGGAAATTATGTGAAAATGAACAAATTAGTACTTGGAATCGTTTAAATTGTGGGCCCTGAATCTATAATCTATAAGAGTTTAACTTTTTGAATGAAATTATGGAAATGAATCAACTTTTCCATGATATTCTATAGCGTTATGAGCTCTATAAGGACCCATAGACTAAGGTTTGTGAAAAGCATAACAGGATCTGCGGTGTGGGCGGGATGGCCTTAAACTGAGGAAGCATGTGTTGTTTTGCACAATATAGCAACACCACCATGACGTGGTGACTAAACTGGAACATATTACAGAAATTAACGCTACAAACACCAGAGTTAAATATGATGGCACCAGAGTGCTGAGGGCTTTTGGACAGGCTACAAAATACATAAACAAGAACAATGCACCCAACCAACAGTGACACACCGCTCCCCCTGCCTTCACACCCACGCAACCCCGACATGACCGAACTCATCCGTTCAGGAGCATGCAGCAATACAACAACGTACAGACACTACGCAAAATGCGAAACACTGAAACGCCATCGTATCTAACGGTCCTGTGTGTAGTGAAAGCTTTCCCTTTTGTATTGGCATGCTGCATTGAAATCTCTTTTCTCTACCAAAACTTGCCCAAGTGCTTTGCCACTGAATTTCCCAGCTAACACAGCTTTGGACAGTAACACATACAAACACTAGCCTTTTCGTTAAAACACAAAGTTTAGCTAATTGCTAAAAACCCGTGTTCGTTACTGATCGTTCTTAATGTTAAATCAGTACCCAGCTACTCACCATGTAGCTATGAGGGACAGGAATGCAGTCTCGCCGCCTGGCCTAAAAAGCAGGGTTGTGGGACCAGTCTCAGGTACCGTGGTACCTCATCGAATTCAGTCCTCAACCCATTTTGACTAGAAAAACGTCTCGGCACTCGGCGCACTTGCTTAAACTTGTACGAGTCGTTTCAGCCGAAACTCGATTCATGATTCAGTGATTCAGATTCACAATATCAGTTCAGAGTTCTGTGCTGTGTTTATCGTGTGTTTCTTTATTTTTAAAGCTACAGGACTGAATTCTTAGTGCAAATAAACCTCCATGGGTCTGAAAAAGGTTAGTAATAAGAGCCAACCGAAAGGAAAACAGGAACTGAATGCTCCAGAACACAGGCTGCAGTCAGTTGAGTTCATCGATAGAGTAAGTGTTTTGCTTTTACTTCTCACTTTCAATCCATTATATTTTTCAACACTTTATTATAGAATAAGCTTTGTGTTAATGGTTTTGGCCAACTGTAGGTAAATGTAAGTGTTTTTAGTCACCATTACATATGATAAGCTCCGCTCTACCAGACACTGGTTAAGCTCTTCGGTTCATGATAGATTTAACTTATGATGGATTTGTTGAACATGTCCCCATCATAAATCAGGGAGCTCCTGTACAGTACAGCTCCATTAATGTATATAATGTTATACAGGGGGATTTTATGGGGGTCTGGGGAACAACCAAGGTCTCAACAACTATAAAACAATTATTCTACAAAAATAAAGATCTGTCTTCATGTCTACAGTGTGTGTGATCATGAATGTGTGCTTGTAACTGGTATTATTTCCTGGGGGGACAGTGGAACAGTTTAGGTTTCTGATGCTGTGTAGATGGTAGAGTTATACTCGAGTTTTCAGTGGTTTCAATATATATATATATATATACTATATATATATATATATATATATAATATATATATATATATATATATATATATATATATATATCTCCGAAGCCTAAACTTTTATATAACACACACATACAGTGGGGCCAAAAAGTATTTAGTCAGCCACTGATTGTGGAAGTTCTCCGACTTAGAAAGATGAGAGAGGTCTGTAATTTTCCTCATAGCTACACTTCAACTATGAGAAACAAAATGAGAAAAAACAATCCAGGAAATCACATTGTAGGATTTTTACAGAATTTAATTGTAAATCATGGTGGAAAATAAATATTTGAGGCAAAAATATGGGGACACAAACCCATAGGGGGCAAAAGTATTAGGACACAAACCTGTAGGGCAAAAGTATTGGGACACAAACCCGTAAGGTGGCAAAAGTATTGGGACACAAACCCGTAGGGGGGCAAAAGTATTGGGTCAAACAGGTGCCATTAATACAGGTAACAAGTGGAGGACAGAAGAGCTTCTTAAAGAAGAAGTTACAGGTCTGTGAAAGCGAGAAATCTTGCTTGTTTGTGGGTGACCAAATACTTATTTTCCACCATAATTTACAATTAAATTCTTTAAAAATCCTACAATGTGATTTCCTGGATTTTTTTCTCATTTTGTCTCTCATAGTTGAAGTGTAGCTATGATGAAAATCACAGACCTCTCTCATCTTTCTAAGTAGGAGAACTTGTACAATCAGTGACTGACTAAATACTTTTTTGTCCCACTGTAAATTAAACAAATAAATACAGCTTACTTTGATCTCAAACTTTATGTGCAAACATAAAATCATTAGCACTAATTTGTATCTTTACTTTAAGGTTTGGACACTGTACAGATGGTCATGTTTTGGCAAAGCATCCAAGACATGTGAAATTATATCCCGGTTTGCCATGGCAACCCGAGCTGGGCGGTGCTCTTGGTCTGGAATCCAAGTGACCTTGAGTCAGAATGGACCACAGGCCACAGAACTGGGTAAACTGGGATCTGGGTGATGCACGTGTAAAAAATAGCAGCAGCCGGGGTGATGCCGGGGTTAGGGAGTGCACCGCCTCGGCACCATCTTACCTGTAATAGTGCAATGCCAACGAAGATGCCAGCCACCACAATCAAATTGTCTTGCAGCCACTTTTCAAACTGGCCCACGCAGCCCTTGGTGTAGATGTACTTCTGCCGAGACAGCTCCTGCAAGAAAACAAAGACTCGATCAGCTACAGTTCGGGCCTGTGCGTTTGTCTGCTCTCTGGGTCTCGAGCCGGTCAGTAATCGGCGTGAGAACTCGCAGCTTCTGGGCACGGCAAGAGCGCCGACTTTGTGCCAAGGAGACGAGAAGATTAGAGGTTCTCCAGAGCCGGCGTGGGCTCACACAGCCACTGCAGCACAGGGGTATTTATACCTTAGTGCTCTCCATAAAGCTGCCCTTTCATCCCGCTCTCCTCAGCAGACTCCGAACAAACACACACACTTGTGTGTCTACAAGTTGCTGAGCAGGATTACACTCGTCGCATGATTAGGAGTCAGGAACAAGGCAGGACAGGACACGCTGGTATAGGAAATAATCAATGATGGGCTTCCCGTCGGGGCTGTTATCCAACCCAGAGTCGAGTTTCCTGTAAGTGCACAGCCTGCAGTGGATTACTCAGCGGAGACCATGGAACCGGCCCAGCATCGGCACGTCTATCCGCTGCAGCACAGCACAAGCAAGCGACAGATTTATGTCTTTTTACTGCCCACCTTCAATGTCGGCCATTAAAAGTTCATTATGGCGGGTAAGGCTTAACCCGGCGACCCTGCATTCAGGGCTTACGTCACCGACATCAAGATTTACTGCGCTCATGACATTCCTGCCCACAGGCAACTGGAGACTAGAGCTGTAATTCCTAAAGGAACTACAAGGGCTTGAAATGCGGCAAGTAAAACAAATGCGGGTTTGTGTCCCAATATAGTACTTTTGCCCACGTGCAGGTGTGTCCCAGTACTTTTGGCCCCCTATTGGTTTGTGTCCCAATATTTTTGACCACGTGCGAGTTTGTGTCCCAATACTTTTGATCACGTGAGGGTTTGTGTCCCAATACTTTTGATCACGTGCGGGTTTGTGTCCCAATACTTTTGACCACGTGCGGGTTTTTTTGTGTCCCAATACTTTTGACCACGTGCGGGTTTTTTTGTGTCCCAATACTTTTGACCACGTGCGGGTTTTTTTGTGTCCCAATATTTTTGACCACGTGCGGGTTTGTTTCTGTCCCAATACTTTTGACCACGTGCGGGTTTGTGTCCCAAATACTTTTGACCATGTGTGGATTTCTTGTGTCCCAATACTTCTGACATACAGACACGGTTCAAATACCTCTGCGTACTGTGGAACACAAACCCATACGGGACCAAAAGTATTGGGACACAAACCCATTCGAGGCAAAATTATGGGGACACAAACCCATAGGAGGCAAAAGTATTGGGACACAAACCCGTAGGGGGGCAAAAGTATTGGGACACAAACCCATAGGAGGCAAAAGTATTGGGACACAAACCCATTCGAGGCAAAATTATGGGGACACAAACCCATAGGAGGCAAAAGTATTGGGACATAAACCCATTCGAGGCAAAAGTATTGGGACACAAACCCATAGGGGAGCAAAAGTATTGGGACACAAACCTGTAGGGGGGCAAAAGTATTGGGACACAAACCCATAGGAGGCAAAATTATGGGGACACAAACCTGTAGGGGGGCAAAAGTATTGGGACACAAACCCATAGAGGGGCAAAAGTATTGGGACACAAACCCATAGAGGGGCAAAAGTATTGGGACACAAACCCATGGGAGGCAAAAAGTATTAGGACACAAACCAGAACGTAGCCAAAAGTATTGGGACAAACCCATAGGGGGCAAAAGTATTGGGACACAAATAACCATGTGGTTAAAAGTATTGGGACACAAACCCATGGGAGGGAAAAAGTATTACGACACAAACCAGCACGTAGCCAAAAGTATTGGGACAAACACATAGGGGGCAAAAGTATTGGGACACAAATAACCATGTGGTTAAAAGTATTGGGACACAAACCCACAGGGGGGCAAAAATATGGGGACACAAACCCATAGGGGGCAAAAAGTATTGGGACACAAACCAGCATGTGGTTAAATGTATTGGGACACAAACCCATAGGGGGCAAAAGCATTGGGACACAAACCAGCATGTGGTTAAAAGTATTGGGACAAAAACCCATAGGGGGGCAAAAATATGGGGACACAAACCCACAGGGGCCAAAAGTATTGGGACACAAACCTGTAGGGGGGGGCAAAAGTATTGGGACACAAACCCAGAGAGGAAAAGTATTGGGACATAAACCTGCACGTAGCCAAAAGTATTGGGACACAAACTCATAGGGGGCAAATAGTATTAGGACACAAACCAGCATGTGGTTAAAAGTATTGGAAACCAAACCCATAGGGGGCAAAAGTATTGGGACAGAAACCCACATGTGGCCAAAAGTATTTGTGAAATATGTGAAACAAAAGTTTTTTGTAGACACAAAGTTTCACATACTGTTGCAAAGCATGTGCCTGAGTCATGTAAACCCAGTGCTTTCTCATTTTGTTTACCCAAGTGCATGTAAACTCACTGATCGGATAAGTGACAAAATCTTTCTGCAGTTATGGGATTAAGAGCATGTAAACACACTCCGTGATGACAGTTATTGACAGCGCTGAGCAAACACTGACTGGGACACTCGGCAAACAAACTGCCATAGTCGTCATCACCTCGCTGTCCAACAGCTTCATTAAGGACATTCTAAATGATACGACTGCACACCCTGTAAGGGCTGTACAAATATTTAAGCTTAGTAACACTGGAGGAAAAGCTGGAGGGGATTTAGAAAGCTGTGCATGATTCATCAGTGAAGAGCTCCAGCCCAACCCTGGCCCTTTTGTCTCCCATGACAGACGGCACAAAAGCCCTTGAACGTCGGTTCAGGGCCAGTGGAAAGTCAGGAAGATACAGACATGAGCCAGCGAGATGAAAGGGAAAAAGGAAACGTGTTTCCCCTCAGGTCCGATTCGCTGAAGGACTCTTTGTTGCTCTTTTCAGTTCCACTTCCTTTCCTCGCCGTTCTCACAGGCAGGAAGCCCTGGGTCGCAGAACGAAGGGTACAGTCTAACACTCAGACAGGAGGAGACGCATGGACAGTCATACAGCGAGTCTGTGGGAGCACACTGTGCTCTGAGCTGATTTATCACTGCTCTCTGCAGCCCCAGTGCTCCAGCATCTATCCACAGCCTGCCACTTACTCAAGCCATGCAGTGACAAACCACACAAAGAAGAAGGACGTTTTGCTCTTTTTCTTCAAACACAAAACCTACAGCAAGTGAAGGGAGGAAGCTCAGTGTATTCTTATCCCTCATACTTCTTATAATTCTTCTTAAAATCTTTATTCTTCCACACATTTCTGCAATTAATACAGCTCGTACCGCTTACCGTACAGACCCGGTCCAGGCGCAGGTGCGTATTATGGGACACAAACCCATACAGGGCCAAAAGTATTGGGACACACATGCACATGGTTAAAAGTACTGGGACACAAACCCATGTGGCCAAAAGTATTGGGACACAAACCAATAGGGGGCCAAAAGTATTGAGACGCAAACTCACATGTGGTTAAAAGTACTGAGACACAAACCCACATGTGGACAAAAGTATTTGGACGCAAACCCACGTGGCCAAAAGTATTAGGACGCAAACCCACACGTGGCCAAAAGTATTAGGACGCAAACCCACACGTGGCCAAAAGTACTGAGACACAAACCCACACGTGGCCAAAAGTATTAGGACACAAACCCACATGTGGTTAAAGGTACTGAGACACAAACCCACATGTGGACAAAAGTATTTGGACGCAAACCCACGTGGCCAAAAGTATTAGGACGCAAACCCACGTGGCCAAAAGTACTGAGACACAAACCCAGACGTGGCCAAAAGTACTGAGACACAAACCCACATGTGGACAAAAGTATTTGGACGCAAACCCACGTGGCCAAAAGTATTGAGACACAAGCCCACATGTGGCCAAAAGTATTGGGACACAAACCTGCACGTAGCCAAAAGTATTAGGACACAAGCCCACATGTGGCCAAAGGTATTGAGAGACAAACCCACTTGACCAAAAGTATTGAGACACAAACCAACATGTGGCTAAAGGTATTGGGACACAAACCTGCACATAGCCAAAGGTATTGGGACAAGCCCGCATGTGACCAAAGGTATTGAAACACAAACCATAGGGAACCAAAAGTATTGGGACACAAACCCACGTGGCCAAAAGTATTGAGACACAAGCCCACATGTGGCCAAAGGTATTGAGAGACAAACCCACTTGGCCAAAAGTATTGAGACACAAGCCAACATGTGGCTAAAGGTATTGGGACACAAACCTGCACATAGCCAAAGGTATTGGGACAAGCCCACATGTGACCAAAGGTATTGAAACACAAACCATAGGGAACCAAAAGTATTGGGACACAAACCTGTGTGTGGTTAAAAGTATTGGGACACAAACCCATAGGGGGCTTTATTAGGGGATCTTTTTATACCTCCTTGTTTCTACACTAATTCTCCATTTTCCCATATATCTGCACTTTGTAGTTCTACAGTCACAGACTGTAGTCCATCTGTTTCTCTACTCACGCAGGAGCTTTAGTAACGCACGTGCGGTCTGTCATCTACCCGTAACAGGCATGTCGAGGTTAGTCCCAAAACAGAACACACCTACACCACACCTAATCACCTCTGTGACTCTGTTTAGAGTGCAGCCACATTCCACACACGAAAACAAAAGTTAAAAGTGCAGAAGCATCAGAACTCGCCGCGATGCTAAAAAACAACCGCGTTATTCCTGGAAACGTCAAGTCTTTTGTTGCTCTTGTCCAACTCCCTCTTCCTCTCCACACCCTTCCCCGGCTCGAGACAAAAAGGGTTCTGAGAAAGCAGAGACGCGCTAAAACCAACAGGACTGAACACGTACAAAGGACGTTTTCTGCTTTTCACACATCAACAGAACCCAAAAGCGTGAGACCGGAACGGTAAATCATACAGTGATGCTTTATGGCAGAAATATTACATCATAACATGCGATAACTGAGCACACGCATGCATGAGGAAGGAAACAGGCTCATGTCCGTACATGCCTCACACCTCTACACTGATCATCCGGTAGACACTCAGTCTGAACATCCAGATCGGAACTCATGCGAATTTTAAGCACCCAGATAGAAATGTGGGATCGCCTCAAAACTTGGCGTGCAGTTCTGTCTCGGAAAGATATGGAAATGATTACAGGTGTGGTCTGACTAAATACTGGGTCTTGCCACAAGACGGCATAAAAGTGTTTACCCTATAAAAGACTCTCAGAGGCTCCTTTTGGGTAGAGTACCTCTTGGTGAGAGATCGTTATCTGCTAGACACGACAGGGGGCACCTTCACTACACAGCCATGTCTCTGCCCGGACCATTTCCAGGTGCTTAGCAGAAAGATTTGTCATCACCGCGCCCATTGTGTGTCCTGCCATTGGCAGCCGAAGTTTGAATTGATGTTGTGAACGAGAAACCTGGACTGCTAGACTGGTATCGTCTGTCGGGTCGAGCATGGAGGCCTCCGGTGTGCCGGTGTGATGATCTGGGGAGCCACTGCATATGACAGTCGGTCACCCCTAGTAGTGATATGAGGGACACTAACAACTCAGCGATATGAGCAGGACGTCCTGCAGCCATGTGTTGCCTCTCATGGCAGGGCTTCCAACTGGCATTTTCAGCAGGATAATGCTCACCCACACACAGCAAGGGGTTAACAGGAATGTCTCCACCAGATTGGAACACTTCCTTGGCCTGCCCGGTTGCCAGATTTATTAAAAATCAAGCATTTATGAGACCAGTGGTAACATCTTTGGGCAGATGTGCCTCAGGACACCATACAGAACCTGTACACCTGCATGACCAGCCGAATCTTATCTTGTATCCAGGCTAGAGGCAGCCTAACAGGGTAACTAGAGCCTCCTTTCAATAGTAGTTTTCCCCAATAAACTTATCCTTTAGCTCTAATACTATAATCACTTCCATATCATCATTACATTCTTTGGCTTCCGTCAAGCAACAATCGGTCGATCTAATCAATTATCAATCGCTGACACATTAATGTATCGTTTGTCACTTTGGTTTAGGTGTTTTAGGATTAAACTGTTATTATAAAGGCAGTAAAGGATCAGAGCTTAAAGAACTGAATAACTGACCAGTAGATCGAGGGTCCAAGTCCCAAAACAGCTTCCCCTTAGGGGCGCTTGAGCATTACCATTAACCTTCATTTCTAAGATTAATCCTAAGCTACTCTGGATCTAAGTCTATTATGGGAGCAGCGGTGAATCAGAGCTTAAGGGAACTGGCCATTATGGATTGTGTGTGCCAAACGCTGAGAATGTAGAAAATAACTCTCATTTGGACCTAGACAAAACAACACCGGTCTAAAAATACCGAGTTTCAGACAATGCCTTCGAATTGCAGCTCATTTTGACATCCATTAAAACCCAGCAGCGAGGCGACCATAAAACAAACCACTCTCCTAAACTTCACCCGCACGCCTATATATGCAGCGTGACCATGGTAACCGGGCCGGCTGGCACGCTGCCCTCCACGTTACCACACCCGCAGTGAAGAGGAGGAGGAGAAGAAGAGAGGCCTGACATACCCCGCTGACTCCCCGATTACAGAGTGCCACTTTTCCCCGGCTAAAATCGGAAGCTAATTATCACTCTTTAAGAGCTCAAACTGTTATTACAGGGCCGCGCTCCATGAGCTGTGTGTTCGGCGGCTGCTCTTAAACCCTTCGGGGGCGAGATCCACGCACTCTCTCACCGAGCCATATATGAGCACTCGGCTTCTTATAAATAGCACACACCGATCAGCAAAATGTTCAAACTACCCGGTCTATGACCGCCTCTAGTTCGGTGTTTCACATCAAATTAGGGCCCATAGGTGTAGATTCCAAGAACCGGTTAAAAAGCAGCATTTTGATCTCACTTATCGGTTCCTAAGGCCAAGATAAAAAAATACGTCTGTATCATGGATTCACCTATCAGAAAGAACCGGAGCCTGTTCTGATTTCTGCGTTAAAATCAGGCTGACCAATCGGAGCTGGTTGCCGGGCAGAACAGCTCATGGAGAGCTTATAGGACGAGCAACAGGCTGCCTCTAAAAACATGGATATTATAGAAAAGATCTGGTGGAATAGAACTGAAAGGCTGGAGTGACTGGATGGAAGCGTTTCATTATTTATCTAAGGGCATTCTGATCTGTTCATGATCACAGAAACACAAACTAGAGCTTCCTGCACTCATCTGCACTTACAGTTACAGCATTTAGCAGACGCCCCCTTATCCAGAACAACTTACAATCTTACAATCCAAGCAATTGTGGGTTAAAGGCCTTGCTCAAGGACCCAACAGTGGCAGCTTGGCAGAGGGGGGATTTGAACCCTGGACCTTTTGGTCCATAGTCCAGTAACTTAACCGCTAGGCTACCACAGTCACTCGTGTTTTGGTTTGGTTTTTAGTTGACGATGTGAAAAAGACACGGAGAAATCTCCAACACATTGAGAGAAGGGAGACGGTGCATCTTTACCTAAAACAACGACCTGGGAAAATCAAACTTCTCTCAGTTATTACTAGTGATGAGTAATCTCTACTGCTATACACGGAAGCAGGTAACCAGTGTTAGCTGGTGTTTATGGTTTGCCCTTTCTGAAGTGATCCTAATTACTCGCCTGCTATTTAATGCTGTACTATTTTAAGTAAATATACACAATAAATAAGAATCTGACTGTAGAAATCTAGAATCAGCTGGACATCATCAGAGCATCTAGACGAGCTGTTTGAGGTTCTGCACAGGCTTCTCGGTAAATAAGCAAGTATAACTGCAGTGTTTGGCAGTAGACATAACGATCAATACGATACGTACTGGGTGTATCCGCACATCGTAGCCACACTGGGTGTTCAGGACGTCCTCCTGCAAAGAGAGGAGTGTTAACACACGGCTGCTTTGTGTAGTAATAATAATAATAATAATAAGTTACACTTATATAGCACCTCTCACAAACCCAAGTTCGTTACATACATATATATATATATATATATATATATATATATATATATATATATATATATATATATATATATATATATATATATATATATATGTTGTGTGTGTGTGTGTTGTGTGTGTGTGTGTGTGTGTGTGTGTGTGTGTGTGTGTGTGTGGTTGTTGTGTGTGTGTGGGTGTGTGGTGTGTCAGATCCATTTTACTGAATGTAAATAAACTTTCCTTTTAATAAATTAAAACCGGGTAATTATAATATAATAATATATATTATAATAAAACAGTAATTGGGAAATTCTGTTCCTGGACACTTATGACTGTACAAATTCTATATGAGATCTAGAGAATCTAACAATAAACAGTGATAATGGCCCTAATCAGTGTCCTATCACAACTCCTGTTATTTGGTGTCCTGTAGTAGGAACAGGTCTCATTAGTAGATAAAGGCAGAGGTTCCTACAGCAGGGTCTTTGATGCAGCAGGAGAAGGGGACGCCACAGCGCTCTCGGCTCGGGTTCAGCTCCGTGCAGTTGAAATAGATGTTGAGGTTCCAGTCGTCTGGCCCGTGGGCGCCGCAGCACAACCACTGAGACACACACACACACACACACCATTATCATCTCAGATATTATCTTCAACACAAAAAAGGCCTTTTCACATGGAGTAAAAAACAGATGCGATTTTGAACGTAGTGGGACCTTCAAACCAAGTGTGTTACTTTTTTTTGTCTAAACTCTCTGAAAACTCCCTGTCGGATTTTGCTTTCTTTAATTTCCCTTCGCTTAATATATCAGGGATTTCTCAGTGTCTTTTTCACATTATACATTTACAGCATTTAGCAGACGCCCTTACCCAGAGCGACTTACAATTGGTACAGTCTTACAATCCAAGCAATTGTGGGTTAAGGGTCTTGCTCAAGGACCCAACAGTGGCAGCTTGGCAGAGGTGGGATTTGAACCATGGACCTTCTGGGCCAGAGTCCAGTACCTTACCCGCTAGGCTACCACAGTCCCACAATCAGCTTATCAATCATTATCAACTTAAATAAACAAAAACAGAGTGAAGATGAGGGCAGGAAGCTCTAGTTTGTGTTTCTGTGATCATGAGCAGATCAGCACTTGGATAAATAATCAGACGCTTCCATCCAGTCCCTGTGAGCTTTATCACCACCATTCTCCAAATTTTTCTTTAATATCCATGTTTTTAGAGGCAGCCTGTTGCTCGTCCTATAAGCTCTTGATGAGCTGTTCTGCCCGGCAACCGAGCTCTGATTGGTCAGCCTGATTGGCGTTAAGATTCGCATTCTTTTACAAAACTTGATGTGTGTTTTCGGTCGTAGAAATCAGACCCTGTGCACAAAGGACTTAACCCTCCCCAACTCACATCTAAGCTACTTGTTTTGGATTCCTTAGAATCCTAGAAGGAGCTTCTGTATGAACAGATTTGTTACTCATCTTTCCATTTACCTCTCATTACATATTTATCCAAGTGGAACTGTATGAAAAATTCATATTACACTTCTAAAAGTCCGCTGTACAGCCCGGTCCATCACAGTATCTGCTTACAACTTGCATTAATATTAAATGTTACAGCAAAGCAGATTCGGCACGGTTATTCAGGATGTGTGTTGAGACAGCTGGCCAAAATTGAGACGTGTTTGTCCTGAAGTGCTCCCTATAGGTCTATAGAGATATATAATGTTTTATATACCTACTTGGACATGGCTACTGAAACTTTGCAGCTCATGATGGAATCTCAGCACAGCGTTAATCACACAAGCTGTCCCAAATTTGGTCCCTTACACACTTGATCACTATTCACTCATTACACTGTTCTAATCAAATAAAAACAACTGGGACGACATGGAAGACGCTAAAGACATTTATTTTGGCTTTTGTTTCAAAAGACAGTATGAACCTGAGATATTCATGTTTTTTCTGGTCAACGTCATTTCAGTTGTTAATGAACATCCATTCCTGCATTTCAGGCCTGCAACACGTTCCAAACATAGCTGGGACGGGGAAAATTTAGAGCTAGTAATGAGAAAAGACTTGATTTCAAACAGGTGATTATAATCATGATTTGATTATAAAGCAAGATCCACACAAGGCTGAGTCTCTGAGGAGTAAAGATGATCAGAGGATCTCCAGTTTATCAACAAATGTGTAAGAAAATGAATGAAATGTTTAAAAGTAATGTTCTTCAAAGAAAGAGTGGGATTTACATTTTTCTTCCTCTACAGTGCATAATCATTAAACAATTCAGAATTTGGAGGAATTTCAGTCTATAAACTGAAGAGGGGTGATCTCCGCTCCCTCAGACGGCACTGCATCAAGAACCGTTATTCATCAATAGCTGATAGAACCACATGGACAAGGGATTACTTTACCAAACCTTTATCAAGCTCTACAACACAGAGTTACTTTCATAAATGCCACTTAAAACATTACTGTACTAAAGAAGCCTTATGTTATAACCATGTCCAAAAGGGGCGTCGACTTCTCTGGTCTCGGAGGCATCTGAGATGGACCATCACACAGTGGAACCGGGGATTGTGCTCAGACCCATCAGTATAACAGATCTTTTCTAAGACCATCCAGACTGTTATGAGGAACAAGTCCAAAAGCCAGGCTCTGTCATGGTATGGGGTCGGGTCAGGGTCCTTGGTAAAGGTCATTTACACTTCTGTGATGCAGCATTAATGCAGAAAAGTACTCTGATTTTAGAGCAACATAAGCTGCTTTCAAGATGACATCTTTATCAGGGACGTCCATGCATTTAAAAACAAGACAAATCAGAAAAAGTTAGGACTGAAATATGGAAATCCCTTCCAGTCCTTCTTTGAGGAACATTGTTTCTAAACATTTCAATCATTTTCTCATACATTTGTTGATAAACTCCTCAAACTCCTCAAATACTCAGTCTTTTGTTGATACTGCTTTATACCAAATCATCATTATAATCACCTGTTTGAAATCGCATCATTATTTACTTTTTTACCTCATTACTAGCCCTAAATTGCTCCTTTGCCAACTTTTTTGGAACGTGTTGCAGGCCTGAAATGCAGGAATGGATGTTTATTAACAAATAAAACGAAGTTGACTAGAACAAAAACAACATATCTCAGGTTCAGACTGTCTGCAATGAAATAAAAGTCAAAGGAAATGTAAGAAACACTGAACTTTTTTTTATTTGCATTGTCCATACCGTTCCATGTTCAGTTGTTCTGATTTGAGGTTCTACTCCAACATTTAAATACATGGATTAAGTATTAAGTCAGAGCCCAAACAGAACACCATAAGGACCTCATGACTGTCTGGACGGAAATGACTGCGGCCTGCATGACAATCTGGCCTTTAAAATTAAAGGAGCAGATTCACACTCAAGACACAGGAGAACGCAATGAGCTGTGGGTGGAAAACTCACGTATTCTTGTGCGAAGTCGATGAGGTTCTGCAGGTCGATGTCGTCGCGATAAGCTTTGACGTTGTTGTGGATGAAGAAGTTCAGCTGGTCTTTAATCCAGTCCTTAAAGACGAAGGCCAGGATTCCAGCAGTCAGCTCCAGAAAGAAGATGAGCCCCAAAAACACTGAAAACTGCCAGAGAAGATCACAGCAGAAAAACAGCATATCACTACTCTCTCCTGGATTGTGTGTCTGAAATCATGTTGTAGCTTATGTTTAGGCCGGGTGGTGTGACAGTCTATACCATATGTTTTTACAAGCTCAAATCTTTTTAACGCATACACTTTTGCTCCACAGACACTCAGGGGGACACAGACTTCAGCGAGTGTCTGTTAGGCCTATATTTGGGGCTTTTAGCAGATTTTATCCTTTCATCTGGAGGAGCTCGTGTTTGATTCACTAAAACACTGGACTACACCAAGATTAATTAATAATGCATTTTTATTCAGCCGAAGAGAAGCCGGGCTTCCTGTTTGGCTTTAAAACAATCACCTGTACCTTGTTGTTTGTTGATGTTTTAACATCATGGTTTGCATCACAACTTTGTTCCTGTTCTGTCTTTAACCTTTGTGTTTGGTGGTTTTCTCCATGTCTCTTTCTTTCTTGTTTTGAGGTTGACCATTGTGTTATTTCTTCTTCCTCTAAATATCCCTGCTAGGTTTATATATATTTTTAAATATCAGGAGCTAGTGTTGTTTGTGTGTTGCACCTGTCACAGATTGGGAACTTTCCTCTTTAGTTAGGTCATTATAAGTGAGTCCAGTGGTGTTAGTTGTCGTTGGACTTTGTCGTTGTCCCATTCATTTTACCATAAGTGCTTGATATATTTTGTTACAGTAGGTTTAAAGTTGGGTGAGGGTATTCTGCAGATCATGGGTCTACCTCCTGCGGCCTGTTTGGTTAGCTGATCTGCCTTTTCGTTGCCTTCGACGCCATTACGCCCAGGGGCCCAATAAGACTTGATGTTGCATCTTTGGGTCCGCCTGTGCCCATGACAGTTGAAAAATGTCTATAACAGAGATCATTTGGTGCTTTTATTTAAATTAAATTTCAAGTAGTGTGTGCGAGACTTTCATTCTGTTTATATGCAGGAGTCACGAGGTGTTTTTCAGTTTCTTAATAAAGATCTGCTCTGTACCAGCTTCTAATTTTCATCTCCCGCCTTCTGCCTGAGCATGACAGTCGGTAACACGACCACGACCATATCCATACCCAGATCACATAAGGCGCAATTTCACAGAACATATTGTGGGTATTAGACCATGTATACCTGTAAATCCAAAAAGTCTCCTCACACTCCGAAAGCTTTGGCTAAAGTTTTTGCGTCTTAGATTTTTTAAAGCACATGGCCCGGGATTATTTATAAACGAGGGGTTCAGGAAACTACTCAAACCTTGGAGCCAAGGTGCGTAATGCCGAGACACAAGCTCTTCAGCAAAGTCAAGGATCTCTGATTGTTCTCGTTTTGTTTGTATTACATTTTGCTGATATTTTCACGTTATGCATTTGTACGTTGATGGATTTACAAAATGTACTCGTAAATAACTATTTATTTTCATCCATTCATTCATTGTTTTATCTTCTTATCTTAGACTGGGTCGCAGGAGAGCCGGTGCCTAGCCGGCAACACAGGGCGCAAGGCAGGAACAACCCTAGATGGCATCAATCCATCATTGGGCACTTGCACTCACACTCATATACACATTCACACTCTAAGGGGCACTTTGGAAACACCAACTAACCTAACGCACGTCTTCGGAATGTGGGAGGAAACCGGAGTACCCGGAAAATACCCACGTGAATACTCCTCACAAACTCCTCACAGGTGGAGCCCAGTGTCGAGATAGAACCTGGGATTAGTATTAGGCAGTTTATATTATTAGAGGAAAGGTAAGAGAAACATTATCAGCTCTAGTATTTAGCATTGTTCTGTACAAACCCACGATTTCTCATCCTCCTATGTGCACCAAATCCTAAGCTGACTTTAAAGGACATGTGGCTTTTGGTATTAGGCAGTTTATCTCCACAAGGCTCTCACTTTGTTGTGGATTTTCTCCATTCAAAAAAACAGATTAATTCCATCATTATTTCCACTCGGGGGACCGAACGGGGGAGGAAACGGAGCCAAACATCTGGAGGAAACACATGTGCAGATGAGGGACAGAGGAGGGGAAACTCACAAATTTGAGCAGGAAAGTGTTTTCTCGCAGCGCGCCAATGCAGCCGGCGAAGCCCAGGATGAACATCACCCCTCCGACCACGATGAAGAGCCACACGGGGTCAAAGCCGCCCAGATCCGTGATGGACGAGATGTTGGACAACACGCCCTGTAGCAGACAAACACCACGCTTAGCTTTCCAGAGAAACCGATAGAAAACTGTGTGGAAATGCAAAATGCAGAGGGAAAATAAAAGTCTTGTTATGAAAGATCCTGAAGGCGAATCCACTCCAGATCTAGTACGCAGCAGAAGCTTACTTGAAGCTAGTCGAAGGCTCAATGGAGTACTGAAACTTTTAGTTACCACACTTCAGCTTCACTCGTCTCTCAGCAAAATCACTGTTTATTATAGAACTGCAAAAACTCACCAGCAAAGCTCTAATCGCCCCATTTATTTAATTTCCCCAAAGTGTAAACCTTCATCAGGCTTTTGCAGTGTAAACACCGGCTCATTTACTCACACAGAATGCAAACAGCATCTTTATCGTCACCCGCGCCCTCTTAACTCTAAGCGCAACATCAGATTTAAAGCATGGAGGCCCCTGATTGTGTGAGTGCCAAGAACGTGTCCTGTTATAAGAAAACAGAGGTAAAGCACGGCATGACGCACGCTGGAATTATCCATCCTCTGCCAAGTTTCCAGCATAACACTTTTGGGTGTTATCTCTGCGATACCGCAGCTTGTGAAAACAGGCTCTGTAAGTTTAGCTTCCTAGTAATTGGTTACGGTTACACAAAAAGATGTTTATCAACCTGACTGCAGAATACATCCTGATTTCAGAATGAACAAACTAACAGTTGATATGCAGACTAAAATAAATAGTCTGTTTCACATTTGTTACATTTGACTATATAACTGTATACAAACACTGGCAGGCCTGTCTCGGGCAGCTCTAGAAATGATTACAGGTGTGGTCTGCGTAAAAGTGCTTCCCCGACTGCCCTATAAAAAGGCTCTCAGTGGCTACTTTTGGGTAGTGTACCTCTTGGTGCCTCTACAACACACTAGAAGACGATTTGTCCAGACTTTGAGGGGGGGGGGGGGACATCATTGGACAGGGGCATCATTGGACAGAGAAGCAGGAGGGGTCGGTTTTGATGACTCGCCTCCCATCTGGGCCATTTCAGACCTAGCTGTTAGGTGTTGGAAGCAGTGGTTTTATGGGGGCAACACGCACACACAGGCTCTGGACGGCCCAGACAACAGACCACCAGTAGAGAGGATCGTTCCATCCACCATTAATCATGAGCAGCTTCTACAGTTTCATTATCTGTATACACACATTGGCAAATAAAATATGGCACCCTGACAGAAATGTGGAATTGCTGCAAAACTCTTCATGCAGTTCTGCCTCAGGCAGATATATAAATGATTACAGGTGGGGTCCGATTAGACACTGGCCACAAGAGGGCGTAAAAGTGCTTCCCCAACTGCCCTATAAAAAGGCTCTCAGAGGCTACTTTTGGGTAGTGTACCTCTTGGTGAGAGGTTATCTGCTAAACATGCCTCTATGATGCACTCAAAAACATTTTGTCCAGTTGACAGACTGAGAGGGGAGAATCATTGGACTGAAAAAAGCAGAATGGTCTGTTTGATGAGCTCCACAGTTTCATTATACACCATCCAGACATAGGGGGTGCCTTCACTACACACCCCTGTCTCTGCCCGGACCATGTCCAGATGCTTAGCAGAAATAAATTGTTGTAACGGCGCCCATTAGGTGTCCTGCCATTGACAGACAGTCACCATCACCTTCGTTTGCAGTGGTGTCATGAACGAGAAACCTGAACTGCTACGGACTGGAACCATATCGTCTTTAGTGATGAATCCAGATTCTGTGTGGGATCCGACAACAGTCGGGTTCGAGTATGGAGGCCTCGTGGTGACACTTCAACCCTGCCTTTGCTGTGGAGCGACACACTGCCCCAACTGCTGGTGTGATGACCTGGGGAGCCATCGCATACGACAATCGGTCACCCCTAGTAGTGATACGAGGGACACTAACAACTCAGCGACATGTGCAGAGCATCCTGTGGCCACGTGCTGCCTCTCATGGCAGGGCTTCCGGCTGCCATGTTTCAGCAGGATAATGCTCACCCACACACAGCAAGGGTTTCTCAGGAACGTCTCAATCGAGCATTTATGGGACCAGCTGGGACTCAGCTTCAGCAAACTATGAGTGTGGAGGATCTACAGACCCAGCTGTAACATCTGTGGGCAAATGTGCTGCAGGACACCATACAGAACCTGTATGCCTTGTTTAAAATGATTACTGCTTACACAGGACTTTCATTCAGACTGGCCTCGATCGCTTTACTCCGTTTCAGCTGACGTCTGTGGACGAAGGTTTATTATTCCAATGTATTTATTAATGGATTATGAGGCAGCATTTCAATGTAGCTACTGAATAACTAAGCAAGTTGAAGCATTCTATTTCGACTCCATTAGCTGCCTTACAATGGTAAGTATGGCTGCATGTTGCTGCATTAATTCCATGCACTATAGCTGATAAATTATTTACTCCTGCATAAGAAGTACTGCTCTGTGATGAACTGGGAAGCCTTCAATGACATGCTTATGCCCATTTTGGTTAAAAAACGTGGGGATAAGTAATAGTAAGAAAAGTTGTATATATTAAGACATGTACGATGTGAGGAGGTCCTCGAGGAAAACTTGTGAGTAATGCCACTGAACAACAGCATCAACTATCATGTCGATATGAAGCAAAATGTCTGAGCACGTGTTGAATCTATGCCATGAAGGGGGTCCAACCCGGTACTAGCAAGGTGTACCTAATAAAGCAAAACCATCTCTAAAGAGTTTGGACTCCACCAATCCACAGTCAGACAGATTGTGTACAAATGGAGGAACTTTAAGACCATTGTTACCCTCCCCAGGAGTGGTCGACCAACAAAGATCACTCCAAGAGCAAGGCGTGTAATAGCAAGGTCAAAATGGAACCAAGGGTAACTTCTAAGCACCTGAAGGCCTCTCTCACATTGGATATTCATGCTCATGAGTCCACCATCAGGAGAACACTTAACAGCAATGGTGTGCATGGTAGGTTTGCAAGGAGAAAGCTACTGCTCTCCAAAAAGAACATTGCTGCTCGTTTGCAGTGGTGTATTTTTAGCATAAGGAATGATAAAATATAAGTGATTTGTCAAAGACCTCTGGCATGAAGCAAAATGCATGTTGAGTCAAGACCATAAGGTCATGGAAAATATGAGGCCAACAAATTTTTTGGGCAGTGGAAATGCCGGTGTAGACTGAGGTGAATAAAATCCAATCAGAAATAATGTTGGGGGGGGACCCATAGTGGGCAGTGATGTCAAGAATAGAGCAGTATACATTGATAGAGAAGTACGAGTTAGAATAGCAGTCAACAAAAATATATAAATAAGGTTAAGTATGTAGATTCCTGAATTACTGCACTAAAAAGATTGTCTGCTTCTCCACTGAATAATTTGCGTTGGCTATGTTATTTTTAATTGTAAGTGTACGTTTAAAGTTTTTAGGTCTGTCAGCCTTGAACGTCAATGACTGAAGTTTGCTAAAGATGACGTGGACAAACCAGAAGGTTGCTGTATTGGAACAAGATGCTGCTGTACGCTTTGTGGATGGTTGTGATCAAAATATGACTTTCTAGAGTTCACATGGGCCATGCAGCAAGAGAACGACCCCAAGAACACAGGTTGTTCTACCAAAGAACGGTTAATGTTTTGGAATGGCCAAGTCAGAGTCCTGACCTTAATCCAGTGGAAATGTTGTGGAAGGACCTGAAATGAGCAGCTAATGTGAGGAAACCCACCAACATCCCAGAGCTGAAGCTGTTCTGTACGGAGGAATAAAGGACTCCAATTCCTTCTAACAGTTACAGAAACGTTTAGTCGCACTTATTGTTGCACAAAAAAAGGTTCACATACTTTTACCACTCACAGATATGTAAAACAATCATTTTCCTCAAGGAATAAATGACCAAATATTATATTGTTCCTCAGCGCTTGTGTGAAAATCTGATCACGTTTTAGGTCATATTTATGCAGAAAAACAGAAAATTCTAAAGACTTCACAAACTTTCGACCAGCACTGTACATGGGAAACCTTCAGGCAGGTTCTGAACCAGACCGGCAGCGGTATTTTAAATGCTCTATAGTGGAGCAACGGAACAACAGAACCAGTTCAGAAGGCAAAACACTGCAGTAGTTGAGACTGGAAATACTGAGAGCATGTTTTGGATCTGAGACGTTACTGTGGTCAGCAAAAAGACGGATTCTTCCAATATTATGTAGAAGAAATCTGCAAGAACTGGTGGAATTGATGTGGTCAGAGAAATTGAGGTTGTTCTCTAAAATGACCCCGGGATTCTCTGCTGTGCGGGTCGGATGGACAGTGAGAGCATTGGGGAGTTCTTTGCAAGGAAGTAAATAAGTCCAATTTTATTCAGACTGAGTATCAGGTGATGTTTTGTCACCTAGGAAAGGTACCTTTTATGAAACGTGGGAGATGGATGGAGGGAAAGAAAAGTTAAGTTGAGCGTCTTCTCTAGTTTATCAAGAAATGTCTGATTAATTTAGTGAAATGTTTAAAAACAATGTTCCTCAAAGAAAGCTTTGAAGGAATTTCCATATTTCAATCCTCACTTTTCATGATTTTCTTGTTTTGCATTGGCTTGTTGAAAAATGCATGGACGTCCCTGATAAAGATGTCGTCTTGAAGGCAGCTTATGCTGCTCTAAAATCTCAGTGTACTTTTCTGCATTAATGCTGCATCACAGAAGTGGAAATGACCTTTACCGAGGGCCCTGACCCGACCCCATACCATGACAGAGCCTGGCTTTTGGACTTGTTCCTCATAACAGTCTGGATGGTCCTTTTTTTCGTCTTTGGTCCATTAATGATCTGTTATACTGATGGGTCTGAGCACAAGCCCCGTTTCCACTGTGTGATGGTCCATTCCAGATGCCTCCAAGCCCAGAAAAGTCCACGGCAGTCAGTTGAATGACTGTGTCATGTCAAAGGTATGCACAAAAACTTCTAACCAGTGTTCTAATCAGACCCAGGAAAGCTGCACAGTGGACATGTCCAAGCCAGAAAACCACATTTACATGGCTGTTTTACCAAAACCTTCCTTGTATGTATATTGTACCATATCTAGACTACCATAACTGGTAAAAGTAGTCTCTTCTCCCCGGTTTTATCAAATGTTTTCGTTAGTGACAACTTGCTTCAAGACTTTATGAAGACCAAAGTGTGATCACGAACAAAGGAGATTTCTGAGGATCTCAGTAAGAGTTGTTGATGCTCATCAGGCTGGAGAAGGTAACAAACCTATCTCTAAAGAGTTTGGACTCCACCAGTCCACAGTCAGACAGATTGTGTACAAATGGAGGAAATACAAGACCATTGTTACCCTCCCCAGGAGTGGTCGACCAACAAATATCACTCCAAGAGCAAGGCGTGTAATAGTTGGTGAGGTCACAAAGGACCCCAGGGTAACTTCTAAGCAACTGAAGGCCTCTCTCACATTGGCTAATGTTAATGTTCATGAGTCCACCATCAGAAGAACACTGAACAACAAATGGTGTGCATAGCAGGGTTGCAAGGAGAAAGCCACTGCTCTCCAAAAAGAACATTGCTGCTCATCTGCAGGTTGCTAAAGATCACGTGGACGAGCCAGAAGGCTACTGGAAAGAAATTCTGAACAAATAAGACCAATGATACACTCAGACCTTTACACTTCAAAGCAATGGGATGTATAACTCTATAACTCTACACTTCAGTGACTGTTTATCAGACTAAATAACACCAAAAGACTCATGTTCACTACTGTATAATATTTACTGTTTCATTTGTTTGAATGCTTTTGCTTCAAGTGTCTGAATACTTATGTCCTTACAACATTTTGTTTTTTCCTTTTTAATAAATCAAGTTTTCACTTTCTCATGATGGAATATTGAGTGCAGGATGACGGGGACAACTTGATTTATTTTTTATTTCAGCCCAAGGCCTCAACAAAGGGTCTGAAGGCGACACCTTTCCGATGTAAACAATGTGCAAAAATCCAATTATACAGCAGGAGGTTTAATTCAGTTTGCACCTACTGCCTCATTAAGCCTTAATGAATGATTAACATTTAGAACTGACAACTAGACCCGGCCTATTAATTATTTACATGTTGTTCGATTAATAAGGAGCACGAACAGAAAGAGTAACTGCTCAGAAATAATTAAATACGAGCTAATTACAGTTTGTGCTCACACACGAGCATGACCTTAGAGAGAGAAACTCCCTGTGACAGAGCCATCTCTGTGGGTCAGTGATTCATCTCACTGAGGGGAACACCACCTTCTGAAGCCACTTCATATCCTACTATAAATAAATGAGTAATAAAAGCGGTTGGAGATGAGATAACCTGGTACTCCTGCTCTTAAAAACAAAGGATCTGATTCATGTTTCGTTGTGGGTGTCACACAGTGCATAAACAGAACCTATTTCAAAGTGGCAAAGGAACGCCTTAAACTCTTCTGCAGTTTCTGTACAGCCGTTTGTTCGTCTGTAATGAATATTAAAGGCTTGACACAGGCATAAATGCTTAAAGGTCACATTAAGGTCTATTATTCCATGTAGCGTTTAGATAATAAACAATTACAAAGCACTATTTCTCTTAGAGACGCTCCAAAACGCTGGCCACCAAACGAGAGAAGAAAATATTTTGGCCATAAAAGGTTAATGTCAGGCTGAGCCACAGAGTGGAGATGAAGCCAGGCAGCTTACAACCTGAGCTTGGGGAACAAAGGCTTGATCTTGGTGTAAGAAAAGCATGAAAAGGCATGAAATCCTTCCAAAATGCTGACTTTTGTGAATCGCACCCATGCCTCTTCTCATACAGTGGTGCTTAAAAGCTGGTGAACGCTTCAGGTTTTCTATATTTCTGCATAAATATGAGCTAAAACATCGTCGGAGTTTCACACAGCTCATAAAAGCAGATGAGAACTCAATCTACAAATGAGATTAAAATATTACACTTGGTCACTCATTTACTGAAGGAACTGACTACAATGGAGCATTGTCTCCAAGCAGCTTTGCCATTTTCTATTATCTTTCTATCATCTAAGGCCCACCCAAAATGACCAAGCCCAGGGCGACAGGGGCGAGGAAAGACTCCCTAAACGTTAAAAGGAAGAAAGCTTGATAGGACCAAGACTCAAAAAGGGACCCGACCTCCTTGGTTGATGATAAATAAGAATTAAACTAAGTTATCTAGTTAATAGGTTTATTACTGCATTGGTGATTATGTTTGAGCTGGCAACAAGTTCTTGAACCCTAACAGATGCAGTGAGGAGCTTCTCATTTGTTAAACAACCCTGTCCAAAGACACATCCTGTGGTCGTGGAATCAGTTTCAGAAGGGTCAGATTGTGACAGAGTGGTTCAGGGAGCATGAACCATCATTATCACACATGGATTGTCCACCGCAGAGTCCAGACCTTTATTTCTGTCCAGAGTTGCATTAATTCCCCCTAACAACTAATATGAAATATCAGAATCGGCCACAATAATGTGCTAAACAATCGGATCCTTAAAAATGGTCATTAGCAGAAGACCCGGTCATTTGGACCGCTTGGGTAAAGATGTACAGTAAAGCAATTTATAGCACATGCATCATTCTGTCTCGTCGGTCCTTTGTGTTAGCTGCTACTTGCCTTTTCAGCCCATGCCCAGAGTCCAATAGCCAGGAACGCTGCTCCTAGCAACTGAAACACACACACAGACACACACACACACACACACACACACACACAGAGACATTAAACCACTTACACATATAGCCATTCTATCATCCTAGTGACCTGCTTCAACAAATGCCCCGACCCAAATGGTACAATAGAAACTTGTGTCTATTTCTCAAGCTGGCCATTACAATAGTGCTAATAAAAGGCCTGGACACGCTCTTAACGCTACAACTGGAGCACTGGACACCGATTCACACGCTCTTTCAAACATCCTTTGCACTTAACGGAATGAGAAAAATGGTGAAATATCAAAAGCAGACATTAAAATGTGACGTAACTCGAAAGCAGAACAGCATTCCAGTTGTAACTACAGATTTCAAGCAGCTAAAGAAAGGACTAAATTACAGACGTGCCGCGGTTTCTCAGAGTCATTAAAAATGAACTGCACTGGGCTTGAAAGTTTGTGAACCTGTTAGAATTTTCTGTATTTTTGCATAAATATGACCTAAAACATCATCAGATTTTCACACAAGTCCTAAAAGTAGATAAAGAGAACCCAGTTACACAAATGAGACAAAAATATTATACTTGGTCATTTATATATTGAGGAAAATGATCCAATATTATATATTAGTGAGTGGCAAAAGTATGTGACCCTCTGCTTTCAGTATCTGGTGTGACCCCCCTGTGGCAGCAAATAACTGCAGCTAAACGTTTCCTGTAACTGTTGATCAGTCCTGCCACACCGGCTTGGAGGAATTTTAGCCCATTCCCTCCGTACAGAACAGCTTCAGCTCTGGCATGTTTGGTGGGTTTTCCTCACATTAGCTGCTCGCTTCAGGTCCTTCCACAACATTTCCATTGGATTAAGGTCAGGACTTTGACTTGGCCATTCCAAAACATGAACTTTATTCTTCTGTAACCATTCTTTTGGTAGAACGGCTTGTGTGCTTAGGGTCTTTGTCTTGCTGCATGACCCACCTTTCTCTTGAGATCCAGTTCATGGACAAATGTCCTGACATTTTCCTTTAGAATTCTCTGATATCATTCAGAATTCATTGTTCCCATCAATGAAATGGCAAGCCGTCCCTGGCCCAGATGCAGCAAAACAGGCCCAAACCATGATACTACCAACCACCATGTTTTCACAGAATGGGATAAGGTTCTTATGCTGGAATGCAGTGTTTTCCTTTCTCCAAACATAACGCTTTTTCTTTTAAACCAAAAAGTTCTATTTTGGTCCTCATCCGTCCACAAACATTCTTCCCAATAGCCTTCTGGCTCGTCCACGTGATCTTTAGCAAACTGGCAAAGACGAGCAGCAATGTTCTTTTTGGAGAGCAGTTTGGCTTTCTCTTTGCAACCCTGCCATGCATACCATTTGTTGTTCAGTTGTCTTCTGATGGTGGACTCATGAACATTAACATTAGCCAATGTGAGAGGAGGCCTTCAGTTGCTTTAGAAGTTACTCTGGGGTCCTTTGTGACCCTCTCCAACTATTACACGCCTTGCTCTTGGAGTGATCTTTGTTGGTCGACCACTCCTGGGGAGGGTAACAATGGTCTTGAATTTCCTCCATTTGTACACAATCTGTCTGACTGTGGATTGGTGGAGTCCAAACTCTTTAGAGATGGTTTTGTAACCTTTTCCAGCCTGATGAGCATCAACAACTATTTTTCTGAGCTCCTCAGAAATCTCCTTTGTTCATACCATGATACACTTCCACAAACATGTGTTGTGAAGAGCAGACTTTGATAGATCCCTGTTCTTTAAATAAAACAGGGTGCCCACTCACACCTGATTGTCATCCCATTGATTGAAACACCTGACTAATTTCACCTTCAAACTAACTGCTAATCCTAACTGCTAATATGTTAACTGGGTTCTCTTTATCTACTTTTAGGACTTGTGTGAACATCTGATGATGTTTTAGGTCATATTTATGCAGAAATATAGAAAATTCTAAAGGGTTCACAAACTTTCAAGCACCACTGTAAGAAGGGTTTGAAACCTCGCTGTAAGCAGGCTTTTCCTTTGGCCCTCTGTGCCTGGGCTGAACCATTATCAGAATAATTACACATGAGCTTATAACGAGGGTAATTAAACACTATTACGCAGATCCAAGTTTAAGCTCATTTTCAAACGATTTGCACTAATACTCTAAACGATCAGTGATCTTTCAGCATAGGCGTGTCTAGCACATTTTTAGGGCTGCTTGGGACCCAGCTCCCCAACAATGAGGGCATCTTCCAAACTGCTGCCAAAATGTTAAAACCCTAGAAAGTATATAATATATTAACAACAAAAATACAAAAGTCCCCCTTGCATCTCAAATGGTATGATCCACTTTAAAAAGTACTTCTGTTTTGGTTTCACCCATAAACCACTGATCCTAGAACCACCCCCGTCTTTCAGGGCTTAAACTAACGTTGACACTTGGGTCAAAATTTTCCTTTCACTACCATCGGCAAAAAAACGGCTTTTATTTCTGGGGGTTATAATGTGTGTGTGTGTGTGTGTGTGTGTGTGTGTGTGTGTGTGTGTGTGTGTGTGTGGATACTGGACATGTAAAATCAGTCACGCTCACATTTCCTGATTCACCAGCGTCTTGTAAGACAAAGTCCAAAATTTGGAAGATATACATTTATGATAAATCTTTTAAAACGGCCAATTTGTGGTTTGCTAGAATAATGGCTTTGAGGTTTTGCAGTAAAAGGGTATAAGTAAGAACAGAAATCTGTAGTGGCTGTGCATTCGGTCTTATTCTAGGAGATAAAGAGCCCATTGAGCGTTTTATAAAGTGGACCTGTTTTACTTCCTGCAAAATCACGTTATATTCCGATTCTAAAGTGCATATGGGCATAAAACATGATAAGCTAGGAACCATACTCTGGTTCTAATTCCCTTTTATGGGAGTACATTAAGCCTGACATGAATTGCTGCTGTCTAGATTATGGAACTCGCTGTGGAACCCGAGACTCTTGATTAGTGGTCGAACGATAAATTGGCCATTTTGAGATAATCGGCATCAGCTAATCAACAAAACAGTTGAGAGAATGCAGAGTGCTGTCCTGCATTAGAACTTGCAGATCATAAACTGAAACTACTGAGACTCTAAAAACAATGAGTGTGTTTACATGCAAGAAGTACGATATTTTACTCCAGGATTTTACTCCAGTAATCGGATTTCTCACAGCATGTATACCAATTACCCAATTTCTCAGGTTTTCTCAGTCTGTGCATGCACTCAAGCATAACCAATACGGTTGCCAGGTCTGCTTACTCTAAAGACTTGGCTTTATCTGGGCTCTTTTTCCATTGATCATGGCATTTTTGTTTCTCGTCTGACCTGGCAACCCTGGAATTAAATGCGCCACGAAATTAAAGGCGGCGAAACGGCTATCGAACAGTTTGTGGAGGCTGAAACGCAGCACATACTCGAGAACATGAAGAAATTGATTATGTAACATTAAAGTTTACGTCACATCTTTGTGAGATTACAGTGGTATGAAAAAGTTTGGGCACCCCTGATAATTTTCATGATTTTTCTTTATAAATCATTGGTTGTCCAGCTCAGCAATTTCAGGTAAATATATCATATAGCAGATGAACACCGTGATATTTGAGAAGTGAAATTAAGTTTATAGGTTTTACAGAAAGTGTGCAGTAATTATTCAAACAAAATTAGGCAGGTGCATAAATTTGGGCACCCTTGTCATTTGAATACCTTTAGCACTAATTATTGGAACACAAAATTTGTTTTGTAAAGCTCATTGACCCTTGATCTACATACACAAGTGAATCCAACTATGAGAAAGGGTTAAGGTGGCCAATTGGAAGTTTTTCTCCTCTTGCATCTTCTCTGAAGAGTGGCACACATGGGAAGCCTCAAAACAACTCTCAAATGGCCTGAAAACAAAGGTTGTTCAACATCATGGGTTCAGGGAAAGGGAAAAGCCTCTCTCAGAGATTTCAGCTGTCAGTTTCCACTGTGAGGAACATAGTGAGGCAATGGAAGACCACAGGGGCCACAGTTCTAGTTAAGGAACTCCCGAAGTGGCAGACCTAGAAAAATCTCAGATAGGCAGAGGCGAAGGATGGTGAAGAACAGGGTCATAGTCAAGCCACAGACCACCCTCCAAAGACCTACAACCGTCATCTTGCTGCAGATGGTGGTCACTGTTCGTCGTTCAAACTATACAGCGCAACACTTTGCACAAGGAGAGGCTGTATGGGAGAGTAATGCAGAAGAAGCCTTTTCTGCAGACATGCCCACAAACATAGTCCACTTGAGGTGTTGCTACAGCACATTTGGACATCCAGCTTCATTTTGGAATAAAGTGCTGTGTACTGATGAAACTAAAATTAAGTTATTTGGACATAACAAGGAGCGGAAAAAGAACACAGCATCCCAAGACAAACACTTGCTACCCACAGTAAAATTTGGTGGTGGTTCCATCATGCTGTGGGACTGTGTGGCCAGTGCAGGTACTAGGAATCTTGTTAAAGTTGAGGGTCGCATGGATTGTAGTTAATATCTCCAGATTCTTGAGAACAATGTTCTAGAATCAGTGACAAAGTTGCTCCGAGGCCAACGGCCCCAAACCCTGCTCAAAATCTACTAAGGCATTCATGCAGAGGAACCAGTACAACGTTCTGGAATGGCCATATCAGTCCCCCAGACATGAATATTACTGAAAATGTGGGCTGTCCATGCTCGGAAACCATCAAACATGACTGAACTGGAGATGTTTCTAAAGAAGAATGGTCCAAAGCACCTTCAACCAGAATCCAGACTGGAAGCTGTAGGAAGCGTTTAGCGGCTGTTATTTCTACAAAAGGAGGATCTACTAAATATTGATGTCATTTTTCTGTTGGGGTGCCCAAATTTATGCACCTGCCTAATTTTGTTTGAATAATTACTGCAACACTTTCTGTAAATCCTATAAACTTCATTTCACTTCTCAAATATCACTGTGTTCATCTGCTATATGATATATTTAACTCAAGTTGCTGATCTGAACAACCAATGATTTATAAACTAAAATCATGAAAATTATCAGGGGTGCCCAAACTTTTTCATACCACTGTATTGACTTGTTGCAAAGTACAAACCAGGGACTGTATTCATAAAGACTCTTAGTGCTAAGAGTAGGTCCTAGTGAGGAAAATCTTAGAATTGTGGGCGTTTCGCTCTCAAAGTTAGGAGTAGATCCTAGTTCATAAAGTATCTCAACCCCTAAAAGAGCTCCTAAGGTGAAAAGTTGTTATAAGTATGGAGGAGGACTTTCAGGAGGCTCATGAGCTCTCTTAAGCAGAGGAGGCAGAAGAAATGTTCTCCTAACAGTGAGATAATCACACGATACCACTTAGATGGTCCAGGAATCATGTTTATGGCTGATCTTAATAGAGATTCGCTCACATCTATGGTATGAACCAGGTAAACAGATCAGACACGGCAGGCATCATACCTGAAAAGAGCTGCGTTTTCTCTGGTTCATAGGCTGTAATGGATTAAATAGGCTACAACATGTACCAGCATTGTAAATAATAGGGCTGTGATATACTACATCGATTTTCGGCTTGAAATATAGATTTTTTTGAAGAAACAAAGGACGGACTTTAAATGGGGTGTAAGCTACAATCTCCTCTTCTGTAAATTGAGGTTTTGGCTCGATTAATCCGCTGAATTATCAGTGTGATGTGATGTATTAAGGTGACTCAAACTGTACACCATAACAGTATTTCAGCTGTTTGTTTATTTTCAGTGAATTTTGTGGAATATCGAAACATATCGTGATGCGTATCGTATCGTGACATCCTTTCCAATACCCACCCCTATTAAAAACCCATATCACTCCACCAAAAAAGATCCTTTTTTCATTCTCACATTCATAAAACGAACACAAATCAAACAATGTCCAATTTATTTACCATTTCTGAGGCTCTCTCTCTATTCATTTACATTTACATTTACAGCATTTAGCAGACGCCCTTATCCAGAGCCACTTACAACTGATACAGTTTTACAATCCAAGCAATTGTGGGTTAAGGGTCTTGCTCAAGGACCCAACAGTGGCAGCTTGGCAGAGGTGGGATTTGAACCCTGGACCTTCTGGTCCATAGTCCAGTTCCTTACCCGCTAGGCTACCACAGTCCATGGTGTAGCATGGTGTATTCCTGTGGTGTAGCAACATAAAACAAAAGCCAGACGAATCCTGGAAAGCAGTACTTTTTAAATAGAAGTCAATTAGCATGACAATTATTAGCAATCCCGCAGTAAAAAGCTGTGACGTAACCAGAGTGGCGTGATTGAGGATCCCTCTTGGTTAAATAAATAGTTGAAACCCTTCAAGCCAAAAGCTCCACTGCTGTATTTACCTTCGTATTCTCCCTTTCACTACGCTTTCTCATATCTCATACTGACACACCTCCAGACTCAGAGCCTTCTCTAACACATTTCTGTCTCCTGGCAGTAAGAGCCAGCGGTTAGAATCAGGGGGGAACTAGTGAGTTTCCACAAAGAGAAACAAAAGGACGAAGAGAGAAAGAAACGCGGTGCTGATGGGAAATGATCTAACGTCAGCGACATGACAAAGGAAACGAAGCGAAACAAACTCCCCCAGAACGGATCCCGACGAGCAAACAAACGAACGAGCACAAGGCGGTGGATCAGGAAATAACACTGAACAGATAGATCCTCACTTCCACAAGGTTTGGGCCTGTTTACCTTGGCCATCTTACGATTGTCATTCGCCAACCACTTCTTGAGGAACGTTTTCGAAGTCTGACCACATCAACAAAACCAGTTCAAATGCCTGAAATAAACAGAACGGACCGTGGGCAGACCTACGCAAACGTCTGGCCATCTCTGGTTAGACGACACGTTTAGGAGATTTCGATAACAAGCCTCCGTCACCTACGCAGGGAGAAAACCCTCTATGGGAGTAATCACCAACAGCGCTCTCAAACACTAACCAGACACTTCTTGTGTTTAGCATAGTAACTTAAATATCATCAGCTCGGCACTGAGATCATGCGATCTTCTCTCTAGCCTCTGATTAATGGGCAGCTTTAAAAAGCCTAAACCAGGCTTAAGTGTCCAAACCCCACTATATGTCACTATGAAAAGCAGCACAAATTTGATCCACATGTTTTGAGGACATCGTGGAGCTCTGTAAAGCTTCCAGAGCTTTCCTTAAAGCACATGTTACCGTGCTCAGCATTGGTGCACCAACTGGAAAAAATACCATAGCACAGTCCCCTTTGGCCGATAAACGATATTATCAAATATCGCGATACTTTAGATCCACAATATTAAGCAAATTAGTGATAGACCGATTCATCAGGCCAATTAATGGCATCTTGACGGCGTCGGTTGATATTCAAAAATAGCTAAAAAATACAGAGAAACGTTGTTTCTTGCATTACATGTTGCAGCTCATAAACTGGGAAAAGTGTTTTAGTGCTTATGATTATTAGCTTTATCAGGTGCCAAAATAAAATGTGATATCGGCATTATACACTGCCCGGCCAAAAAAAACTAAAAATAAAAGCTCACCACCCGGATTTGACTAAGCAAACAGTTAAAAAAGAGCCTCCCATTGGATAATTACCACATTGGTGATTGTTTCAGCTTCAGCAAGTTCTTTAACCCTAACTGATACAGTGAGGAGCTTCTCATTTGTTCAACAACCATGTCCAAAGACACATCCTGTGGTCGTGGAGAAGGTGTTCATCTGTTTCAGAAGGGTCAGATTGTGAGAGAGTGGTTCAGGGAGCATGAGGCATCATTATCACACATGGATTGTCCACCACAGAGTCCAGAGCTGAACCCCATTGAGAATCTTTGGGATGTGCTGGAGGAGACTCTAGAGGAGGAGAAACTAATCTCCCATCATCAATACAAAAACTTGGGGGGGAAAAATGAAGGCAGCTCTGGACAGAAATACTTCTGCAGTGTCCCAACATTTATTTCTGTCCAGAGTTGCATTAATTTCCCCCCAATCTGACCCTTCTGAAACAGATGAGCAGCTTTTCCACGACCACAGGATGTGTCTTAAGACATGGTTGTTTAACAAATGAGAAGCTCCCTGCATCAGTTAGGGTTAAAGAACTTTGTTGAAGCTCAAACATAATCACCAATGCAGTAATTATCCGATTGGAGACTCTTTTTAACTATTTGCTTAGTTAAATCCAGTTAAATCCATCGGCCATCGATCACCCTGCTGTGTAAAATATTTAAGTATAAGCCACGCAAACATAAAATCACTGACATATTTGCGACTCCAGCAGAGAATATTATAATGTAGAATATAAAAATAGATGAGCCAAGGTCAGAAGAAGGGTGTCCGCATACCAGTTGGGCAACATGTTGGTTTCCAGTCAGATGTCAACAGTGAAAGTGTTTAAATTCACTTAGCAATCCAACCATAATTTGATTTCTGCATTTACCTGACTGGTCATAGAAACAGCATAATCTGATTTTTTAGATTGGATTAAGGTAAATCCGATAGAGAGCACTGGATTTTTGCTGTGTAATCAGATTTTTGTTGGTATTTACAAACGAAGCAGTCTCACTAGATGACAGCCGGTTATAAGGGGAGGAGAGGAAGCAGTATTATTGGCTCGCACCATGATTTAGTCCATTATTTGCACTATCAGTGCTCGGTGATGTCAGTCTTGAGCCAAATCTGAGATTCTGACTGTAATCAAGCTAAATCTCTCCAAGCAAGTTCACGCAAGCCTCGTGAACTACACGACCTCTAAAACCCAATCGCTGCACGCAAAGTCGTGCGATTATACTGCGGTGTGAGAACGTTCAAATTGGACACAAGGACCAGAGCTCGGTTAGAAAGAAAACGTGGCCAGAAAACAATATAAAGTTGTTGTGCAAACACAGGCATTATGAAAGCGCAGGTCAATAAACAGTTTACGAAATAATCAAAGGCGAGCGTTAAACCAGTGAGGGGTGTATTACAGCGTGCGCGTTACACCTCGGCATGAAATAATAGAGTATAACATCCCAAAATCCCTCAATCCCTCACGGTACAGCATACAGGAGCACGAGAGAACCTAAAGCCATTGTGTGTTTGTGTGCGTTAGAGAGAGAGAGAAACATAAGTGGTGCTTTAGTGCAGGTTATAATTACAGAATTATAAATGAGCACAGGAACCCTCCCCCCTCACCCAGCGGCATGGGTTCCAAACTGGAACTACAGATCATACACAATGCGTACAGTCACCTGAGCATGACACGGCTACCATGGGACTAACTGCAGGTAACGTTTACAGCTCGGATACAGAGATGATTCACGACCCCAGGACGGCACAACATGATTTCATCACGCTACTCAGAACGCTTTAATTCCACAAGGTTTGCACTTCATCTTTTCAAATACTCGTTTACAAAGAGGAACCACTCCAAGAGAGATGCACATTAAAACGTGCACGACAATGATCGAAAAACAAGTCGATCCCCACTGTTAGAATGCAACTCACTAAGGAACACAGATCGGAAAGGAATAATCAGTTACTGAAAGCCTATTTTGAATTTTTCCTTACGGGTAAATTCCTCTCTCGTTCCTGCTTATTAAATCTCCGCATACACTCGATGACGTCATCACAATTTAGTGGCAAAGGGAACTGTCTGATTGCTCTTTCAATCAGCGTTCAGGGATTTGCCTCTCTAAAGTGAGCAGCACTATAGCACTAAACGCCATAAATAAAATAAAACAACCATTTCCGAGAAACAGAACCATTTAGTCATTTAGCAAAAACACTCTTATCCAGAATGACTACAACTGATGTAATTGTGGTTTAAGGGTCTTGCTGTAGGACCCAACAGTGGTAGCTTGGCAGAGGTGGGACTTGAACCCTGGATCTTCTGGTTCCAAATCAATTACCTTAACTACTAAGCCACTACAGTCCCTCATAATAAATCACTGAAGAAACAAAAATCAAAACTGCGGGGAGGCCTTACATCAGGGAGCCTGTATGGGGGGGTGCAGAAAGAGGGGAGCCTGTATGGCAGTGGAGCCTGTACAGGATCGGATGGCGGGAGGTCATAAAGGAGGAGATCAGAGAACAGGAGATCATAAAGGAAGAGATCAAATGGTGGAAGCTCATAAAGAAGGAGATCAGATGATGGAAGCTCATAAAGGAAGAAATCAGATGGCGAGAGATCATAAAGGAGGAGATCATATGGTGGAAGCTTATAAAGGAGAAGATCAGATGGTGGGAGATCACAAAGGAGAAGATCAGATGGTGGGAGCTCATAAAGGAGAAGATCATACGGCGGGAGCTCATAAAGGAGAAGATCACACGGCGGGAGCTCATGAAGGAGAAGATAAGATGGCAGGAGCTCATAAAGGAGAAGATCATACGGCAGGAGCTCATACAGGAGAAGATCATACGGCGGGAGCTCATGAAGGAGAAGATCATACGGCGAGAGATCATAAAGGAGAAGATCATACGGCGAGAGATCATAAAGGAGAAGATCATACGGCGGGAGATCATAAAGGAGACGATCATACGGCGGGAGATCATAAAGGAGACGATCATACGGCGGGAGATCATAAAGGAGACGATCAGATGGCGGGAGATCATAAAGGAGACGATCATACGGCGGGAGATCATAAAGGAGAAGATCATACGGTGGGAGATCATAAAGGAGAAGATCAGATGGTGGGGCGTCCATACTTGAGGAGATCAGATGGTGGGGAGTCCATGCAGAAGGAGATCAGATGGTGGGGACCCCGTGCAGAAGGAGATTAGATGGCAGGAGATCATAAAGGAAGAGATCAGATGGTTGGGAGTCCATACTGGAGGAGATCATGTAAGACTTTGCCTGCACTGTACAAATCCATTGTTCTTAGCATTATCAGAGCCCAGTGGGTGTGTCAGTCGTCACTAATTACCAGTAACACAGGTTCCCACATGCATGAGCCTCATCATCCAAACCCAGTGTAGAACGTGTTATAACCTTTGGCAACAAAAACAGTGACGAGAGCCAACTTCCTCTTTCCCCGTTTCATGTGAAATTGAATAAACGTGTTTGAAGCACATCACCGGCCTTATTACGTACTGTCCCGACCGCCTCCATGCCCCAAAGCCTAACCCCAAACCCTCTGACTGGAATCAGTGGCAGCACCAAACGATCAGTGAATGTGCTTACATGTGCTTCAGATTTCTGCAGTTATCTGACTATAAGTACTCATGTAAACAGCACACTCATTACTCATTAAGGTCTAGATATCAGATTAGGAAATCTGAAAGAGTGCTGAATTTTATCTCAGTAGTCAAATTTCTCGGTGCATGTAACCCCTTGCTCTGATTTCAGTCTGTTTCTCAGTCTGCGCATGCACTCAAACGTAAACGGATAGAGGGTAAAGCTGTCCCGACTTTGCGCTTAGTTTCCTCTGAAGTCCCTTACATGTATGTTTGTAAAGTGTAGCTGCTTATTTGGGTCTCTCCCCAATAGCAGGTTAGCAGGTAGCAGGCTGCCTTTTTTGAGCCAACTCGCTTATTTCTCTTGCGAAATCTGGCAACCCTGGGCTTAAATGCAGCACCCAAGAAATGGCTCCCAAACACTGAAATGCAGTATATTCTCAAGGAAATTAAGAATCTGTATATTCTTCTAGATGGTAGGAAACGGGACAAGCTTCAAAGTCCTTGCTCAGGTACAACGAGTGCCACGACTTGTACGTACCCACCACCAACGAGACAGACAAAACAAGGGCCAAGTCCGAAACGGCAAAACATTAAACGCTGGTTTCATCAAATCATTAACAAGAAGTTTAATATGGGATAACTCCGCATCGCCTCTGATGGCTTTAAACAGCTAATGAGTAGCTGAAAAGCATTTCCCGTCTAGCCTGTGGTAAATGTGAGACCCGATACTCTTAAAGGGTTTAAATGTGGTTTCTGAGCAGGACAAATCCTGGCCAAATTCAGAACCTTTAACCAAAGTCATCTCAGAGATGTCGGTTAGTTCAGTTTCATGTAAATTCTGTTAACATGTCATTTTTACAATATTATTATTCTGTTAACACTTTTCTCACTGTGTTCATTAAAATACTGTCCCCTTAACAACGCCCCATCACGGGCACTTTGTACTAAAAAAAAATGCCATGTCCGTCATATGGACACATTTTGGCTTTAGAGTATATGACACTGAACAAATAGAAGTCTGTTCAGTCAGTAAACCCTGTGAAAAGGTTTCAGTGACCAACTGTAATGGCACCGATCTCTTTCAACACTTGGAGCGCAATCACATTAACGCTACCGAATATAAAAAAAGAGCAAGACTCAACAAGTGCAACTACAAACAGCTCTCAATAACAGAAGCTTTTACACAAGAAGATGGAAAAAAATAACGGACGCCATTTTCTACTGTAACACGAAGAATCTGGCAACCACCAAACAAGCCCCTAGAACCTGTAACCTACAATTACCGATATTTGTAAGGCACTTTATGGAGTCCAACATCGCTTAGGATACGTATACCTGGCAACCACGTTTGATTCTGCATGATCAGACTGAGAAAACCGACAGAAATCAGAGTAAAGGTATAGAAGCGCTGAGAAGTCCACTTACTAAACTAAACTCAGCTCTCTTTATCAGATTTCTTAATCTGACTTGTAGAGCTTAATCTGATCTGAGAAGTCGGGGTATGATATTTACATAACCACTGGAATAATCCCATAACAATAAAGACTCGTCTCTGGAGCGTCAGCGTTGTACTCAAACCATGACTCATCGATCCACACAGCTCTGCTGAACCGCTCTGAATCAAACTCTCCAAATTCTGCCAAAGACTACAATGGCTTTGTACCACATCATCCAGACACAAAACTGCATGAGTAACACAAACTTCTGGTCATTGTTTACTTAGGCCTTTGGATACGATTTTTGGCCCGATAATATAGTCGGCTCCAAAATTATTCCTACGCTTAGTTTATAAAAAAAGTAAATATTTGATTACAAACTTCACTGTGATTAACTCACATAACCTCACACTTTAACACAGAAGTGTCAAAAGGCCAGAATCAGAATCAGGCTTTATTTAAGCTCACAAACACACAAGGAATTTGTTTTTGGATACAGAAGCTCACGGTGCAAAGTGCACACACTCTGGAGCTAAACTGAATCACAATCGCTCTTACGTCAAGTTTCGATATATAAAAGAAAAATTTTAATCAGAAAAGTGAGGTTTTATTAAACAATACCACATCGTCATCAATATAAATACGTACATGAGTTTCATTATTAAGAATAACGTCAGCCCACTGACTGAACAGTAACCATAAAACAGTTTCCCTTTTTGTTGGTCCAAAAGAACAATCAGAACACAACGGAGGCAAATTAAGACGAATGCCTCACCCAAACTAAAACAATTGAAAGTGATCAATAACTACTTAGGGAAGCTGTTTAATTCAGCACTGTGCCGAATAAATCAAAAGAGCAGTTAATTATGGTGTCAGGTACTTCAATCCACAGCAACCGCTTAGCTGCTGTTATGGTATTCAAAGCAGACCTCTGTCCAGCTGTCCAATATGAGCCAGAAAGCACAGACAAACCAGCACAGAGACAAACCAACGCACAGGGAACACAGACAAACCTGTGCAGAGACAAACCAACAGACAGAGCACAGACAAACCAGCACAGAGACAAACCAATGCACAGGGAACACAGACAAACCTGTGCAGAGACAAACCAACGCACAAAGAACACAGACAAGCCAGTGCAGAGATGAACCAACAGACAGAGAGCACAGACAAACCTGTGCACAGAGACGAACCAAAACACAGAGAACACAGAGAAACCTGTGCAGAGATAAACCAACAGACAGAGCACAAACAAACCAGAACACAGACGAACCAACGCACAGAGAGCACAGACAAACCTGTGCAGAAACAAACCAACACACAGAGAGCATAGAGAAACCTGGGCAGAGAGACGAACCAATGCACAGAGAGCACAGAGAAACCCGTGGAGAGAGACGAACTAATGCACAGAGTACAGAGAAACCTGTGCAGAGACAAACCAATGCACAGAGAGCACAGAGAAACCTGTTCAGAGAGACGAACCAATGCGCAGAGAAACTTGTGCAGAGAGACGAACCAATGCACAGAGAGCACAGAGAAACCTGTGCAGAGAGACGAACCAATGCGCAGAGAGCACAGAGAAACCTGTGCAGAGACAAACCAAAACACAGAGCACAGAGAAACCTGGGCAGAGACAAACCAATGCACAGAGAGCACAGTGAAACCTGTGCAGAGAGACGAACCAATGCACAGAGAAACCTGTGCAGAGGCAAACCAATGCACAGAAAGCACAGAGAAACCCGTGCATAAACAAACCAACGCAGAGAGAGCATAGAGAAACCTGTGCAGAGACAAACCAATGCACAGAGAGCACAGAGAAACCTGTGAACAGAGACGAACCAACGCACAGTGAGCACAGAGAAACCAGCAAAGAGACAGACCAACGCACAGAAAACACAGACAAACCTGTGCAGAGATAAACCAACAGACAGAGCACAGACAAATCAGCACAGAGGACTCATGGCTATACATTACTATACAGGCCATTTAACAACCATCTGATCAACGTCCGTTTGCTTTAATGACTGAGGTCTTAAATTATAATAAAAATAAAGTACCATAACTCTGGACGTTATGTCCATAAACAGCAGCTCACCTCAACAGCCAATCAACGCTACGGATCCACAAGCAGATGTAGGATTCAGAGTCAGTCATTTGCGTGTGTATTCTAACTCGGTTGATGTGTTGAGAGACTTCTTTCTCAAAGTTCCTCATGTTTTTATGCCTGACTTTCCTCTACTTATTTGTACCAAGCTGTAAATGACGTTTGTAGATGTACCTGTCCTATTGTAAGTAGTACTCCTTTGATACCTGTATATTCTCTTTAACCTATGACTACATAAACTGGTTCACATTCACTCATTGAGTCTCTGGTTCATCTGGCTGATCTTCCGTGTTGTTCCTAATACTGTCTATCAGTGCAAAAGTTTCAGGTCAATCATACATCCTATTAAACATTACGTCCCTATATTTACTCGGTACGTTACTATATTTACTATCATTATTGAGAATCAACATAAATTAAAAATGCAGTGGCGTTGTATAGATGGAAGCGTTCCACTCATGTTTTCGCATTTATATCGCTTACGCAGTTTTCTTGTGAAAATACATTTTATATTTACATTACAGGAGAAAACAAGACGCTAAACTGTGATTACTTGTATAATTAACACAACATAATATAACATATGATGACACAAACATAGGTCCGGATATGGAGGTGGTTTTAATCCTAATACCAAAAGAGTTTGAAGTCCGACACTCAGGGTCGCTGTAAAAGGAAACAGGCAGAGAGAAGATAAGGTGTTGGGAAAAGGTGTTCAGCTGCTATCTGAGGCAAAACAGAAGAACTGTCATGGCAATAGGGTGGGTAATCATTTCACAGCATGGGCACTGAACGACATGCCTCCCACAAAGGCCCGTCCAGTCTAGGGGAGGACCAGGGATCGGAGTGTCTGCACTTAATCAAATCTGTATGAGTCTCCTTATTCAGCAGCATTCTGAGACGCAGAAGGCATTCTCCCTCCAACAAAGAGAAGCTCAGTGTCCCATTATGGAAGGGTTAGCATTTGAAGGCAGGCTGAGAGGAGCTAATGAGAGGGTGGGGGTGGAAACGAGAAGCACGCAATACCAAGGGGGTGACACACAAAACAGGCCATTCATCACAGGGAAGACGAGACAAAACCACAGGCTGCCTGGAACGTAGGACAACGACAAAATCCTTACCAGGAGTTTTACCAGATACGCTCAGCACCTGAGCGACCGAATCAGAGTTTAAATCGAGGGACAGCTCTACTGCATATACAGCCTGATAATGTGTAGCGTACTACGTACAGTACGGGGCCAAAAGTATGTAGACACGTCATGAGTATATCAGACACTCAATGCTAACAGATTCGTAACACAAAGCATCAGGCGTGATGCACTTAATTATCCGAAAAGTGCAGGAAATCCGATTTGGTTACTTGGTTACTTGAGTAATCAGATAATAGGAAAGCCCCATGTTTATATGACCCGCCTGATGATCGGATTTCTACTTTGCAACCAGCAGACACGCTCACAGAAATGTGTGATGTAAACCGCAAGCTTTAACAATAAAATAATGAAATTCTACATTTCCTCAAGCAAACACCCATTAAAAGCATTTCATTCCAGGGTTGCCAGATCCCACCAGAGCAACACGGACCAGGTCTTGGGTTGGGCAATATGGCCATATTTTATCGCATCATGATCAATTTCTTCATCGTGATAGACAATACGTTGAAAGAACTCCGATACATCCGAAACTGAAAGACAAATTAACGTTTAAAATGCGTGTTTAGAATCGCTGGTATAATCTGACAAAAATTATACAACGTACTTGCGTTGTTGAGTTCAAATAGCACAGAAAAATACGATTATTTAAGCTTATTCTGGCTACTGCGCATGCGTGTCCCGCCACTACAAAGGGGCCGAGACTTGCCGCCCCTCTATTATTAAATATTAACAGACAAATACAACACTGAATAAAATAACGTCACAAATATGCATATCGGCATTATTTAGTCTGATACACAGAGCCACTATGCGAGTTGTCAGTTGTCTCTGGCGGCTTTAGCCACACCTTCAGGTTTCTGCTGATTTTAGCCGCGACTTTACATCAAAAATAAAAACTTTATCCACTCAGATCTTCTGTCCTCTGTGGCTGGGGGTCGATTGACTAATTTGTGCAGATCTTAGCTTGGACAGATCCAAACCGTTCTCAAGCAGTGGGTGGAGTTACTCAAATGAGGGGCGAGGTTATTCTAATTAGCCAATTTGTAACGTAAGACACTGAGCCAAATCTGAACGGCTTGTCTGATCACGTTTTCAGCCCTACAGCCCAAAAAGAAATGATGGGGTTGTATTATTTCACCGTCTGTGATTTGGTAGGTTCACCAGATATCCAAACGCATGTGCACAAGCCCTGAAAAAGCAGGTTCCACATAACATGTCCACTTTAAGGGTCAGCCCAACCGGCAGGAACGACCACGACGTGGCCAACGCGGTATTTGTTCGAATGTTTAAAAATGAACAGAAGCTCTGAGCATGTTCATACATGCACCTATCTTCTCATCAGATCAGCAGGAATCCAAAGCCCCACCTACATTTGTTTGCTATGTTTACTGGCCAATCGGCGTGAGGGAAGGTGCCAGGTTACCAAACGGCTCTAACCTGCCATTCAGGGGAAACAGGGATTGTGAGAAGTCCTGTCTCTAGTAAGTTCACACTGTTAGGCCACTGGGTCCTTAAGCAAGAGCTTGAACCCTCAGCTGTTCATATCAACTGTATCTGAATTAGGGCGTCCGCTAAACACTCGAAAGGTTAATGTTATTCGAAAATGCAAATCTGATCATAATCCAAACGTCCCAGCCCTAAGCAAAACCGCACGGCATCTGAAGCTGAAGCACATCTCTGGGAGGATGTTTAAATCTCCAGAAATACATTCTACTCAAACTTTAAGAGCGTCTGACACTAGCTGCATATACAAGATGGACAAGGTTACAGGAGCTGCACTGTAAACATGTCAGGATTGCAGGCACCGGGTGTACGAAAATCCTTCAGAGAAAAAGCATTCCTTCAAAAACAGAAGCTGTGATTCTGATGCTGACGGCGGAAACGCCTCGGTTTGACAGTCTGTCACCTTTTTTCTAACACCCCCAAACACTTCGCACCAGACCAGCCCAGGAATAAGGATTAGGAATAACTCTCTGCTTTAGAGTATAGCAGAAAGATACAGCGGTACCTGAAAGAACTTAATAGCATTGTTGGCTTCAAATAACACAGTTATTCTGGCTAATGCGCATGCTTATCCCGCCACTACAAAGGGGCCGAGACTTGCCGCCCCCCTCTCCGGCACGTATACTGGCTTTGAAAACGTTTCGGTCTAAATTTGGACGATGGACTGGTTAATGTCCAGTCTGGCAAGGATCTGGATGTGCTCTACAGCCACAGAAACTAAGTCAGTACAGGTTCATGGCTTGCACATTTTGGTCCAGATATGCTGTGCAAAAGTCTTAGGCCACTGTTAGATTAGATATACCATTATTTTAGCAATGGTATAGGGACCATTTCTAATTATTTCTCAGCGTCTTTATTAAAATATCAACCAGAAAACACAGGAAAGTTGTATGCAGTATTTAAAACAAAATCAGAAATCAGGTTCTATAGGCTACAGCGGTAAGTATTCAGTGTGACCTCTGTTTACACAGCATCTGGCAGCTTCATCGGGATGGCAAGTTGTTGCCAGGTATTACAGTCTTTTTGGAAGGGCAGCAGCCAAGAAACCACTTTTTCGGAAGGGGAACAGGGTGAAAAGGTTAAGATGAGCTAAAGCCCATAAAGATTGGAACGAAGATCAGATCAGCGATATTATGTAATACATGTCCTTGTACCATTGCTAAAACAACAAATCTAATGGTGGCCTGACACTTTTGCACAGTACTGTATGAGTCAGTACATCATGGTCCCCTTGAGAGCTTTATTTATTGGAAATATCTGCTGTCTTTTATGGCTATACAAAGTGCATTCTGCGTGAGTCAGGCGTTCAAACAAACAAAAGAACCGATTTTCACCCCAGGATTGTTAGTCTCCTAACGTTCAAAGCAAAGGACTGTACAAACACGTGATGCCAGTTTGTTCCATATGCACAGTAGGCCCATCGGTGTTATCGTTTGAAAAAAGCGGGAAATAAAGCAGATGTTTTCCTTACACGATGCGGAGTAACCACGCAGATTTTCAGAACCATATAACGCTTAGCCAGTTGGCTGCCTTACGCAACGCTCGCCTCCTAACTGGGAAAAAAGTCAGATCACATTACTACACTCTTACTCACTCTGCTCTGGCTGCCTGAGCCATGTTTACTACAGAGCCCTACATGATTTCTCAGACCTAGTTATACTGATATCCTCAAGCAGTATAGCCCATCCCAAGCCTGTTCAGTTAATCCTTAGGATCGCTTGCAGCTCTGCTAATGAAGAAGCTTCAAATCCTACTAAAGATGTGTTTAACCGGCGCGACTATTCAGGCCAAATCCCAGGTCTTAAGACCTTGTTGTAGGTGGGCCATTATATCATTATATCATTTAGCAGACACCCTTATCCAGAGCGACTTACTTGCGAATTGGTACAATCTTACAATCAAAGCAATTGTGGGTTAAGGGCCTTGCTCAAGAACCCAACAGTGGCAGCTTGGCAGAGGTGGGATTTGAAACCTGGACCTTCTAATCCATAGTCCAGTACCTTATCCACTAGGCCACCACAGTCCCACGATGCACGATATTTATCACGATACGCAGCCTAAGTGCATCGGTAGCGACAGTTTCTGAAGAACGACTACTCAAATATGACCCCATACTTAGTAGAGTGATTTATATTCAAAATGTGCTGCACTTCATCCAATTTCTTCATCTTTACAAAAAAACTCAGTGCTCAGTCTTCCTTAAGCACTGACGATATCCTCGAAACGCTCAGAAAAGCAGAAAATAGATCACGATACGATTAAATTGCCCATCCCTAATACCATCATGACTTTACTGGATGGTTACGCAACTTCCACACCGATTACGTACTGTTTCCATTGCTTATCTTTCTTATGTAACTCGTAACACAGAACGAAAAAAGTTATACAGGTAAGCGCCATTTAACAACCATCCGATCAACGTCCGTTCGCTTTAACCAAGGTCTTAACAATTAAATAAGTATTTGGTCAATAAATTTGGTTCAACTCAATACTTTGTAACATAACCTTTGTTAGCAATGACAGAGGTCAAACGTTTCCTGTAAGTCTTCACCAGGTTGGCACACACTGTAGCTGGTATTTTGGCCCATTCCTCCATGCAGATCTCCTCTAGAGCAGTGATGTTTTGGGGCAACACGGACTTTCAACTCCCTCCACACATTTTCTATGGGGCTGAGGTCTGGAGACTGGCTAGGCCACTCCAGGATCTTGAAATGCTTTTTACGGAGCCACTCCTTCGTTGCCCGAGCGGTGTGTTTGGGATCATTGTCATGTTGGAAGCACCAGCCACGTTCCATCTTCAATGCTCTCACAGATGGAAGGAGATTTTGGCTTAAAATCTCACGATACATGGCCCCGTTCATTCTTCCCTTAACACGGATCAGTCGTCCTTTGCAGAAAAACAGCCCCAAAGCATGATGTTTCCACCCCCATGCTTCACAGTAGGTATGGCGCAACTCAGCATTCTTCTTCCTCCAAACATGACGAGTTGAGTTTTTACCAAAAAGTTCTATTTTGGTTTCACCTGATGACATGATATTCTCCCAATCCTCTTCTGGATCATCCCCTGTAAAACTTCAGACGGGCCTGGACATGTACTGGCTTAAGCAGAGGGGCACACCTGGCGCTGCAGGATCTGAGTCCCACTCGGCGTAGTGTGTTACTGATGGTAGCCTTTGTTACTTTGGTCCAAGCTCTCTGCAGGTCATTCATCAGGTCCCTCCGTGTAGTTCTGGGATTTTTGCTCACTGTTCTCAAAATCATTTTGACCCCACAGGATGAGATCTTGCGTGGAGCCCCAGATCGAGGGAGATTATCAATGATCTTGTAAGTCTTCCATTTTTTACAGTTGCTCCCACAGTAGATTTATTCACACCAACCTGCTTGTCTATTGTAGATTCACTCTTCCCAGCCTGCTGCATTGTCCTACAATTTTCTTTTCCTGGTGTCCTTCAACAGCTCTTTTTTGGTCTTGTGGCCCATTGTTGAGTTTGGAGTCTGACTGTTTGAGGCTGTGGACAGGTGTCTTTTATACAGATAACGAGGTCAAACAGGTGCCATTAATACAGGTAACCAGTGGAGGACAGAAGAGCTTCTTAAAGAAGAAGTTACAGGTCTGTGAGAGCCAGAAATCTTGCTTGTTTGTGGGTGACCAAATACTTATTTTCCACCATGATTTACAATTAATTTCTTTAAAAACCCTACAATGTGATTTCCTGGATTTTTTTCCTCATTTTGTCTCTCATAGTTGAAGTGTATCTATGATAAAAATTACAGACCTCTCTCATCTTTCTAAGTAGGAGAACTTGCAAAATCAGTGGCTGACCAAATACTTTTTTGCCCCACTGTATAGGCATTCCTCTGCCAAACATTTGCTCTCTACTTAAAGGTTTGAAGAGTTTTAAAGGCAATACTGCATTATCTGTTCTGGGAATTAGCATTTCTTCAACTGGACTCTTTCCCTCTAGGTTGTGTGCAGCCAGCCGGGTATGTTTGCTCATGTTTCTATTCAGCAGGTGGGATGCTGTGCAGATGGTAGCTTTATGATCGTGTTTTCAGCTGCATCTCTGACGCCTCTACGTAGCGTTCGTACGCAGTTCTCTTATGAAAATACTCTTTATATTTACATTACTGGAGCCTACAAATACTCTATGGCTGTTTCTCAATATGCCTAGTGTTCTGTACTTGTGAAACGTCATCAGTCGCAGCCCGAGTCCTGCTCCATATTACCGAGGACGCGTCGGAACAGGATTGTGTGGACTTGGACAGTGAAATATCCCACAATGCATTGTCAGCTCGGTTATGGCGGGTGAGAGGACTCCCTACTGGATGTGTAATTTTCAAAGTAATGCTGTTATTGTGTCGGAATGAAGTTATAAGATTTTTTAGGCGAGAATGTAGTTGTTTAAAAGTCAACTATGCGGTCAGTTTATCAAGATAGAGCTTAAAAAAAAAGCTCAGGCGATTTCGGAGCTGTGACGAAGTTATTAACGTATTTATTATGCATTATATGTATTATTTGTTCAGCCTGTATTCTAAATATGAATTGCCTGATATAAATTGAAGTTCAGAATTAAATTGTGGGACTGTGGTAGCCTAGCGGTTAAGGTACTTGATTATGGACCAGAAGGTCCAAGGTTCAAATCCTCTGCCAAGCTGCCACGGTTGGTCCTTAAGCTGCCAAGCTGCCACTGTTGGGCGCCTTAACCTACAATTGCTTGGATTGTAAGACTGTATCAATTGCAAGTCTCTCTGTAAATGCTGTAAATGTGAAAACGAAAAGTTACGAAAAGGTTAAGGTACTGGACTATGAACCAGAGGGTCAAATCTGCCACTGTTGGGTCCTTGGGCAAGACCCTTAACCCACAATTGCTTGGACTGTAAGATTCTAAGACTGGATTGTAAGACTGTATCAATTAAGTCACTCTGGATAAGGGCTCCCTGCTAAATGTGTAAACAGCAGACTTGTTTGGTGCTCAGTTATGTTTGGATAGGTTTTTATTTATGCTTAAATGCGATCTGATGTTACAGGTAGATTAAACTATCCAATGGTAAGTAAGAGATCTGAGCACTTCTTCCACCACTGGCAGGCTTTATACAACATGTTTTAGGTTTTTATCTAGGTGTAAAAAGTAAGCCGTCTCGTCTCCATAGCCAAGTACACTCCTGTTCCAATTGTAGAATAACCAAACTGCGTCCTCCCTTCCTCCGGAGAATGCACTCGCAAGTCCAGCTTCCTAGTACCAGACCATGAAGTACTCAAGTCCGAACTTCACATACTCTGTATTGAGAAGCAGCCATAATGTTCGGTCGGTTTCGGATGAAGCACAGAACGTAACACAGACATTAAACAGTGCTTACTTTTATAAACAAAGATAATTCATTCTTTTATTAATAATAGCCTGTAGGAACAAAGCGTCTCATTAAAATGTTAAGCATTCAAATGTCCAGTGTTGTTATTTACATTGACAGCATTTAGCAGACGCCCTTATCCAGAACAACTTACAATTGGTACAGTCTTACAATCCAAGCAATTGTGGGTTAAGGGCCTTGCTCAAGGACCCAACAGTGGCAGCTTGGCAGAGGTGGGATTTGAACCCTGGACCTTCTGGTCCATTGTCCAGTACCGTAACCGCTAGACTACCCAGTATAACTGATTATCATTAGTTATACTGGGTTCATGTTTGAACCCCACTTATCCTAGTCAGGGTTACGAGGGAATCCAGGGCCCAGACGAGCACATATACTTACCGGGCACCGGTTCATCGCAGGGCCGGGGTAGGGGTCGCTACAGTGCCAGAAACGCAAATGCAATATTTCCTCAGGAGCACTTGAGCGAGACGAGATTTGGACCTGACTGCGTTGAGTGTTCATCGGGTCTGTCTCATTACCTAAAGTGCACCCTTGCTGCCTACTTCTGATATGGGGCGCTCTCTTTGTAAAGCTTCCTAACCGACAATGGAAGCCCTAAAAGCTGTTTCGCACCGAGTACCATTTAATAAACGTGTGTAAAAAGAATGCATATACTAACGCCGTCCTTCACACCGAGTCCAATTGCAGCTTTCTGCATTAAAATCAGGCCGACCAATCAGAGCTCGGTCACCGGGCAGAACAGCTCATCAAGAGCTTATAGGACGAGCAACAGGCTGCCTCTAAAAACATGGATATTAAAGAAAAGATCTGGAGAATGATGGTGATAAAGCTCACAGGGACTGGATGGAAGCGTTTGATTATTTATCTAAGTGCTTTCTGATCTTCATGATAATGTGAAAAAGACACAGAGAAATCCCCGACACATTAAGCAAAGAAATTAAAGAAAGCAAAAGCAGAGAGGGAGTTTTCAGAAGGTTTAGATGTGTGAAAAGGCTTTAGGACGGGTACTGACTGTTCCCAACTTCTGCACACGCTCAGTGTGTACATGTACGAGCTTCACAGGTCTGGATCTTTGCTTAAGGCTTCTTTTTGGAGGATGTAGACCGGAGCTAATATGAGGACTAACATGAGGGAAATTAGAGCTTCTGTACGAGACCTGTGGTTTAACACGTTCAGCTGGAAACTGGACATGAATGGATTGATTAAAACTAACAAGGGTCCCAGTGTTAATATGTGAAACTTATTTTTTAAAAAGTACACTTGCACAATTACATACATATTTAACACCTGAGATGCAGAACAACAGGTGAGATGGTATTGAGTCACTTTATTTTATTAAGTCTTCCACAGAATCCTTCGGATTCGAACCCTGGACCTCCTGGTCCATAGTCCAGTACCTTACCCGCTAGGCTACCACAGTCCCATTTCAAATCCGGTGCACCAGCGCTCCTTGGTAAAAAGCTTAAATTCCTTGAGGGACACACTGGTGGATGGATAGTGGATGGACTGTTCTCACCCGGGCACCTATTATTATTATTATTATTATTATTATTATTATTATTATTATCAGGACTTTCCAACACAGCCCTCCCTGACTTCTTAGCCTCTAAAGTCGCAGAATAAGAACTTATCGTGCCTAAGTGGGACTGTGGTGGCTTCGCGGTTAAGCTACTGGACCAGAAGGTCCAGGGTTCAAATCCCACCTCTGCCAAGCTGCCACTGTTGAGCCCTCAACCAACAATTGCTTGGATTGTATGTTTAGGACTGTGGTAGCCTAGTGGGTAAGGTACTGGACTATGGACCAGAAGGTCCAGGGTTCAAATCCCACCTCTGCCAAGCTGCCACTGTTAGGTGACCCTTAACCTGCTTCAATTGTAAGAATATATAAAATTGTAAGTCGCTCTGGATAAGGGCGTCTGCTAAAAGCTGCAAATGTAATGGAGACACATAATACATGCACACAAACAAACACACACTCGATGGCCATACATGAACTTGCATGCCCAGGATTATAGACACACAAACAGTTAGTTAGTACGTGTGTGTACGTATATACAAAAACATATTTGTGCATAGGTGCATGTGCAACAAAAGCCCTTCGTACGCGGTGTACTCACCCAGAACACGATGTTAAATCCGAATAAAAAGTATTTGACACAGCAGCTCACTTCAGCTCCTTTATAATGATGATGTTTCCTACTCATCCTGCTCCCAGCTCATTAACGACCCAAAGCAGGCGCCTTTTCAAGTTTGGAAGGAAAATACGAAGTGAAGAGGTGTGACTGGAAACTTCTGAGCCGAGAAACCAGCGGCAGGGACAGGGGGGCTCTCGCACAGCTCGGTCTTAGAACCGTCAGCTGGCTGCAATTAGCCTGTTAGCTAACAACAACAACAATCCAGCGACCACCATCGGCGCTGACGCTCACAAACCCAGCGCCCAACGCAGCATCTCCTCTCCGTGCGAGCGTCAGAAAACGAGCGTTTGAGACGCGACTCTCTCTCGGTTAAAGGTCCGGTGTTTAACAGCAGGACATGTTGCGATACTCTCATATTTTTCCTCCAGAAATCCAGGAGAATCCACTAACAACAAGCCCCGAGTGAAGCCATGGCTCTGCACAATGAGCTTCACAGTAAGAGTACCGCTGACAGGAAAAACGCCGGTTCTGTCTCAAATTTCTCTTGAGTCACTACGTAGTGCACTACGCCGTCAGGAGAAACGCATTTCCTTATGCACTACATAGCTCACCTTTGTTATGCGCATAGAGGCGATTGAAACACCGAGAGAAAAACTAAACTTTCAGTCAAATCTATACAGTATACGGAAAAAGGTCATACATGATAGTTATATTGTAATGTCATAATGTATTATTAATATTATATTGCTAAAATTATTAATAATATTACAATTATTATTACAATCATTATTTGTTAATTGTTACAGTTATTATTGTTGTTGTTATTTTTCTTGTTGTTCCTATTATTATTATCGATGTTGTTGCTGTTGTTATTGTTACTATATCATTGTTACAATTATTATTATTATTATTATTATTATTATTATTATCATTATCATTATTATTGTTGTTGTTGTTATTGTTGTTGTTGTTGTTGTTGTTATTTTTCTTGTTGTTCCTATTATTATTAATGTTGTTGCTGTTGTTATTGTTACTATATCATTGCTACAATTATTATTATTATTATTATTATTATTATTATTATTGTTGTTGTTGTTGTTGTTATTTTTCTTGTTGTTCCTATTATTATTAATGTTGTTGCTGTTGTTATTGTTACTATATCATTGTTACAATTATTATTATTATTATTATTAATATTATTATTATTATTATTATTATTATTGCTGTTGTTTGCTATTTTTCTTGTTGTTCCTATTATTATTATCGATGTTGTTGCTGTTGTTATTGTTACTATATCATTGTTACAATTATTATTATTATTATTATTATTATCATCATCATCATTATTATTATTATTATTATTATTATTATTATTTTATTATTATTATTATTATTGTTGTTGTTGTTGTTGTTATTTTTCTTGTTGTTCCTATTATTGTTATTGATGTTGTTGCTGTTGTTATTGTTACTATATCATTGCTACAATTATTATTATTATTATTATTATTATTGTTGTTGTTGTTGTTATTGTTATTGTTGTTGTTGTTGTTGTTGTTGTTGTTGTTATTTTTCTTATTGTTCCTATTATTATTAATGTTGTTGCTGTTGTTATTGTTACTATATCATTGTTACAATTATTATTATTATTATTATTATTATTATTATTATTATTATTATTGCTGTTGTTTGCTATTTTTCTTGTTGTTCCTATTATTATTATCGATGTTGTTGCTGTTGTTATTGTTACTATATCATTGTTACAATTATTATTATTATTATTATTATTATTATTATTATTATTGCTGTTGTTTGCTATTTTTCTTGTTGTTCCTATTATTGTTATCGATGTTGTTGCTGTTGTTATTGTTACTATATCATTGTTACAATTATTATTATTATTTTATTTTTTTTATTGTTGTTGTTGTTGTTGTTGTTTGTAATTATACATACATACTGTAAATAAATCTAAATAATTACATTGAACTTAACGTTGCAGCATAGGGGGATGATCCCCCAACCAGCATTGTCTCCCTCAGACAGTTGTGACGCCCAGTATGGCCAGAAGACACCAACGGGACTTGCACTCGAGTACATTTATTATTGTATAAGTGTAAGATTGTATAAGGGTTGGATTGTATTGTATAAGGATTAGATTTTAACCGTGACAGTGAGCGGAGAAATGAAACAACATCTATAGATTTATCTGAAGCAACAATCAGTGAGATCGGACATAAATAAAGAATAAGGTTTTTACAATACTGCCCCCTGGGGGACACCTTTAGAAACAGCAAAGACACGATTTGTACAAAGGTACAATTTTCCACGTTTGTGCACAAATTCTACACAGACAGATATCATATAGGATAGCTATAATACCACATATGGACAAAAGTATTGGGACACATCTCTTAATCTGAATTCAGGTGTTTCGTTCAGTCCCGTTACCACAGGTGTGTAAAATGCATGCAGTCTGCCTTTGTAAACATTAATGAAAGAATGGGTCGTTCTAAAGAGCTCACTGAACTCCAGTGTGGTTCTGAAATAGGATGAAATCGTCAACTATGAGTGATATTAATGAAAAGTGGAAGCGTTTAAGAATCACAGCAACTCAGCCACAAAGTGTCAGACCACGTAAACTTACAGAGCGGAGTTTCCCAGTGCTGAGAGGCATAGTGTATGAAATATACCAACCCCGCTGACCCAATAACTGTTGTAGAATGACCAGAAGAGTGTAACAACAATGACAGTAATAATAATAATAATAATAATAATAATAACAACAACAACAACAACAACAACAACAACAACAACAACAACAACAATAATAATAATAAGTATTATAATAAAATATATTATTATTATATTATCATTATTATTAATCTTAATAATAAAATAACATTAGTAACAATATAAAATAATATTAATAATAATAATCATAAAAATAATTCTGACAATAGCAATAAAGATATAAATCTAAAACTATTGAAATAATAAAGATGTAGTAATATAATAATAATAATAATAATAATAATAATAATAATATTAAAAATAAATATTAAATAATAAAAATAACAATATTGACAATACCAAATATTATAATAAAATATAATACCAATAAAAAATAATAATTAAACAGTAATAAATAACAATAATGGCAATAACAATAATTATAATAAAATAATAATTATAAATCAAATAAACTATTATTATTATTATTATTATTATTATTATTACTATTATTATTACTATTATTATTATTATTATTATTACTATTATTATTATTATTATTATTTATAATAGTAATACTATTACCAACAACAATAATAATAACATAATATTAGTAACAACATTATAAATAACAATATAATATATATGGTAAAATATAATAAACAATACAAATATAATAATAATAATAATAATAATAATAATAATAATAATAATAATAATAATAATAAATGTTTGAAAATAAATATTTGAAAATAAATATTACATAATAAAAATAACAATAATGACAATACCAAATATTATAATAAAATATAATACCAATAAAAATAATAATTAAATAATAATAAATAACAATAATGGCAATAACAATAATTATAATAAAAATAATAATTATAAATCAAATAAACTATTATTACTATTATTATTATTATTATTATTATTATTATTTCTAATAGTAATACTATTACCAACAACAATAATAATAACAAAATATTAGTAACAACATTATAACAACAATAAATAACAATATAATATATATGGTAAAATATAATAACGAATACAAAAATACTAATACTAATACTAATACTACTACTACTAATAATAATAATAATATCCAATACAAATAATACCCCCAAAAAAACCTGGAACTTAGACACCCACAGCAGTATTATTAGGTAACTAAATAAATAGATAAGTAAAGATTACAACATGTAGATACTGATATATTTCATACAGATTTTCAGTAACAGTCTCTGCTGGAAGTGGCGTGATTGCTTTGTCAGTGTAAAACCAATTCAGACCTACAGGTGGCAGTATAGGACAAGAATGATCTGTACTTCGGTCAGGAAAGCTGGAGTCACGTTAACACCACTATTCAGGTAGTACAAATATAAAAAGAAATGCGTGGTCCTTTATATTTATTAAACACAAACTAACACATTTAGAAAGTTCGGTCTAGACCTCGATAACTCCCAGGCAAAGCGGAATAACCTGGTTCAAACAGAAAACCAAACAGAAAGCCACTCAGCTCTAGGTGAGAGCAGACAACAAGATGAACTAATAATCAGAAAATAATCAGTTTTACAAAGAGCCGTTTGATGCAGTGAGTGTGTGACATTCTTTATTTCACGAGGTGAATAAAAGTCCTGGCTGCTGAAGTGGAACAGCTGACGGTAGCTGAGGCTGAGTGAAGCAAACAGCCACAACATTAAAAGCACCTGCTCCGTAACGATGCTTAGCTCGGTGTTAGGCGTCAGATTAACATCCACATAAAGGCTCGGACCCAGGGCTTCCCAGTAGCATCAGACTCACAGTGCATCCTAGTACCATCACATCCCCAGGTAAATGGCGCCCAGCTCCCCAACCGTCCACGTCATGGAAAAGAAAGCTCGTTCTGACACTCGTGCCCATTGTAGATGCTTTTAACAGAGGGCACCGCCCAGCATGGTGAGTACTCTGACTGGTCTGGGACTGGTTCGAACCACGGGCAGTAGGTACTCACCAATACAGACCGGGAGCGCCCCTGTTTGATTTGTCCCTGGTTAAAGTGGCTCAGGTCTTTATTCCTGAACTCACATCCAACACGTCCACAGCAGACTGTTCACTTACCATCTAAAATATCCCAGAGCTTCACATGCGCTGTTGTAATAAGATAAAAAAACGTTAATCAGTCCAAGATTAAGCGGATAAGGAAATTAATGAATGAATGAATGACCATTCCTAGCCCGTGTTGGGTTCGTTTTGTGAGTCAGTGCTGGGTTCCCAATGGGTTGGCTTGCGATTCCCCGGTCTCTTAACATTTCTTGCCTCATTGCTGATAAGTGTTCAGTCCTACCTGTGGCCATCAAACTCTATAACTCCTCCCTCAAGGGGTGACATAATGCTGCACAATGTGCGATTACTATAGATAATTATAGCCTACAGTTCATAATTGCAATGATTTTGGTTTATAATAACCTAGAGGTGCAATAATTTGTATTGTTTCATATTTTACTGTGACATATTTTGTTGTAACAGCTACTATGACTTTACTGTGTGCATTTAGTACGATTTTCTTTTGTGTTGAATTTTATACATAAATGGTCACTACTGATGATTCTAATTTCCCTCGGGGATTAATAAAGTATTTATGATTCTGATTGTAGCTTTCCAATTAGAGCCTCATGCCTTTTCTATCCTGCTGCCCCTTTCAGTGCCTGTGCAGATCTATGACGTGCCAGCCTCACCGCATCTCCAGTACCTGATTGTTACACCTGCAGTGTGTTTCATCCTGATGAGCGCTGCTATAAGGAGATTTTGAGCCTTAGTTTGGTGACAATAAACTCATGTGCTCATCTGAACCTTTGTGGGTTCGGTTCCTCTGCGCTTTAGGTGCATATAATAACTAACTTGTTCCTGGACTTGCCTTCCAGGTGACCAGTCACCTGTTGAAATCTGCTTTGAAGGTCTGTTTACCTCTGTGTTCCCCCAACAAACAGGACCAGAAGCCTAGACTGCTTACGTCTGATTCTGGCCTGGACCTGTCCCCTTGTCCCATATGGGCGACTACTGACTTTGAGACCTGCCTTTTGATCATACGAGTGAAGGATGTTAAGGCACGAGCTTCTGTCCTGAGATTGCCTGATTGTTTTCCGTCAATTGGCTGCCATTGCCTCCATCTGGGTTCTCTCTCTCTCTCTCTCTCTCTCTCTCTCTCTCTCTCTCTCTCTCTCTCTCTCTCTCCCTGATTCATGTCCTTATTCCTGTGAAATAAATTCCTGGTTTAATTCCTAGCCCGTATGTGAGTCAGTGTTGGGTTCCAACCTTAAAATAAATAGCTTGGCTTGTGCTTTTCCTTCATCACACTGCCGAGGGAGAGTTAATGAGGAACTCCTACTTCTAGATCTGCTCAACAGGGGGCAATAATCCCCCATCTCAACATTTCTGACCCTCAGACACTGTCAGTTGTGTCCGTAGAGCTCCCAATCAGGCAGAGATATTAGACCAGCATATTAAGGCCACCAGAGCACCCTCCCATTGTTCCACCTGCTGAATTCAGACCTTAATTTAAAGTATTTAGCATTTCATTAATTGGCCGGCAGAAATCGAGACTCGTCAGACCAGCTGATATTTTTCCATACTTCTATTTTCCGGTTTGCCTCAGTTGCCTGTTCGTAGCTGACAGAAGTGGCACCCAGTGTGGTCTTCTGCTGCTGTAGCCCATCTGCTTCAAGGTTTGACATGTTGTTTGGTCAGAGATGCTCTTCTGCATACCTCACTTGTATCAGTTGAGTGATTATTTGAGTGCCTGTTCCCTGTCTATCAGCTCTAACCATTCTGCATTCTCCTCTAACCTCTCTTCAGTGTTCTTCTGGTGGTGGGCTCATGAACATTAACATTAGCCATTGTGAGGAAGGCCTTCAGTTGCTTAGAAGCTACCCTTGATTCCCTTGTTTGTGACCTCATGGATTATTACATATCCTTTAGCTTTTGGAGTGATCATTGTTGGTAACAATGGTCTTGAATTTCCTCCATTTGTACACAATCTGTCTGACTGTGGATTGGTGGAGTCCAAACTCTTTAGAGATGGTTTTGTAACCTTTTCCAGCCTGATGAGCATCAACAACTCTTTTCCTGAGCTCCTCAGAAGTCTCATTTGTTCGTACCACGATACACTTCCACAAACGTGTTGTGAAGAGCAGAATTTTGAAACTTCATGCTGATAACAATTGATTCGAGAAGACTTTAATCCAGAAACGGCTAATGTTTGTGTTCAAAATAAAACAAGGATAATTAAAACACAGCAAACCAGTGCATTTAGTATGAGTCCTGCTTATAAAAGTTCCACATCTATTACTTGCAAAGTATTAACTGTTATTTACTGGAAGCAGAATAAAAATAGCACTGCCTCTTTTATTTGCTGAGAGTAAACCACTTTTGATCAACGTCTTACGCAACAGATTGGGCACCCAATCTTCACGTAACCTCTGCAGGGTCCTAAATATGTCTGCACAAACCGCTGATGGACCATCTGGAATGCTATCCAAACTTTAACGTCTTTTTCAAATGTTATAGGACTGACCCAGACCCCGCCCCGAGGAGCTCTGGCAGTTGGAAGCCTCTGGCAAGGCAGAGGATGTACAAAAGCCCAGTCCTGAACTTTGAGAGTGCCGGCAGACCCACACCTGGACCTGTGCCAGGACCTGTGATGCTGGGAACCACAGAACCTGTATTTAATGGCAACAGTAATCCAAAACACAACTCTGCAACCAACAAACCTCAGCTTGGGAGAAACTCTGGTTCATATCACTTCTGGTGAGGTTTTGTGTTTTAATTAACCGGCTCCCTGAAGACCAGCTGTTGGTTCCCTGGCACCGGTACAGTTTCTGGTCTCTGTGTGTATTTTTCTGGATTACCTGCTGTTTCTCCAGGGATGGGTTCCTGAGTGTCGGTGCTCCTTGGGTTGGTGCCTGGGTCTGTGATGAGCGACCCTTTCACACCAAGTACGATTGTTTTGCATGAAAAAAAACCTGATGCATTTTTTTATGTAGCAGGACCTTCACATCATGAGCTTTAGGTTTTTTGGTCTAAACACTCCAGTCGGTTCCATCCAGCCCCTGTGAGCTTTATCGCCATCATTCTCCAGCCTTTCAGTTCTTTTCCACTAGATATTTTCTTTAATATCCATGTTTTTAGAGGCAGCCTGTTGCTCGTCCTATAAGCTCTTGAGCTGTTCTGCCTGATGACCAAGCTCTGATCGGTCGGCCTGATTTGAAGCCTGATTAAAAATTGTCGCAGTCCTTCAGTTTCGGTCTCGGTGTGAAGGACGCCGTTAATATACGTGTTCTTTTACATAACTTTTTTTCCTCTGTAAAAATCAGACTCGGTGCGAAAAGGCCTTTTCTTTTACTTTTATGTATGAACCCAAGATAAAGGTTGGATTTTACACAGACTGATTTAGACTGAATAGAGTGGTGGAATGGCACGGACCTTACTGAACAGATGCAACTCCTTGGTCGTCTTCCAAGAGATTTTGATGCCGAGTGAAGCAGCAGATGTCCTGCTAATGCCAGCTATGTGAAACTAGATCAGCTTCTGAGAGGGTAAACATAGTGGCAGCGTGTGTGTGTGTGATACACACTCCTTCAGACTGGGTGGTGATTTCTGTCACTGGGTGTGTGCTCAGTTGTTCAGTTCATATTTTACCTCAAGCTAACCTTCATCACAGAACACTCTTTTAACAGAACATAGCTGGATTAGGGCGGCACAGTCCCTAGCGCTGTCACCTCACCTCACAGCTCCAGAGATCCTCGGTTCGAATCCTGAGAGCTGAAGTGTGAAGTTGGCATGTTCTCCCTCTGTCTATGGGGGTTTTCTCCAGGTACTTCCAAAGACAAATGTCAGACTTCATGTGCAGACGCCCTGGTGCTGTAATGGCATCCCTATGTTCTCTGGAAATAGGTGCCAGTGGCACCATGACCCTGACTAGAAAAAGAGGGGTGAAAAAATGAAATAAATGTAATAATCTGTTTTCAGTAACCAGGTATGGCACTCCGGTGGCACAGTGGCAATTTGCTAACCCACTATCGCGGAGTCCTGATGGTGCCATCCAGTCAGTCTGGCACCACTGGGGTTTTTTTGGCTGTCTGAGGGCAGGAAGGTCTATAGCCCCAACCCAGCCTGTGACAGAGTGGCACCCTGTTTAGGGTCAAAGATCAGCCCACCCACAAGGGTCATGTAGCATTTTCAACAACTGATGTACTACAATCCAAGCAGTTGTGGTTTAAGGGTCTTACTCAAGGACCCAACAGTGGCAGCTTGGCAGAGGTGGGATTTGAATCCTCAACCTTCTGGTCCATAGCCCATACCATAACTGCTAGGCTACCACAGTCCCAGACCAAAGAAACATGGTGGAAAATAAAAATAAAGGATCTGATTAATGGATTGAAGGTATGTAAACTCTTTAAGAAACCACAGTAATATTGTACTTGTCTTGTACTTGTTATTGTCAGTAATATTGTACTGATTATTTGTGTGGTTGCCCAAAGATATGACTGCCCAAATATATAGTAGCTGTTAGAGTTATTATTTAGTTTGTGCTGTATTTTTCACTGGGACAGTGCCTCAGACCACCGCGTCACCCGGGCGCCTGTTAGGTTTGAATAAACCAGCAAAACCAGTGGAATATTGATTTGTGATCTGGTGCTGAAAATGGGTCCAAAGCCAAAAACAGGCTTAGATGTGGGAAAATTGTGTTGGCCGAGGAAGGAGACATTAATACAGTCATGTCCACATGTCCGTGCTTTTTTTAAAGCTTAAAATAAAATTGGAAGGTCAATACAACCATAGTTTAAGGCCATTTCCCAGATTTTTGGGGGGAAAAGTCAAAAAGCGGAACTGTGTGCTCCTTAAATTAATTCACTGGACAAAATAGGAGTAAAATCCACAGATGTTTTTGTTGTATCATTTAATATAACTTCAAGACGCCCTGATGAATCCTGCTGCATCACAGAAGTGTAAATGACCTTTACAAAGGGCCCTGACTCGACCCCATACCATGACAGAGCCTGACTTTTGGACTTGTTCCTTATAACAGTCTGGATGGTCTTAAAAGATCTGTTATACTGATGGGTCTGAGCACAATCCCCATCTCCACTGTGTGATGGTCCATCCCAGATGCCTCCAAGCCCAGAGAAGTCGACACCTCCTCTGGACATGGTTATAACATAAGGCTTCTTTTTTGTACAGTAACGTTTTAAGCGGCATTTGTGAATGTAACTCTGTATTGCAGAGCTTGGTAAAGGTTTGATAAAGTAATCCCTTGTCCATGTGGTTCTATCAGCTATTGATGAAGGATGGTTCTTGATTTTCTTACCTCATTACTAGCTCTAACTTTTTCCAGTCCCAACTTTCTTTGGAACGTGTTGCAGGCCCTTAACAAAGGAAATGACGTTGACCAGAAAAAAGCATGAAATATCTCGGGTTCCTACTGTCTGTTCATACTGGTGAACGTGAGGCCGCACTGAGATCAGGTTGCTATATGATTGTTAGAAAATCATAAAAGTATGACGTGATGGCTTAAAGGTGTTTAATCATCGCTTAGCAACTGTAACCATGTACACAACTGATAACAGAGGCATGTTGTAGCAGAATTCTAATGGGTGCCAATATTTTTGCAATTATTCATAACGAACTGCATTCATAAGAAAGGATAGCGGTGCTTGAAAGTTTGTGAACCCTTTCGAATTTTCTCTAGTTCTGCCTCAATGAGCTAAAACATCGTCAGAAGTTCTAAAAGTAGATCAAGAGAACCCAATTAAACAAATGAGACACAAATACAGTGGTGTGAAAAAGTGTTTGCCCCCTTCCTGATTTCCTTTTTTTTTTTTGCATGTTTGTCACACTTAAGTGTTTCGGAACATCAAACCAATTTAAATATTAGTCAAACACAAATAAACACAAAGTGCAGTTTTAAAATGAAGGTGTTTATTATTAAGGGAGAAAAAAATCTAAACCTACATGGCCCTGTGTGAAAAAGTGATTGCCCCCCTTGTTAAAACATAACTATGGTTTATCACACCTGAGTTCACTGTCTCTAGCCACACCCAGGCCTGATTACAGCCACACCTGTTCTCAATCAGGACATCACTTAAATAGGACCTGCCTGACAAAGTGAAGGACACCAAAAGATCCTTAAAAGCTACACATCATGCTGAGATCCAAAGAAATTCAGGAACAATTGAGAAAGAAAGTAACTGAGATCTATCAGTCTGGAAAGGGTTATAAAGCCATTTCTAAAGCTCTGGGACTCCAGCAAACCACAGTGAGAGCCTTTATCCACAAATGGTGAAGACATGGAACAGTGGTGAACCTTCCCAGGAGTGGACGGCCGACCAAAATTACCCCAAGAGCGCAGCGACGACTCATCTAAGAGGTCACAAAGGACCCCACAACAACATCCAAAGAACTGCAGGCCTCACTTGCCTCAGTTAAGGTCAGTGTTCATGCCTCCACCATAAGAAAGAGACTGGGCAAAAATGGCCTGCATGGCAGAGTTCCAAGATGAAAACCACTGCTGAGCAAAAAAACTATTAAAGCTCGTCTCAATTTTTCCAGAACACATCTTGATGATCCCCAAGACTTTTGGGAAAACATTCTGTGGACTGACGAGACAAAAGCTGAATCTTGTGGAAGGTGTGTGACCCATTACTTCTGGTGTAAAAAGTAACGCAGCATTTCAGAAAAAGAACATTATAGCAACAGTAAAATATGGTGGTGGTAGTGTGATGGTCTGGGGCTGTTCTGCTGCTTCAGGACCTGGAAGACTTGCTGTGATAAATGGAACTATGAATTCTGCTGTCTACCAAAACATCCTGAAGGAGAATGTCCAGCCATCTGTTGGTGACCTCGAGCTGAAACGAACTTGGGTTCTGCAGCAGGACAATGATCCAAAACACACCAGCAAGTCCACCTCTGAATGGCTGAAGAAAAACAAAATGAAGACTTTGGAGTGGCCTAGTCAAAGTCCTGAATCCTACTGAGATGCTGTGGCATGACCTTAAAAAGACCGTTCATGCTGGAAAACCCTCCAATGTGGCTGAATTACAACAATTCTGCAGAGATCAGTGACCAAAATTCCTCCACAATGCTGTAAAAGACTCATTGTAAGTTATCCCAAACGCTTGGTTGCAGTTGTTGCTGCTAAGGGTGGCCCAACCAGTTATTAGGTTTAGGGGGCAATCACTTTTTCACACAGGGCCATGTCGGTTTGGATTTTTTCTCCCTTAATAATAAACACCTTCATTTAAAAACTGCATTTTGTGTTTACTTTTGTTGTCTTTGACTAATATTTAAATTGGTTTAATGTTCCGGAACACTTAAGTGTGACAAACATGCAGAAACAGGAAATCAGGAAGGGGCAAACACTTTTTCACACCACTGTATTATACTTGGTCATTTGTTTATGGAGGAAAATGATCCAATGTTACATATCTGCGAGTGGCAAAAGTATGTGAACCTCTAGGATTAGTAGTTAATTTGAAGGTGGGTGTTTAACTGGGTTCTCTTTTTCTACTTTTAGGACTTGTGTGAAAATCTGATCACGATTTAGCTCATATTTAGGCAGAAATCTAGAAAATTCTGAAGGGTTCACAAATAAAACACAAGTAGACGTTTGTAGCAGATAGGTTTAAGGTTAAATTTGGTTCACAGGGGCTGGGACGCATGAACTGAAAGATATTCTAGTCAAAAGGAGCCAAGTCATCCTGCAGCCGATGCTGCCGTCAGTCACGCCGTGTGTGAAAGTGATTACACAAAAATGTGCTGATGAGCCCACTATCGAGTGTCAGGACTCCAGAGGAGAATTACGAAGGGACGCCGGGATGGTTTCCCCCGGTGTACATGAGACATTCTTGCATAACAAACTTCTGCTGAGGGGAAAGTTTCACCGATGAAATATCACAACCCATAATGTTCCGGGCACTCGGTTAGGGATACAAACGTGAAAACGTGGTGTAGATGTAACCAGTTACCATACTTAAGTAGTTTTGTGTTTCGTGTATCTTTACTTTACTGAAGTATTTCTATTTTGGGTGACTTTTTACTAGAACTCCACATTTAAAAGTCAAATATCGTTCTTTTTATTCAACTACATTGTGTGAAATCTGTTCCTTTCGGCTTGTGTGTGCATCAAAACGTAACGTATACAAACGAGAAGAAAGAAGCGACAAGCAAGCACATAGATCACTTTGTGTTGAACTTGGTTTGACCCGCTGGATAATTAATGACATTCTGTTAAATGGATTGGTGCACCAAGAGTGACACTAGAGTCTCTTCATTCTACAATTAGTGGATTAAGCCAAAAGTCTTGTTATAAAAATGTTAATAAAAATGATAACTGGATATTAGAGCCATGGCACCTTTACTGTTGATACGTCAGTACGCTTAAAGGCAAATACTTTTGTACAAAAGGGACTTCTACAAGTTTCTCTTCTGAGGTTTCCAGTTTGCATCTCCTCACCATCTCCCCAGGGTGCCATTCACTGTCCTACTCCACCTGGGTTCTGTGGGGAGCTAAAGCTCAGGATCCACTGGCGAAACTGGTTTTGGTTCTTGATGCCATCAAGTCCTGATATAATTCCTGCAGAACTCACCTTGCCAGAGGTGGGGTATGAACCAGAGCAGCTCAGTTGGGAGAGTGGTTTCTTAATAGAAAAATTGGGTTTCTTAAGTCAAACACTAAGAAGTTCATAAGGACGGTCTTCAATTCAATTCTCTAAAAAAAACGTAAGAAATTCTCAAATATTATCTTAGGAAAATCTTCATTTCTTTATGTAGGCATTATGTTTTTGGGCATAGATTTCTTTCTCATGATACTTTTGTGAATATGACGCCGGGAGCTTGCAAAGTTCTTTAAACACGCTGCAAAGTTCATAAGAATGTTTTTAAATGCAATTCTCTAAACAAAACTTAAGAATTTCCTAAATATAATAGTTTCTTAAGAAAATAATTTTCATGTGTAGGTTAAGTTTTCCATCTTAAAATATCCAGCCCTTTGTGGATTTTCCTCTGTCTCTCCGACACACACAAAACTATGTAAAACACAGATTAAAGAAACAGCTTTGCTTTGCTATAAACGTTCCTTATGTGGAGAACCTTCTTATTTTAGGGATGACCTTATTCTAAGGATTCACTTAAAAGGCTTTTAAACTTCTGAACTGAACGTATGTCGGCCTCATTTCCAATAACTAAACTGTGTAAAAAGATCATTCGTAAGAAGCTATTTGAAAAACTACCATTCTTAGTAACTATTTTCTCAAGAATGAAGTTAAGAAAAAACACATTGAAGAAGATTTTCTTAAGAAAATCTTAAATGTGTTTTTTCTTAACTTTATTCTTAGGAAAAAAGTTAGCAAAGTTTGTTATTCTTCAAATAACTTCTTAAGAATTATCTTTTTTTTCTTAACTCTCTTCTTAAGAACAATTCTAAGAATGAGTGGTATTCTTGAACACTGTTCTTAAATGTTTTCTTAACCTTACGATAACCTCATACTCATCTTAGGCTGTAAGATTGAAGGTAAGCATCGAAATTTTATATTTTAAACTGGAAATAAGGCTTACATTTCAATTTAAATGTTTAAAAGCCTTTCGAGTGAAGGTCATCCTTTACACACAAAAGTCTACATAAGGAAGGTTTATGGCAAAACTGCTATTTCTTCCACCATCACCTCTGTTTCTTGTTTACTAAAAAGTTTTTGGACGCTTGGTTTGAATTTCCTCCATTTTGCCGTCCTCAGAGAGGATGAAGCTAACAACGGAAATAACGCTCAATACTAATTCAAAGTGTGTGTTGCGCAGAATATCGTAAGCTGTAAAATGCAACGTAGTCTACGTAAGAAAAACAATGAAAAGTTTCTTAGGAAGAACTTAAGAAAACATTTGAGAACTTCTTATGAACCTTAGTGTTTATCTGAAGAACCTTCGCAAGTATTTTCTTAAGATACTTTCGTGAATCTGGTCCCTGGGTCCTCCGTGTTACGCGTTACTCCAGCATTAAAAGTCAAGGACCGGATTCACCAAAATGTCTCAAGAAAGAAATCTTAAGTGTTTTTTCTTAACTTCTTTCTTAAGAAAAAAGTGATGAAAATTGTTGTCCTTCAAATAATTTCTTAAGAATGACTTAATTTTCTTAACTCTTTTCTTAAGAACAAGTGGTATTCTTGAAAACGTTCTGTTCTTAAATGTTTTCTTAACCTAACCTTTCTTAGCCTCACACGTGTCCGAGGCTGTAAGAGGTAAGAAATTAGACTCCGCCCCTGATACCACTCCTCATCTTTTGCTTTCCACACCACGATAACACCATGTAACAATTTTCAAAAAATCTTTTGTTCCCAGTTGTTAAGTGTGTTTCCCTGATTGTTTGTAGCCTAAATGAATAGAAAAAAGTTATTATTCCCTGTAAACTTTGCTTTTGTGGTCAGCACAATGATATTTTGAAATTGATCTATTTTTAAGGATATTCGCCGTATTTCAAGATACTTAAGAAGCTTCTGGAATTGTGAGAACTATCAAGAAGTTTCTAGAACTGTCCAGAATTATCTAGAACTTTCTGGGACTGTACAGAATTGTAGGTACTGTATAACTACAGTTCTATAGGGCCACTATAGCCCTTCCTGAGAGACGGAGAAGACATGATCTAATTGATTGGGATTGCATAGTAAGTGGGCAACAGCCATCACAGACAAAGGGGAAACTGACCTAGACAGACAGGTGTGAATTCATTCTCTATTCAGATTTCTGATAACGACAGTATTCACACTTCACCCCACACCCATTACAGGAGGAGCTTAGGAAGGACCACTACCTTCAAATGTATATATTGTGTGTTACTCTCTGCTACCGGGGTGATCAGTTCTTGCTCTGCTGAATCCTCAGTACACTCTTGTACTTTGATACTGCATGGAATAAAGATTGACCATTTTTATCGAGTTTGGAGAGGCATCCTTTTTCCTTACAGTACACAGCAGCTTAGTCCATTTAGATGGCATCAAGAGGTTGCATACATCCAGCAGACGCATTTTGCTATGTATGTGGCCGTTTTATAAAGACAAGAGCGAAAAAGTACTCTGTGGAAGCATCTGCTAAGATGTGTGAGGCCTACAAAGCATACTTCGGCATGCCTGTTGGTGACCTGTTTCTATAATAACAATTCATAATTTTCATTGCCGTGGTCACAAAAGCGAAGTTTATGATGAATGTAAGCAATTTTTAATTAGTTTCAGACATAAGCAATTGGAATATAACATTAAAAAGCTGGGAACAAAACTTGTGTTACATAGTGTTTATCGTACTTTCCAGGGAGTATTTCTGTCCTGTTGGCTGTTTCTTCCACCATCACCATCATTTTATCATCTACGCCGCCCAAGGAGGTTGGGTCCCTTTTTGAGTCTTGGTCCTCCCAAGGTTTCTTCCTAGAACTAGGGAGTTTTTCCTTGCCACTGTCGCCCTAGGCAATCTCAATTTGAGATTGGATGTAGTTATTAGGAGATAATCTAAACTTGTAAAGTTGCTTTGAGACAATGCTCCATTGTAAAAAGCGCTATATAAATAAATCTGACTTGACTTGACTTGAGTTGACCTCTGTTTCCTGTTTGCTAAACCGTTCTGAACATTTAGTCCGATGTTTTTCCTTCTTTTCCTTCCCTCTGAGTGGATGAAAGTAAATAACAGAAATGACTGTAAATAATTGAAAATGAGTCTCGAGTCGTCTGTAGTAAGCTCTAAAATGCAACATGATGCCTACATGAGGAAACAACAAAGGTTTTCTTAAGATAATAATTGAGAACGTCTTCAGTTTTTTTCCAGAATTTAATTTAAGAACATTCTAATGAACTTCTTCCCAAGTTGTTGCTTAATAAAGATCTTCTTAAATACGTTTTTCTTAATGTCATTCTTGAGACAAAAAGTTAGTTTCCTAAGAGCAAGTGGTATTCTTGAAAATATTACGTTCTTAAACGTTTTCTTAACCTTACGATATCCTCACTCTTAAAATATAAAAGTTGTCTAGATAAGGAAAGTTTAAGGCAAAGCTGTTGCTTTAATCCGAGTTTTAGATGGAAGATTTGTGGGTTTTGGAGAGAGAGAGAGAGCGAGAGAGAGGAAAATACACAAACCAGAAGGTCAAGGGTTCAAATCCCATCTTCGGGATGCCAATCAGTGACTGTTGGGTCGTCGATGAAGGACTTTATTACCCTGAATTACACGGATTGTGAGATAGCGCAGTAAACCATCTACTAAACGTTCTACCCTTTTACATTGAGAGCACAACCAGACATACAGCCATATAAAGTGATTTCTTTACTAGTAATAAAAGACTCAGTCCAACATAATTACACTTTCTGGAATGACTTTGTCATTTGGTACCAATAAAATTCCTTCCACGTTTAGCGTCGGGCCAGCAAACGTCATCGGTGCACTACATTCTTGTACTCTCAAACGCATCCAAAGATAAACAGTACGAAAAGCATAAGAGTCTAGTGTTGTTCTTTAAATGCTGAAAATGATAAACACTGCTTTAAAGGATTTTCCGTTATGTCTTTGGTCACTACAAGCCAGTCTTTGGTTTAACAAGTTTAACATAATGTGCAAGTCGGGTGCAAAGCGTGTAAAGCAAAGCTAAACACCATTGGCCTCAACACGCCCGCAAGCGCCGGCTCTGAGCAGGTAAAGCGTGTACTGACAGTGGAGGTTTGACTGAGGCTGAATACATCTGATCGAGAGGAGAAAGGCTTTTGCTTATTGCGTAATAAACATGCTGTCAGTCGACTCTGATCTCCCACACTCTCCAAGTCCAGCCTTACATTCAGGATTCAACTCCACGCCTCCTTACTCCCTGCTCCCGTCAGCTAGTGCAAGGGTTTTCAACCTTTCTGTACACACACACGCCCTTAGGGGGTCTAGTCTGAAGCCCCTCGCCTACCATATTATATTAGGGGTGAGACGATACGCTCTGCTCACCATTCCATTCACAATATGGTGAGTTCACCATTCGATTTTCCCACGTTTAACAATTTCACGTTCGATAAAAGACACTCCTTTTGTATTTCACCTTGCCACTGTCCTTTTGTATTTTTCCTTACCACTGTCGTCCTAGGCTTGCTCAATTTCGCATTGGGCTTAGATAAAAGAAGATAACATACAATAATAAAGCTGCTTTGAGACAATGCTCCATTGTAAGAAGCGCTATAGACCGTGCCTTATGAAATATTAGGGGTGTAACGATACGCTCTGCTCACAATTCGGCTCACGATACTGTGTTTTACCTTAATCTTAACCTTTTTTACTTACAAAGCGCAAGTGATGCAAAACAACGAGCATTTTCTTAAACAAGTTTCTTTAAAAATTTTTTAAGAAAAATAACTTTCCTTATAACGTTTAACATTTAGGGAGTTTTTTCCTTGCCACTGTCACCTTAGGCTTGCTCAATTAATGCAGCTCCCCAACTACCGTGCCTTACGAAATATTAGGGGTGTAACGATACGCTCTGCTCACGATTTGATTCGATTCACGATACCGAGTTCACGATTCAATTTTCTTTTTTTAAGTTCGATAAAAGACGTTCCTTTTTTATTTATGTAGCGTACACGATGCAAAACAACGAGCATTGTCTTGAACAAGCTTCTAAACAAAAACAAAACAAGTTTTTCCTTTCCACTATAGACCGTGCCTTACGAAATATTAGGGGTGTAACGATACGCTCTGCTCACAATTAACGATTTTACCTTCGATAAAAGACGTTCCTCTTTTATTTACAAAGCGCACACGATGCAAAACAACGAGCATTTTCTTGAACAAGTTTGAGTTTTTTAAGGAACAAATGTTCTTTATAACGTTTACGCAGTTTTTTCCTTGCCACTGTCTCCCTAAGCTTGCTCAATTAATGCAGTTCCACACTGACTGTGCCTTAGTAAATATTAGGGGTGTAACGATACGCTCTGCTCACGATTCAATTCGATTCACGATACTGAGTTCACGATTACCGATTGTACGTTCTATAAGAGACATTCCTTTTATTTCTGAAACAAACAAAACACTTTCCTCATAATGTTTAGGGAGTTTTCCCTGCCACTGTCTCCCTAGGCTTGCTCAATTTGGGATTGGGCTTGGATAAAAGAAGACAACCTAAAATTGCAAAGCTGCTTTGAGACAATGCTCCATGGTAAAAAGTGCTATAGAAATAAATCTGACTGGGACTTTCTGCTATAACATGCCACCTGGAACTACTTAACACATTTCAGGCTGAATGACTAAGGGGTGTAGATGACGTTCTGAATGGCCACCTACCTCTACCTACACCCTCCACTCTCCTATTGGTAAGGAGCATAAAATGTTTTATGTGTAGTGGATAAATATAAGGTAAAGCTTTCTCTCTCACACACACACTTCAATCCACCGACTGCACCTTACCAAATAATGTTAAGTAAGCCCTAACCTCACTCTGCAGTAACCCTAAAGCAAAGCTATCACATTTCAAATAAAATAAAAAAGTGTTTGTACCATTGCACATTTGTCTGGGAATATCAGTTAAAGACATTGTGCAGGTATTGCTATTGTTGTGAGGACAGAACTGGTGTCGCTCACACATACAGACACACTTCAACACATTTTATGTCATTTTATGCCAAGACTGGATCTAAGGAATCTGTGCTGCGCAAGTCTGTCAGCATTCTGAATGCTTCTTATCTCTACGTGCACCCTCACAATCCCTCTTTCGGTGAGAAGCCTAAACAGTTATTTTATTTCAAGGTTAATTACGCGGTAACGCTCCAGAAGACACACGTACACAACACAACAAACAGACAGACACACTCTTGGTAGACATACAGTGGGGCAAAAAAGTATTTAGTCAGCCACTGATTGTGCAAGTTCTTCTACTTAGAAAGATGAGAGAGGTCTGTAATTTTCATCATAGGTACACTTCAACTATGAGAGACAAAATGAGAAAAACAAATCCAGGAAATCACACTGTAGGATTTTTAAAGAATTTAATTGTAAATCATGGTGGAACATAAGTATTTGGTCACCCACAAACAAGCAAGATTTCAGACTCTCACAGAGCTGTAACTTCTTCTTTAAAAAGCTCTTCTGTCCTCCACTCGTTACCTGTATTAATGGCACCTGTTTGACCTCATTATCTGTATAAAAGACACCTGTCCACAGCCTCAAACAGTCAGACTCCAAACTCAACCATGGCCAAGACCAAAGAGCTGTCGAAGGACACCAGGAAGAAAACTGTAGACCTGCAGCTGGCTGGGAAGAGTGAATCTACAATAGGCAAGCAGGTTGGTGTGAATAAATCAACTGTGGGAGGCAATTGTAAGACATACAAAGCCACTGATAATCTCCCCTCAATCTGGGGCTCCACACAAGATCTCATCCCGTGGGGGTCAAAAATGATCATGAGAACTGTGAGCAAAAATCCCAGAACTACACGGAGGGACCTGATGAATGACCTGCAGAGAGCTGGGACCAAAGTAACAAAGGCTACCATCAGTAACATTTTGTCTCTCATAGCTGAAGTGTAGCTATGATGAAAATTACAGACCTCTCTCATCTTTCCAAGTAGGAGAACTTGCACAATCAGTGACTGACTAAATAATTTTTTGCCCCACTGTAAGTGTTGGCGACTTTCCACTGCCATGAATAATGGTTAGTGCAGATTATTAATACTACACCTACACACACACAGGAAGCTCCTCGACAGTATGCTGGCATTATTAGCAACTGAATATTCGCTCTTCGGACCCTTTTGTGCAGCGAGCGACGTCTGGACTCTACAAGCTGACAGCTCAGTGTATTCAGTGCCACAGTTCGGCCTGCTGCAGGAGAACTTGTGGATATTTTGTGACGGAGCCTGGGTCAGATCATCGCACCGGAGTGAACGAGTAACGAATCGATTATCGAACGTTGGTCTTACTCCCCACAGGTTGAAAACCCCTGATCTAGTGCCCCTCCAGAACATCCATACCCTTAATAACCTTACCCTATCCATTCTGTGTGCTCTGTACCCATAACTGCAGTTCGTTCATTGTTAAATGCTCATGATCCCTTGATCATAGTCCATTCTTTGGTTTGGTTTGTAGTCCACTTTCTTATCCATTCTTGTCGATGGCTAGCTTGTAGTCCATTCTCTACGTAGTCCACATGCTATGAGCCAAGTTTTCCATTTGTAGTCCAATCTCTGAACCGTCCTCAATTCCATTATCCATCCTTATTTATTCCTAGACCCTGGTTCACGCTCTTGTCCATTTTCTATCCCACCCATGTCCAGTTGCTCCTCTGCTGTAGTCCACTCCATTTTTGGACTGTCGTCCATAATCTTTCTCGATCAGTTCTCTGATTTGTGAATGTTAGTCCACAGTCTGGTCCAACAGATTATGGCTCTGCTATAGAGCTTACCAAAAATGTTTTAATCAGAATACATTTGGAAATTCATTATACTGGTCGTATGTTTTATATAAAGTTGTACGACAGGCTTTCGGTTTAAGCAAGGGCAGTGGAGGTGCGTCACGGATCGGTATCAATTCCAGGTTCTGCTTATCCTACAGATCTTCGGACACTCCGACCCTCTTGAGCCTCAGGCTCCCGGTCCAGCCACGTGGACAGGTGTTGTAAGTGCGCACCCCGGGCGAGCGCACTCCCGAGTCCTCGGACTCCAGCGAGGCGTCCGAGTCGGTGAGCGAACGGGTGGTGTAGAGGCGTAGCGGGGAGTGGACCATCCGCGTAGGGGTGGCCGGGGGGCTGGTAAACGTGGGCGACTGGGCACCCAGGGAGTGTGGATGAAAGGGGCTTGAAGGTTTGGATCTGAAAGGCAGGATGATGTTGGCACTGACAGGGGACATGGGCAGAGCACCAGGCGAAGGGCTGTTCTTACGCTTGGCGGCGTTGATGATGTTTTTGGCCAGGAGGCGATGGTTGGCTTTGGTGTCCTGAAGAGGGCTGGGGGATTTGCACCTGGTTTCCCAAGGTGGAGAGACGGGAGTGGTGGCGGGGCCGGTGGGCACTGGACTCTGGAAAGATCTGACCGGGCTATGGACGGACTGGACCAGATTATGGAAGGGTTTTGGGGTTGGCGAGCAGCAGGTGGGCTTTTGGATGGACTGCGGGGTCGGGGAGGAGGTGACTGTTTTTTGGATCGACCTTGGGGGTGGAGAAGAAGGAACAGAGTGACTGATGAGTCTTGGGGTTGAGAGGGCGGTGACTGGGCTAAAGACGGTTCTTGGTGGTGGGGTTGTGACCGTGGAGCTGCGCTGGCTCTGGGGGGTCCACACGGCACTCTGGGTCTTGTCGCCACCACTGAGGCGGCGAGACAGATTGGGCGTCCAGCGTGTTGGGATGTTGGAATTAGTGGATGGAGGTGTGACCGGAGACGTCTCCTTAAGCTGATGATTAAAAAACAAAGCTGTTGTTATTATCCAAACACATATTTTCACCTACATATCAGTACGTTCATGTCATATTCACGGTATGCTCGTGCTGCCCCCTAGAAACGAGGTCATCGTTCACACCGAGTCCGAAACGGACGGACTGCGTCACTGTGTAACATGTTTAATCGGAGCCTGTTATGATTTCTGCGTTAAAATCAGGCTGACCAATCAGAGCTTGGTTACCGGGCAGAACAGCTCATCGAGAGCTTAGAGGACAAGCAACATGCTGCCACTAAATACATGGATATTAAGGAAAAGATCTGGTGGAATAGAACTGAAAGGCTGGAGAATGATGGTGATAAAGCCTAGCGGTAAAAGCACTGGACCAGAAGGTCCAGGGTTCAAATCCCACCTCTACCAAGCTGCCACTGTTGGGTCCTTGAGCAAGGCCCTTAACCCACAACTGCTTGGACTGTACAATTGCAAGTCACTCTGGATAAGGGCATCTGCTAAATGCTGTAAATGTAAAAATGTAAATGTTAAAGCAAAAAGCGTGTGAAGATCCCACTACATTAAAAATCGTATGTATTTTTTTTTGTGCAAAAAAAATGCACAAAAGCTTCTGGACTCCTAAGGCTTTGTTTACTGGCCATTCAGGAACTGCTCTTAACCAAAGCAGGGAAGAGAGAGGTCATTACTCCAGTTCATGCTACCCTGCGCTAGCTTCCTGTATCGTTTAAAACTGATGTTAAACTCATGTTCCCTCACAACCCCTCGGGTCCGCTAGAGAAGTTTTATGATGGTCCCGTTTATGATTTTTCAACACGCATTCAGCAGAAATTGTACTCTGATTGCTCTTTCCACCAAGAGTGATGTGGCGGGAGTGATGAACGCTGGGAAATGCAGTGAAGAAAAGCCGAGATCGCCACAGTAAAGGTTTTGTTTTCAGTTTCAACACATTAGTCGATAAATCACGTAATATTGAGAACTATAAAGCTGATAAAATAAGCTTTGTGTTAATGATTTTGCCCAACAGTAGGTGTAAGTGTTTTAAGCCTGTTTAAGGTGGGAGACTCTATGATGTATGCAGTATATGTATACGATATATATAGCACATCTTAGTCAATCGATTTAACATGCAGAAATGGGGTTTGCGCCGGGCTGCAGCAAATGACCTCATGGCTCATTTGTATCACGCCATTGATTGGCTAAATTAGAGAAATTTCGGCCGATCACCAGTCGAATATGAGAGTTGAAAGTTGGTTGATGCAGAGCCGATCGATCCTTCCATCTCCACACTACATTATCTCATACAGCTTTGCTTTTTGAGTTAATATAGCTCTGTTTATTGCGTGGTGTTCGGGTTTAACTGCAGTGAGCTACCATAGCCTGTTCGGATTACTAGCATGCAGGCATCCAGCACGACTAACCTTTGCTGAGACATGCCTTTGCTCAGGGTAGATTTTCACCTCCAAAGGACATTTGTGTCATTCGAGAGGAGAGGGAGGCCATGGTTTGGCCTGTGCTGTAGCTGAGGGGAAGCTCAGTTGGCTTAGGATGTTAAAAAAAGGTCTAGAACCATTGGTTAGAGTTATGTACGAGTGGGCTTTCAGGTTTCTGAGTTTTAGAAGGGACTGTTGTTGGGTCATTTCACTGCCTAGTCCCAGTCTCCCAGAATATCTACCGATGCACCCCTGGAGGCCGCACACTGTTGTTATTATTGGTTTGATGTGACGATGTACAAAACCTTCTGTCTGCAATCACTGTCCAGTTTATCAGCTTCTCTTTCTCTATATTTGCAGTTTGTAGTTCTGTAATTACAGACTGTGGTTCATCTGCTTCTCTACATCCTTTGTTCGTCCCCTTTACTCTGCCCTCTAGTGGTCAGGACCCCCACAGGACCAGCATCAGGTACGGTTGGGAAGTGGATCATTCTCAGCACTGCATTGACACGGATGTGGTGGTGGCGTGTTAGTGATCAGACACAGCAGTGCTGCTGGAGTTCTAAACCACATCAGTGTCACTGCTGGACTGGGAATGGCCCACAAACAAAATGCAGTCTGTTTCATGGCTGTTTTTGGCGAGAGGAGTTAACGAGGTTACAAAAAGCTAAACACAGGCAGTGACATTCATACCTGACGCTATGTTAGTTGAACGTCTTTTGCTTGAAAATAGAGGCAATCTACCGGTTTTGGCACCCCTGCCGCCAGATGCAAGCTCTTCTGGTCAATATCAGTAAAGTAAACCCAGATCACCTCCGTTTTCAGGCTTAAGACGTTGTGAGCATACACGTCAGGGGATGCATCTGGTGGCAGGGGTGCCGAATTTGGCTCAACATCGGATCATGGGGGGGTAGCATCTTTAGCAAATGGGGGAGAGGTAGGTTAGTATTACCAGTGTAGGCGACTCGGTCAGGAGGATTAACGTGACACCTACCGACCGGTCTCCTGAAAACCTGGCAGCTTAATGGGCAAGAATTTCATTGCTGGCAGGACATTTGTCAGGTTTTAAGCTTGCCGAGAGGCGAGGCTGGTGGCTTTTCGAGGTAAAGTGCATGGAGGGAAATCCATCCTTCCATCACAGGAGGCAAGAGATGAGTTTGGCAAGATAACGAGGGGCCTGATAGCGAGGTTATGCTGCTACAAGGTGGAGCAATAAGGGAGATGTGTCTAATAGAGTGCACAGTGAGTGAAGTGTTAAAAGCTCCAGCAGCACTGCTGTGTCTGACCCACTCGTACCAGCACAACACACACTAACACACCACCACCCCATCAGTGTCGGTGCACTGCTGAGAATGACCCACCACCCAAATAGCACCTGATCTGTGGGGGTCCTGACCATTAGAGCACAGAGTAAAAAGGATGAACAAAGGATGTAGAGAAACAGACGGACTACAGTCTGTGATTACAGAACTACAAAGTGCAAATATATGGTAAATGGAGCTGAAACTGGACAATGAGTGCAGGAATTCTCAACAGAATCCTTAGGTGGGACCCTAGTCCATGTTGGATTAGTAATATTAGAGGTCTGTAGAAAGAAACGGATTTTTATTACATGGATTGCGATTAATCATATTTTTAGACAATATAACGTCGAATATGATGCGTTTATTACTTTTAATAACCTTATATACATAGGGTATGACCGAGGACTGCTGAGGCATCGCGATTACCAGAACAATTCAATAATATTTTACTAACATTTTCACAAATTTCTCCTTCTGGGATAATAAAAGGCTACCTTATCTTAATATTCCGTTTATTAGGCACTATAAGGATAAAGTTAGCTCTTATCTAATGTGTTTACGTGACGATTGCCACACAGCAATGGAAGAGTCCGAATTTGTTTACTACCCTCACTAGCTCCATTCTGGATATACAGCACTGTGCAAAAGTCTTAAGCCACCATTAGGATAGATATACTGTTGTTTTAGCAATGGTATGATCACCATGTATAATTATTTTTCAGTCTGTTTATTAGGATGCAACCAGAACATACGAGAAATGTGTACGCAGCATTAAAAAAAAGCTAAAAAAAAATGCCAAGTTGACCCCTCTACAGAAGTTTGAGAAATTTTCCAGAAGGGGAACAGGGTGAAAGGGCTAAGATATACCAAAGCTCACAAAGACTGGAATGAAGATCAGTGGAAAAGAGGATTATGGAGTGACGAATCCAAGTTTATGGTCATTTCAGCATTGCTAAAACAACAAATCTAATGGTGGCCTAAGACTTTTGCACAGTACTGTAGCCTACAGATAGATAAAGAGCGTTCAAAATGAATAGCATTAAAATATTATCAGGTTATTATCACAAAACTGTAAGTCTCACTACCTTTCTTTTCTCAGTTCTTATCTTAAAGTCCTCGGGTGCTGCAGCGGTCTAATACGCTAGCCCGCCACCATAAGTACGCAGGTTCGAGTTTGTGTTTTAGCTGGGTCGAGCATCAGACTCAGAAACAATTGCCAATCATAGACCGTGTTCTCTAGGGAGAAGCACCAGAGCCCTGGCAACCCTGACCGGAATCAGGGACAAAACATGAAAAACATTATCTTCATAAAGATCATTATAAAAAAAAGTAGTATAGAAAAAGTATAGAAAAGAGAGAACTGTCAGGAAAATAAAGGAAATTGAGACCAGAGAGTGAACTTTGAGGTTTTTTTTAATCAAGAAAGTAGAGGAAACATGAGAAAGCTGCTCACGAGAGAGAGAGAAATACAAAAAGAGCAGAATCAAACCACTGAATGCAAAACATGCTGGAATCCAATTAGATTTACCCAACATCCGATCTAAATCCTAACTACAGAGGTACCTCGGAACTCGTCGCATTTCGACTAGAAAAATGTCTCGGTTCTCGCCAGCACTTAAATCTGTAAGAGCCACGTGACTCATTTCCGCCGAAACTCGATTCATGAATCATGATTCACGATTCAGTACACAGTGATTCAATGATTCAGATTCACAATAGCTCTTCCTCAGTGCAGATCTGCGATGTGTTTATTGCGCTTTTCTTAATTTTTACATCTACAGGACTGCATTCTTGGTGCTAATAAATCTCCATTTTGTCCTAAAAAGGTTAGTAATGAGAGCAAACCGAAAGGAAACCAGGAACTGAATGCTCCAACACAGGCTGCAGATTGCTGAGTTCATCAATAGAGTAAGTTTTTTGCTTTTTTTTTCCATTTTCAATTCATGACTCACCAAAATGACCCTTTATTATAAAATCAGCTTTGTGTTAATGACACTGTAGGTTAGTGTATAAGTGTATATAATGTATAACACCAGCTATGATACAGTACAGACTATATTAAACTCATCAGTTGATGATAGATTTAACTTATGATGGGTTTGTTGAACATATCCCCATCATAAATCAGGGAGCTCCTGTACAGTACAGCTCCAATATTGCATATAATGTTATACAGTGGGGATTTTCTGGGGATCTGGAACTCACTCATTCAATTTACATTATTCCTTATGGGAAACATTTGCTCTGTACTCGTTTTGGTTCTTGAAAAGCCTTCTGGAACGAATGAACGACGAGAGCCGAGGTACCACTGTACGTAAAACAGTCCTTTGTCATTTTATAAAGTTCATTCTCTTATTAAACCTGCCCTAGAACAGCACACAATCTCGCCGTGCAGCCACGTCTAAACGTGAAGAATGATTACAAAAACAGAGTTCAGAAACAGAGAGGGAGTTTCCTCACTATTTATTCCATGCCTGTCATCTCTTACTGCGTTACAAACCTAGAAACTGAGACGCCGTCTGCCCAAAATACTACAAAATACAAAAAACCAGACCAGAGCAGACGTCAGCCTAGAAAACTGCGAGCGAGCCCTAATAAAAAAAAACAATATCTGAATTACATAGACCTCTCAATCCCTAAAGGGAGGACTGTGCTGGCTTTAGTCAGCGACATGTCAAAAGAAGCCTTAAAATAGTGCGCTGGCGGTAAATTACAACCGAACGCACTACATCATTTAATCATGAGCTGGAGGAATTCTGCCGAGAATAATAAACCGTCTCCACGTGAAAATAATCGACGGCGTTTATGGCGGTTTAATTTTCCTGGTGTGGCTCCAGACGCCTTTTCCCTCTCTAGACCTGCTCTGTTATTCCCTGCATGTTTTGCTTTGGTCTGTGGAGAACAGACAGCGAGAGATATGGAAGACCAGAGAAGAGAAGCAGACTAGAAAAAGAAGGACGGCTTCCAGACCTGCGGAGTAATGCCAGCTTTTTTGGCGGAGAAGCTTGGTTTGGGTGCCTGCACCCCCGAGCGGGGCAAAGCAACACGTTCTGGAGCCGGGGACGCATTCACGGGGCTGATCGCCGGAGGGGAGAAGCAACGGGCCGCCCGGTAGGCATCTGGGGCGTCATATTGAGTCGGGAGCGCGGTGGTTGGAAGGGAGGTCTGTCTCGAGTAGGACGATCCTGTCAACACTGGTTTGGGAGGAGGAGCCGCTTTGGGAAGGGTGCTTATGGGATCCCTGCGTGGGTTAAGGATGAACAGCGAAGAGTCCAGCTGGTAAGGCTGGTGCCGGGACAGCTCCATTTCCATCCTGCTGCAGCCGTTCTCCAACACAGGACTCTCCGGGACCGGCGGTGGCACTGCCGCCGGGGCTCTTGGGCTGGAGTTCTTTTGCTGCGTGTGCTGGGCTTGGAGAGTCTTTGAAATCTCGGCGCTGATGTTGGAAGAGCTGATGATGGCCTTGACTCGGCCGGGCATGTTGGACGGGTACACCCACGAGGGCGGCAGGGACATGGTTGGAGACGGAGATCTGAGCTCGTCTGCTTTCTCGTTGACATACCGCTCCATTCTGGTCTGGCGCTTGGCGTAGAGTTCCGCCCCCTTTCCAGAGGCGCCGGTCAGGGCCTGCTCAAGCTTGTGCTCGACTCTTGGTCGGGTTTGGGAGTTCCTCAGAGTGGAGGCCCACTCGGGCACGGTGGCCTCTTGTACGCCGTGGTCGTCCTTGGCCAGGAAATTGGACGCTTCCGCCCCGAGGGCCATCTGCTCCTCCTCGGGCTGCGTCTCCGCCTGGCCTCTGCCTCGCTTCATCTCGTCCGTTCTCTGGACCAGAGAGAGGAGGTCGGGGTTCGGAGACACCTTGGGCTTCTCCTGGAACGTGAACATGGACTTGCGGGTCCCCCGCCGAGCCCGGCCTTCGTCCAGGACGCCCGAGCGACCAGGCGTGTCTGACCGATCGGGCAAGGGCTGAGGGATGTATGTGGGACGGCAGGCGTAGGAGTTCGGCGCCGGAGGGGGCGACGCGGCTGACCGCGGATGGGGATCGGAGGAGAAAGTCGGCGGGGTCTGGTACGAAGGAGCTCGAGGTGGAGGGGACAGCACCTGTCTGGGGGGCGCTGCAAAACGGGGCTGGCTTGGAGTCGGGCTAGAAATGCTGGGTCCGGCCAAAGTCAGGGCCGCAGTGGAGAGAAAGGGCCGAGCTGTCCTGTTTGTGATGGCTGCCTGGGTCGCTTCTGTTCCACTGGACTCGGTGGCCTGGCTTCCATTTTCAAGACGCCTATACGTCCCGTTCAGCTTCGCTTCCTCTTCGGCTCCTCGTTTAGCGGCATTAATAGTGTCTCCACCGGCGGGAAGATCGCTCTTCACCACCTCTCCAAGTTCTCCCGGGAGCTCCTCAGGAATCTCCTCGTCCTTTTCGTTGACGGGCAGAAAATGCCTCTCTACATCGGGCGCTTCGCGCTGAACCTCTCCGGCCTCCTTCATGCTGTCTCGCTTGTCGTTTCCGTGTCTAAAGTCTTCGGAAGGGCCGTCAGCCAAGCGCTCCTCGTCCCATATCAGCGCGCTCGGGGAAGGCGAGTCGGGTTCATCCCGGCGGCTTTCTCCTGCGCCGGCGACGCTCACGAGCGTGAACGCGTTTACTCTCTGCCTGCGCCGGTTGAAAAGCTGGACGCCCTTAGAGTTGGGGTTGGACGGCACGGTCAGTTGGGCGGCGATGATCTGGCTCCGAGTCCGGGCTTCCTTCAGCTCCTTCTCCGACAGACTGGCGCTTCGGCTGAGATCTGCAATTACAGGAGAGCGATTCGTAAAACAGGTGTCGCTGGGCAGAGCTCATAAACGTCCATCCTGCTGTGAACCAGTCTTGAGTATGCACGTACTATTTTAAAACCCGTATCATTTTTGGTGCAGCACATGGTTCTGATTAGCAGCTTTCTGGATACATGTCCTCTCCTGGCTCTGTTTTGCATTAGACCATCCCTAATGGAGGCCTGCTGACTCCTGCGTTGCCTGTACTGTCATTATTCTCTCATTACTGTCAGGAGAATTTGGGATTTTCCTGCATTTCGTCCACATCCTGATAGCCAGGCCTCGTACGCTCGTCTTTGCACGTTAAAGTAAATTTCAAAAAACGAACGCCAGCTGCTGTCTGCTTACCATAATCTGAATACATTAACGTCCAGGATGTCAATAAAAAAGTGCAGCCTAGACTAGATTACGCGCACTGCATAAAGCTCTGGAAGAAATTAAGATGTCTATATAGGGGTTTGTCATAGGATGACATTTATCATATCGTGATCAATTTTGTTATTGTGATAAGGTTTTCTGATTAAGGGACACTGAAAAACTGCATGTTTCATTATAAAGAGTGTAATTAGTCCTGAATAACTGGATGACGTGCAGCACATTTTGAGTAAAAATCGCTTTACTAAGTATGGGATAACATTCGAATAGTCGTTTTTAAGGACTTATGAATTTTGTCTGCAATCACATGTATCGTGATATATAATATAATCATCTTTAAATATCATGATATAATACTTTGACCAAATCGCCCACCCCCATGTCTGTAGCTACAGCAGCAATTCCATTCCATTTTCTGATTAATTCCAACACAAACACACCTCATTCTATTTAAAAAGGACGTTAATAAGTAGGTGATCACCTAAACCGAATCTTATTTAGTCAGGGAAAAGAACAAGACGAAGCTGTGATTGAAATATCGATTTCTGAACGTTCCTAAGCTTTAACATTAGTATTGTTTATTAGAAAATTTATTTGAACTAGGCCGATATATTATTTGCCGACAAATGGATTTTTGTACATGTTACAACTGATATTTATTATACATTTATATATGAATATTTATTTGGTTTTCTTCCGTTTTATAGTTGGGTATATAGGGCTGAACAATTAACCAAAAATTAATCAAAACCGACCTTTGGAACAATTCATCGACATAATCTTGTCCATATCGATTATTTCGATTTTTGTTTTTTTTTAATTCTGTTGAAACTTAAAAAAAAAAATCTCTTAATGCGTTCCCCATGCTGTCTTTACAAATGCTACACAATGTCAAAAAGATTCAAGAAAATGTAAGGTAATAACCGATGCCACATCCTACCAAATCACAAAGGATTTCAATTGGATGAAATATTCAGTAAATAACCATAAACAGTTCATCTGTTTGTTTCCCTCAGTTATTTTAAAATCACAATGAACTGCACTCTTTTCATTAGAAGAAATATCCCAGTTTAATATCTCAGTGCAAAACTTATCAGTCAGCTATGAGGGCAAAATAACAACAACAACAAAAATGAATAAATAAATAAAATAAAATAAAATAATCGTTATTGAGGTAATTAATCATGATATTGATTTGAGATCACATCGCTCAGCACTATTATGTATTAACTTATATCTTCCTCGGGGCTTCTCTAAGCTCTCTTATACACTTTATTGTTCCTGTACCAATCCAAGACTTTTTAAAGGAAGGCTAGAAAACGAAATGGGACAAAACCACTTTTCTTGTGTGTGAGCTGCAACTTGTGTACAGTAGTGATCGACCGATTATTGGACTACTGGGTGACTAAAAACAAAGAGCTGCTGAGAGAACATTCAGTGATTGTGGGGCCATTTATGAGAAGATGAAAACTTTCAGCATTACAACTAACATTGTCTATTTTTTTTTTGCAAGTATTTTCACAATTAATTTTTTTCCCAGAAAGAATGCAATGCTGTTATCTGGTAATAAATGTTGTAGTTAACAGCAATAAAACTTTTATATTATTTATAAAAAAACATGCAATTTGGTGCCTCATTTATTGTTACTAGTTTTATCAGTTTCAAAAAACATTGTGGTCCATGGGTCACCCCACTCTCTAAATATAGCCATCAGCCATTAAAAAAAAACATCTCGATCGACCATCATGTCTGATTTACCTGTTTTATTGCTATGTGAAATGTTAACTTATCGGTTTTTAACACCAGTATCGACCACAACTTGTAAATAATCGGTTATCGTATCGATCCAAGAAATACAATATCGGTGCATCCCTAATTAAACTAATTGTCTTTGTATTATTATTAATCGAGGTCTGTTATTATTGTTATTTTGAGCAGTTGCCATTTACAGTGAATAAATGCTCATTTTGGCTGCAAAAAAATATTTTATATTTTTATATAATATTTGAATATATATCAAATTTAAGCCAAGTCAAATTTATTTATATTTTTTTACAACACTGCGTTGTCTCAAAGCAGCTTTACACATATACTGGCTCAAAGCCCTAGTTGAGGAAGCCTGAGGCGACAGAGGCAAGGCAAAACTCCCCAAACCTTACAGGAAGAAACCTTGGGAGGACCAAGACTCAAATAGGGTCCCATCCTCCTTGGGCAGCCTGGATGTTAAACACAAGAATTAAAATTTTATTTAAAGAAAATTCCCTATGTAAAATTTGAATAGAATAATATATAGGCTAAGATGAAAAGAACTAAATAATAGAGAATAAAATCTATAGCATACACACATATATATATATATATATATATGTGTGTGTATGTGTGTGTGTATTTGAATATCATGCAAGACACTGTGACCGTAACGACGTGGCCAGTGGAGAGCCGGGCAGTGGTTTTATTGTCATTCCATGCTGCGAAAGCATTTCCTTTAGCATGCGGCTCCTCCGTCTCATTTGGCATTCCTGAACTGCCGAGACAATCTCGGCTTCGGTCTGCGGCACACAGCTGGATATCTCTCCTGACACACTGTTACCGGCCACGCTGACATCCTGACACACACTTACACGCTGCACTTAACATTCTTTGAACTTTAGCCTCTGGAATTGGGGATAGTTATAAGCATAATCTCACCTGTCAAAACAGCCTAAGCCTTTTAGACCAGACTGTTTTTCGTTCTTTTCTCACCTGTGGACACTTTTCCCGGTCAGGGTTCCCAGGGAACACAGGGCTGGGTGAGCAGGGGTCGGCCTCGCCGTCCCCAGACATGGCTAAGGAACCTCATTTGAAACTAGAATAGCGTGGTTAAATAGGATCTGAATAATAAGGGTGTCATTTTTTAAATCCGCAATTTAAGTAATTTAGAGCTATTTCACTAGATTATTAATGGAGCTGTGATCATACTTCTGTCATTCTTACAAAGTTTCTTGGTTTTTCATTCAGATGACTCTTTTGCTTTAGGGGACGAACGATGTGAGAATGAGTTCTGCGCTCTTGTTTTGTTATGCCATCTAATGCAGTTGCATTTTTTGCACACCAGAGGGCGCACTCATGCGTAACGCTCAAAGGAACATACCCCGTCCTCAGTGAGGCGCCGAATTTATTTTAATTGCAGGGGACTTGTTTTTGTTTACATTTTTATACAAGGAAAGTACACGTTACTTTGAATTGTATTCTTCAGAAATAAGGAACGTTTTCAGCGGGTTATTTAAAGATATGGTGGAGCTACAATAGAGCGTTCTGTTTACAGCTTTACTCTGTTTCTAGTAGTGTCCTGTAATTGCAGGGGCCAACCTTTTTTCCTTAAAACATATACAAGAAAAGGTGCATTGTTTTGCATTTTTGGATGCAGAAATAATAAGGAATGTCTTTTTATTGACTTTTAAATTGATAATCGTGAGAAAATCGTATGTGAATCTTACCAAATGGAATGGTGAGCAGTGTGCATGTTCTAAAAAGCACTGGTATCGGAGTCTGAATAAGTAAAGAAGAAAACCAACGGATTGGAGCAGCAGGCGTTTCTCTCTTTTAGCTTCTCACATCTCAAAGACCTGAGCTGGCATCAAATCTCGAAAAATAAGGAGCCAGCTCAACAATATCTTTAGACTGATATATACATTGTCCGGTAGCACCATGGTTCAGCAAGTTCTAGCTCATACACTGTATATAACTTATGTATTCACACAATTTTTACTCCATTTTTTATAAGGCTCTGAGAGCTGGGGCCTCCCTGGATCGGACTTGTCTGTCCAGCACATCCCACAGACGCTCGATTGGACTGAGTGGGCAACCCCTCTGGAAATCTGGAGGCCAGGGCAACACCTTTTTTGCAGCTTGGCAGAGCACATAACCCTGCTGAAGGAGGCCACTGCTGTTAGGTGTTCGGCAGCAGTGCTTAGGTAGGTGGTACATGTCGAAGTAACGTCCACATGACTGCCAGGACTTGAGGCTTCCAAGCAGAGCATCAGCCAGTCACTTCAGATGTTAGTGCTTTTAATATTATGGCTGATTAAGCGTTTAGTAGTAATGAGTAGGGGTGTAACAATTCACTCTGCTCACGATTCGATACACGATACATCAGGTTTAAAATTGTAAACAAAATGCCCCATTCCATCAGTGCAATACTGCCGTACAATATTTCTTATATTCAGTATTTATTTTTATTCTGTCACTGCACCGCTAACCAAAAGTCTTTGTGTGTTGGACTGACACACTGTTTTATGTGTAGCTTTGCACTGTTCTGGAGCAGCCATCCTAATTTCATTGCATAATGTAAAATGGCAATAAAGATATTATTTTAACTTCTCTTACTACAGCTTCAAAATATCTTTATTTTCTGAGGAATAACAGCTCAAAATAACGTGTGCTTTTCTTGCATAAAAATTATGTAACATAAATATTTAATGGGATTTTATATAACGTGTTGAACAAAAGGAAACATAATGAGTTTTTTAAATCTTAATGGTACCACTATGGTTCCGTACACATGAAGTAACTCCATAAGAGAAGTCCACTATCAGTTCCAGTTTGGGAAATTCCATGTAAATATCAACTAGGGGTGGGTAATATGGTAAAAGTAGTATATCCCGACATTTAAAGACATTTCCACGATACACGGTATTTATCACGATACACGTGATCGCAGACAAAATGCATCAGTAGGGACAGATTCTTAAAAACTACTAATCAAATATCATTACTTACTTAGTAAAGTGATTTACATTTAAAATGTGCTGCACAGGACTAATTACACTCCTTATAATGAAACACGCAGTTTTTCAGTGTTATAGAACCACTGACGATATCCTCAGTACGCTCAGAAAAACAAATCGTCTATCACGATAACAAAATGTATCACGATACGATAAAGTATCGCCATATCGCCCACCCCCGATATCAGCCCAAACCATTCCATTGTTTTGTTTTTCCTTACTTAATATCCTCCTTCATATCTTACTGATAGACTTGGCTGTGAATTCTTGTTCACAACAAGAACAAACTAAAAAACTGCTCACAAAATAAATAAAAAATAAAAAAGTGCTAACCGCACCTGAGACACATCAGACAATGCCAGTGCCGTGACTGTTGACTCTTTAAAGCTTTCTATTTTTAGACATTACGTTACAAACCCAGTCTGCTTGCTTAATAACGCTTTAATGAACGTTACTCAGTGGGACTTTTCTCTCTCTCTCTGAATGCCTGAAGGGGAAGTCTGGCAGGACACTCTGAGCTGTCTCGGGTTGATTCGCGTAAATTAAAACCCAGGGCTGCGTTTAAATCGTTCCTTGTACGCTTTATGAGTGGATTTTCTTGCCTCGAAAAAGGCATTTTACATGAAATGGAACACACTTAATCTGTGCTGTATTCAGCCAGCGGAAACTCTCTCGTCCCTAAAAATTCGGCGCCAGTTTTTTTCCCTTCCTCCTGCTCAATATAAATCATGGTCTGCTTAATATTACTGGGATTATTGAGTCGGTAAATCTAAAGTGTCCCCGCACGAAGAACTGGATCGACATTTCCTGAAGTAGATACTACAGTGCGCCTCCTAACAACAAAAAAATAAATACTTACTTTTTTATGATTTACTGGGCTCTGAAACTACATAGCACAGGGCAAGTCATGATTACAAATGCAACAGACGTTCTACGACGTCTGTATGTGAAGCGTCTGGGCTGTATAGATCGCCCAAATGTGTGGAATAATAATAATAAAAAGTAGTAAAGTACTAAAGACTGGGATTCAATGAAACGTCCTTCAGGGTGGGTCATTTTCTGGTGGGTAGCACCGCACCAACATGGCAACCCCAATTTAAGCTGAGACACTCGCACAATTGGCCCTGTCTGAGGGAGGGGAGGCCGGAGAGTGGAGCCCGAGACGCTACTTTGTTCTGTAACTCTCTAGGAGTGATCCTTGTAGATTTTTTTGGCTCTCATACCATCCTCCTCACTGTGTGTGAGGGCAAATTTGTCACGGTTCCGGTTGATTTGAACTTTTTAACTATTGCCATAACTGTAATTATGGCTTAACACACTTTTGTCTTATTTGACTTGTGCGTTCCCTTGTCTTTGTTGAAGAATGATGGGTAAAAGGTTACAAAACCATCTCTAAAGAGTTTGAACTCCACCAATCCACAGTCAGACAGATTATATTCAATTGAAGGAAAGTCAAGGAGTGGTCGACCAACAAAGATCGCCCCAAGAGCAAGGCGTGTAACAGTTGGCGAGGTCACAAAGGACCCCAGGGTAACTTCTAAGCAACTGAAGGCCTCTCTCACGTTGGCTAATGTCAATGTTCATGAGTCCACAATGGGCTGCAATGAGAAAGCTACTGCTCTCCAAAAACAACATTGGTCCCGCTATGGGAAAAAGGGTTTTGTACATGGAAGGGACCGAAGCAGAGCTTTTTGACGTAAATAAGAAGTTACGTCAAATAAAAACACTGCATTGTAGCATAAGAAAAACATCATATCTGTGAAACATGGTGGTGGTAGTATCATGGTTTGGGCCTGTTTTGCTGCATCTGGGGCAGAAAGAATGGTGGTACGGGTTTTAATCCTGGTTTGGGATCGGCCCTAGAAGCCCCACCCATGACTGGACCCTGGGACTCAGACACTGCCGCTTACAGGAGCTAGAAACCGAAGTTTACGAAGTTTCAAATACAGGTGTGTGCGATTCATCGTCCGCATTACGTTCTGAGAAACTGGACAGTAGTACGTAGTAGTTTAGATACTTTTCACTTAGCAATAATATGAATTAAACATGAATTAAACATTATGTACAGACCTGTCTTATTTTCATATCTTTAATAAGACTTGAAACACTTAAAACGAAAACCAGATATGTTTTCAAGTTTTTCACACTGCCATTCTCTTTTCTGTCAGCAGGTGTCGCATGGTTTCACTCATACTAGTTTTCAGTCATTCAGACCGGAATAAGATGTGTATAAGACAGATTTAAGTTTCTGGGTCTTTTTTTTAAACTGGGCAGCCCTGTAAAGTGACATAATTCTGCATGTTTAATCATTTTTTTACACTATATACTTTTTGCAAATGTGCTTCAACTTTTCATCCACCTCTGATGCCCCGGCACGCTTGCACCCTGTGCCCTCTGGGGATAGGCACCGGTGCCCACAGCCTTTGATCAGGAAAAAGCAGGGTGAAAGTGTTTTAAAAATGTTGAAAAATGTCTCAAATGTTTAAAAAACAAAAAAAAAAGTATGCATTCTAGGTATATTTAGGTCTGTTCGTAGCCGAGGATTTTATGTAGGAAATCAGCCAACAGATGACATTTAACTAAGGGGGGGAACATATGCATATTTTTGTGCCATGGGCTGAGGGTAATGATTACTTAGTTTAAATAACCACAGTTTAAAAAGGTATGAAACTATTATATAGACTATTGGTGCAAATCAAGAGATAATGTTTTATACCTTGTAAAACTACACTTTGCAGTTGCTCCTTACTCATAGTATAATAGAAGACTGATTAAATAAGACCGAGCAACCTAACAGTTACATGTAATAAAAAAAATAAATAAATAAAGATCAGTAAATAATATATAATATAACAACAAATGTATGTGCCGACTGTTTTCTATTTAACCCTAATGAATAGGTTTAACCCGCAGCTGCATACAGTTTACAGGCACATTACCGTTACCACCTCTTTATATCTATAAAAACTTTTAAAGCTGTTAATGCTGCTTATTTAAACAAAACACTGAGCTTTGTTTTTTAATAAAACTGTCTAAACTGACCACAACACCGCAGTACATCAGAACAGTTTACCCTACCAGAACCGTTAAGGACCTAAACCTTAAACAACCGAGGCTTGTTTTGACAGTTTAACGGTTGTTATCGTCTAGAATCTTCTTTATATCTGCAGTTTGCTAAGATTGAGAGGCTGAAAAGCTGAAGACGTTTAAAACACACAAGTATCTTACCGCGGAATAACGTTAACCAGCGTCTGCGCCCGTTCCCTCTCGCTCCCTCTCGCTCCCTCTCGGTCTCTCCTCTGGTCTGTCTGAAACTGAGCCGTGTGTCCGTTTATATATCAGCTGAAACGCGCTCGCGACTCGCCCGCCTCTTTTTAGCGGCTCGAGCTCGGCTCGCGTTTCGTTGATGAGCTATCGAGAGCCTGGCATCACACCCAAACCCCGATGCCACCTACAAACATGTGTACAACACTGGGCAGGGTTAGATCACATGCCATGTTTTACGACATGATCTTCTACACGAACCTAAATCGAACGGATTTCTATGAGCGGTTTAAAAGCGTGTAACATAACACTGAAATATGAGGCTTGACATTTGGAGAGGGCACAAACTGGGCACCTTTCCGGACTGGCGTTTTTGGGATGCTCCGAGAACCTAGCTGACCTGTTATGGGGTCTTTAAAACGCATATTGTCTGTGCCCTTTTTTAAATTTGTTCATTGCTTCGTTTAGAAAATGAACCAAACATATCTTTTATCAGGGTGCACAAACTTTCACATAGAGCTGCGGCTACACTAGAGTTTTGTCAGCGAAATGTCTTTGCCAAGTTCAAGTTTGGTGAACTTTGAAACACAAATTTGCACCCTCGACCTTTAGTGCAACTGCTTTTGCCAGGTGACATGAAGGAACGGGGCTCTGCATAGCGATAGCAGTACTGTAGAGCCAAAATGGAGGAAATGCTAATTGTAGTCATGTGTATAAAAACTACATTTTATATAACACATAAAGATACGATTATAAAATAATGGTATTATTTATATATATATATATATATAAGTTGGTGAGTTAGCTGTGTGTTAGCATGTGTTATTCCAATAAATTCTAATAAATTCACCAAACTTTTTATATTTGTATTTTATTTATTGTGTCTAAATGATTCATGGGACCTTAAAGTGCATTTACAGAGCAGGTGAAATCTGGGTAACCAGTAGCTTAGCATGGTAGTAACTGCACTGTAGCATAGCTTACTATTAGCTGTTTCTTTACTCTTTCATTGCCGTCCTTCTCCTCAAAAGCTGACAGAAAGCTTCTGGTGCTCTTCTCAAACTATAGTGTTCCCTCATTCTTACCACAATATCACTAGCTAAGCTATGTGAACAGTATCAAAATGGACGATTTTTTTGTTTCTTAATTTGCATTCACACTGGACATCTGAAAGTGCACCGGGGTGTTTAATGCCAATGCCGTCCATCCAGTGTTTCTGTCGTATTGAAATTTGGGATTCCTAATGTTTAAAAAAGTTAGGATTTAGATGGTCAGTGTTAGTATTAGGTTTAGATTTAGGAATTATATTGGATTTCTGGTCGAGACTGTTAGCATTGGGGTTGTGAATAGGATTTGTTAGTGTTAGTGTTAGTGTTAGCGATCAGGGTTTATTCTTTGGGACAGGAACTTATTATGAATGTGTTTGCTTTGGACTATTAGTGTAAAGTTTTTGAGTTATGGTTTGGCCTGATAATTATGAATGGAAGGTTGCAGAGGTGTGGTTTGGTGTCATTGGTGCAGGAGTACAAAGTTGTGGTTTCGGATCGTTAGTTGTAGAATGAATTGGATTGGGTCTGGTCGGGATTATTAATGTTAAGGTTACGTGTAGATTTAGGGTTTGTATTGTATTATTAATGCCGTTGGTTTAAGGGTTTAGAGTTGTCTTTGGGTTGGGATTAGGATTACTAATTTGGATGGGCTGGTATTATCAGTGTCACGTGTAGGTTTGGAATAAGAATTACTGATGAATGGGGTTGGGGTTGTTTCTTCGTGTTAGGTTGGGAATGAGATTACTAATTATATAACATGGGTGGAGGTCGGATTGTCAGAATTACGTATAGGTTTGGAATTATTAATGAATGTGGTTGGGGTTACGTTATTAATGGTAGGTTTCGGCTATCAGTATAAGGCTTTAAGGTTTTAGGTTGAGGTTAGACTTGGGGTTGAGATTTTAGTATGAAGGTTAGAGTTGTGGGTTGGGATTAGGATTATTGATGAGGGTGTGATTGGGATTATCAGTGCATAAGGATTATTACAGCTTTACAATTATCTAGGCTCAAATCAATAATTCAGCAAGCCTAGTGCAACAGTGGTGAGGCAAAACTACATAGACGTTATAAGGAAGAAACCTTGGGAGGACCAAGACTCAAAAAGTTACCAAACCTCCTTGGGCAGCCAATGTTTTGTATGAATTAAACAAAGTTACCCAATTAATAAGCTTGTAGTAATTGTTTAAATAAATAGAAGCTAAATAAAAATTAAAGAGGTTTTAATGCTAGAGCGTGCCACTGCCAGATTACATCATACCAAAGCTGCCATTATTGAACAATGGTCTAAAAGTACTAATTAAATGAAAAGCGAGTTGGAACAAGATTGAGGATTTGATTGCGTGCGTGTTTGTGTGTGTTGGTTGTTGTATGAGAAAATAATTAAAAAATATATATATTCACAGAAATAAATAAATAAAGAGAACATATTTAAGAAAAAATATAGACTATATTTATAGACTGTATTAAATTAAAGAGAATCCAATATTATGAAGAGTATATAAATAGAAAATATACAACTATAGCATAAGACAATAGTGCCCATAAACTAAATCATGAATAAAATAACGTGGAGAATATATGGTATTTTTAACCCAGTCAAACAGAGTTACTATGGGATCTCGTGTGCTTGGTGGGAAAGTTTTGTTGGCATGGCATGCTCAGTCACCCGGAAGAAGGAGGGAGTTACTGATCCTACTACAACTGTGGCTGGGATTGGGATACAGATAATTAATGAATGTGGTTTGTGTTGGGATTATTAGTAAGTGTTAAGATTAGAATCGGCATTAGAAATATTCGTCATTGTGAGTTGTGTCAGTATTATTAGTGATAGGGTTTGGGTGTAGATCTTGGGTTGGCATTATGTTATATATAAGGGTTTAGAGTTGTGGATTGGGTATAGATTAGAACTATTAATTAAAGAGGTTGGCATTTGGATTATTATTGATATAAAGGTTAGGCTAACTCATTAACTGATTAACTAATGTGTTTGGGGTTGAGATTATTAGTGTTAAGGTAACGGGTTTAGATGAGGTTGAGATTATTAGTGGTAGTGTTAGAGTTTTGGGTTGGGATTAGGATTAGTAATTCATGGGTTTGGGGTTGAGGAACATTAGTGTTAGTTGGGATTGAGATTGTTAGTGTTTATACAGGGTTTTGGGATATTGATGTAAATTTTGGTGACACTAACATATTGGGGCATCTGTGAGATGATGTCAAATCTGTGAAACTAACAAGAGTTGGGGAAATTATGGGGTGTGTATTATTGGAATGATATTTAATATAATATCCTTTATGGGCAATTGGCAGGTGATTAATGGAGATGTGAAGGACAGCGCTGTTATGATCAGTGTATTCATAGTAGCATTTCTGAGACATTAAAATATATCATTTATTAATCGTACGTGAAAATATGACGGTTAAGAGAGGAAACAAGTCACGGAATAGCCTATTTATAATATTTAAAACAGTCCCCCTTCATAAAATAAAATGCTCTCGTTTCAAATACGTCATGCAGCAATTTCACGAAGACGGACTAAAACAGTGTACCACTCAAAGCTCTCTCAATTCGGGTTTATAGTGTGTTTGTAATATGTGCCTTTGAAACGTCGTTGCCACAAATACATAAATGATCAGAACTTTACACTGAAAGATTGAAGAGACAAAAAACGTTCCAATCTAATAGTGTCAACTATAATCGTTATAAACACGGAAGTGAACGACACATTGGACGAACACAAGTTGTAACTTGTAACTAATCTATTTGGCGCGATCTGGTGATCCCTAGGTGCCTGAAGACTGTGCATCACAGTTTTTAAATACCTATTTTGTAATACCGTGGTGTTCTGGGACACCGCCATATCAGCAAATGATGATCAGCTATTCAACTCTGTGCCACTCGAGCTTTCAGGAAGGGTCAGGAACTTCCTTGTCCAGCAGAAAAAGAGAGACAGAATGACAGATGGAGGGAAGGAGCGGCAGTGGTCGGTCTGAACTCTGGGTGGAGGCAGAACCCTCCCTTGAAACTGGAGGATTGGCTGAGGTTGCCTGAGGGCTGGGGATCAGAGGTCAGATTATCCTGTCGGATGTTGTCCTTCACCAGAGATACAATGACTGGACTTTGCATGCAAATGTGTGTGTGTGTGAGAGAGAGGAGAAAGACAAGATGATGATTTTTCCCATGTGTCTCTTCTCACAAACACATTTTAGGAAAACTTCATTTGGCTAAACTGAAAAGTCGATGTGAATCAGATGACGAAATGTCTGCGGCATTTTCCGCTTTCTACTCTAACGCCGAATTCTCACACGAACAGAAGATCCTGCTTATGAAACCACACTCGGTTACAAAGGTCCCTCATTAGAGATCTTGCTCTTACATGAGGAACATTTTACATCGCTTTAAAACTGGCCAGTTACGGTGCTACAGCCGGACGAAATGCCCTTATACCGTGTAGTCACACTAATCCGTACGGACAGTGGGAAAGAGAGCATGTGTGTGTCAGGGACTCTGAAAACTGTCTGGGATTAATAAAAAACAATAAGGCAATAAATCTATTTTTGTCCACAATCCACTCCTTAAAGTTAACCAAACCTCTTTTGAGGACCATAAACCACTTCACTGTGTATAATAAATCGCATAATATGGCAGTTCCACATAAAAAGGCAAGTAAACAAGACTTGCAGGGCGTCATGGTGCCCCACACCAGTCCATGTGCCAACTCTTTAGGAAGCATCTGAACCCCCTGATTAGGTTTTTCCAGCTAAATAAGTGAAAAATGGTATTATTTTATATCGGAAGGGCAAACTAATAGGCCTTTTTCTTACTTGTACCACATGCATCCTGAGTGCTGTGCTTTATAAAAAGAGTGATTCATGGTTTGTTTTGCCACTTTTTTCAGATGGTATGGTCAAACATGTAAAGTGCCTTTACAGATTTTAAAAAACCCTAAATGTTTGGAGTATCAAACTAAAACAACCTAGCTTGTAAGTCATCACCTCAAAATAATAATTGTAAAGCAATTGATAAAAAATTATAAAACACCACCACCACTCAAGCTTATCAGCAAAGAAACGAACACCACTGCTGGTGTTTTATATCCCATACAGAGTCTTTGTGAGGACTTCCCCTGGACATAATGAATACTGTAGCTTATTAATGGTACATGTACCTATCCTTAGTCACTGTAAGCAAATGTTTTGACTCGTCTGGTTTATCAAAAGAAAGTTGCAGTATCTTTCAAAAAAATGATATCATTATGTAATATAAACATGACTTCTCCCCCACACAGATGTTTATGGCCCTTTAAAATGTGCATGGCATGAGTGACGACCATATAAGGAGGTTCCATAAACTAAACATCCAGATAAGCGTTCTAAAATCCAACTGGCTTTATCAGATTCCTAGATTGCCGTTTTCAGATTGCTGACTAATCAGAATGAAATGATTGCTGTATATAAAAAATACTCTTATTTCCAGTTCTGAAGAAATCACTGCGAGAATTGTTAATAATCGTAGAGAAAGATAGTTTAGCTAGTGCCTGCTACAAACTGTGAATTATTTACATTAACATCCAGACCGGCTTCATAACTAATAGTCAAGTCAAGTCAGTTCTATGTACATAGCGCTTTTTGCAATGGAGCATTGTCTCAAAGCAACTTTACAATTTTAGATTATCTCCTAATATCTACATCCAATCCCAAATTGAGCAAGCCTAGGGCGACAGTGGCAAGGAAAACCCCCCTAATAAAGCTTACAAGGTAAGAAGGTTAGGGTTTACAGGCTTGGTTGATTAATTTGTGCCAGATCCTGCCAGAACAAGATCAGGTTCCACTCATAGTTGGAGCGCAAATGTTCTGCCACTAACTTATCTGGATCCAGCATCTCTGCATTTCTATGTATTAAAAAAAAATACTCAATAAACAAATTCTAATGAAATGACATGTATTTGTATGTAACCTCCTGTCCAAAAACCTAGTGACTCTATAGCTTTATATTATCTATTTATCTCAATATTACACTTTCTCTATATTATTAGTCTACATAAAATTAGGTTTTATTTATTTTATACTTGAAATATGTTCTCTCTCTTAAAATTTATTGAGTTTTACTGTTTATTTAAACTACTACTATAAATGTATTAAGTGACAAGGAGGTCGGGTCCCTTTTTGAGTCTTGGTCCTCCCAAGGTTTCTTCCTTATAACGTTTAGGGAGTTTTTCCTTGCCACTGCACAACTAGGTATTGGCCTCAGATAATAGAAGATAATCTAAAATTGTAAAGCTGCTTTGAGACAGTGCTGTGTTATAAAAAAGTGCTACAGACATAAATCTGACTGACTTTGACAGCTTGGTAAAGCCGGGTCTTGAACCCTCAGCTGTTTTTTCAATAGTCCAGTACAGATTGCTGACCTTCCTTCCTTGACACATGGCCAGTCGTAGCTGTGTGATGCCTGAACATGCAAAAAGGCAGCACAGGGAGCAGAGTGGGGCTAATTGATTGCTGCTACGCGACCTGATCATCTTCTATGAGCGTACGAATTCAAAATGTGCCAGTCCTAAACTCGCGTTGCCGGCCCACATTTGCCATTAAGGACTGTATATTAAGGATTTAACGGCAATCCATGTTTTATAAGGTTCATGGTGATTGTCAGCATGTTCTGTAGCGCTCTGAATGCTTTTCCCATCAGCACAACGCCCACGCGAGGACGAATGCACCGAGGGTGAGCGGTCATCTGTGTTCCTGATCATAATTCCTTCCAGCTAACTCTCCTCTGGCTCATGCACTGTAGTCGGTGGTTATGCGGCATGGGAGAGTGAGGACCATTAGACCATTACAGTACAGAAAATCTGCCTTTTAACCGCAAGGAAACAGATGTTAATATTTAACATACTCCGATCCTGGACCGGAGAGGGCGTGGGGATGGCGATCTGCTTTCCGTCAACCGCGCATGTCATTCTTTCCTGATGATGACATAGACGTCCAACCACAGGAATCTGTGCAAAGTCCAGAACCGGACCGAGCGATCGTGCTCATGAGCACAGATGCACCAGGTGTGCTGCTTGTAGTTAAAAAGTCAAGTTACCAACCTAAAACCTGTACATTATGAGCTTAACATGTACAAACCCAAATCTGAAAGAGTTTGGACGGTATGGAAAAGGCAAATTCATACTCCTTACATTTACTTTGACTTTTATTTCATTGCAGACAGTATGAACCCGATAGATCTCACGTTTTTTTTCTGGTCAACTTCATTTCATTTGTGAATAAACATCCATTCCTGCATTTCAGGCCTGCAACACATTCCAAAAAAAGTTGGGACGGGGCAATTTAGGGCTAGTAATGAATTACAAACACTAAATAATGATGTGATTTCAATATGATGGGATTATAATCATGATTTGGCACCAAAGCAGGGTCCAGAAAAGACTGAGTAAGGCTGATAAGGCTTCTTTTTAGCACAGTAACGTTTTAAGTGGCATTTGTGAATGTAACTCTGTATTGTAGAGCTGGATAAAGGTTTGATAAAGTAATCCCTTGTCCATGTGGTTCTATCAGCTATTGATGAATGACGGTTCTTGATGCAGTGCCGCCTGAGGGAGCGGAGATCACCTCTCTTCAGTTACGGACTGAAAGTCCTCCAGATTCTGAATTGTTTGATGATTTTATGCACTGTAGAGGAAGAAATATGGAAATCTCTTCCAATCTTTCTTTGAGGAACATTGTTTTTAAACATTTCAATCATTTTCTTGTTGATAAACTGGAGATCTTCTGCCCATCTTTGCTCCTCAAAGACCCAGCCTTTTGTCGATACTGCTTTTGTACCAAATCATGATTATAATCCTGTTCGAAATCACATCATTATTTAGTTTTTTTCTCATTACTAGCTCTAAAGTGACCCGTCCCAACTTTTTTTGGAACGTCTCACATGCCTGAAATGCAGAAATGGATGTTTATTATCAAATGAAAAAAACATGAAATATCTCAGGTTCACACTGTCTGCAATGAAATAAAAGTCAAAGTAAATGTAAGGAACAGTGCGCTTTTTAAATGTGCACTTAACAAACGTCCCACCAGGTCAAACAGTGGTACTTCACTCGCCCAAAACCATGGATAAACAAGGTAAAATTTTGGAAAAATCATAAGAATTCGTAAGAAATATTTACTTGTTTTTCTTGGCGGACGGATGGAGGTCAGGGCAGGCCTGGCACTGACCCAGCCATGCTTGTCCTTCTGCCAGGAATCAGGACTAGTCCTGTCCGAGATCGTGGCATCAGGGGTCATGGCTTTGTGTCCCGTACAGCTGACTCCTCTTGTGACTGGATCGTGTTCCCGCTCCATTCTTCTGCTCTGGAGAGAGACTGAGAGTCCTCTGGTTTCTGCACGCCCTGTCTTGAGTGATAATCTTTTTGGGTGGTCAGACAGGCCAGGGGTGAGAGTATTTGTCTTTTCGGAGAATGTCAGACAGGTTCTGCTCGGCTCGCAAAGAAGAAAGCGAAGAGCTACGAGAGACGTGTTCGCTTGTACGAATTTCTTAAGAACTATCCATCAAGCTTTCGCTTTCAGTGCCACTGAAGAGAACTGAAAGTCTAAGGCGAAGTCCTGTGAGAACCGATGCACCCTGGACTCCTTCCCGTGGAATCCCGCCAGAGAAATTTCACAATCCGCGATGTGCTCGACTGCAGATCCGGTACAGGCTGAAAGACCATCCACTGTTCTGCCCTGGTTTGTTTTCCCTCAGCGATCCAGACATTTCTCTTCCTCTCTTTCTTCTCACAGTCTCCAAACACTCCCCGCTCATATATCACCAGTCTGCACCAGGCAGGGCCGAGCTCTCGACAGACACGCGCCCCGACGAGGTCTCAAACGAAAAGCTGCGTCGTGGAACCGACTCTAATCACATTACAGCACGAACGCCCCGTGTCACCGGAAAAGATCATCCAGGCGTTTCAAACTCGTCGGGTTCAAGTGTTGGACATCTCGTCAAGGCTTTATTATTCTTTATTCCTATGTTTCCATTATAAACACGTACTGCAGCGGCCCCTCTGTATTCTCACACTGCTGACAGATTCTCCCTGGGTGGCTTCGCCTGGCCTTGTGCGTCCCCTCAATCAGCGTCAGGTGGGTTTATTTATCCTGTGCAGTCAGATCAGATTCTATCCACGGTTTATCTGCCGCTCGGTTTCCTAAGGGAACTGGGCTTCCACACATCCATTGCCACCTGAAACCCGAAAGAGATGCAGATATGAACGTTAGACTGTAGCAGCACGTGTAGCATGGAATAGAAAGAATGGCATAATGGCTTTTTTAAAAAAGGCTACACATTAATATTCGATCAACGGCTGTTCAACTGAACGACTGAGGTCTGGAGTATAACCAACTATAAAAGGAAAATCTGTCTTTTAACTCCGTAAACAACCAAACAACAAGCGGAGGCGGGAGTTAAGGAGCGGAAGTAGAAGAAGTAGAAGTACTTTGTTCTACAGACTGTTGTAACTCTGAGACTTTTTTGTGTAAGTTCCTCCTGTTTTTATGTACGACTTTGCGTTACTTATTTGTACCAAGCTGTAAAAGTACAGTGGGGGAAAAAAAGTATTTAGTCAGCCACTGATTGTGCAAGTTCCCCTACTTAGAAAGATGAGAGAGGTCTGTAATTTTCATCATAGGTACACTTCAATGACAAAATGAGATAAAAATCCAGGAAATCACATTGTAGGATTTTTAAAGAATTTAATTGTAAATTATGGTGGAAAATAAGTATTTGGTCAATAACAAAAGTTCAACTCAATACTCTGTAACATAACCTTTGTTGGCAATGACAGAGGTCAAACGTTTCCTGTAAGTCTTCACCAGGTTGGCACACACTGTAGCTGGTATTTTGGCCCATTCCTCCATGCAGATCTCCTCTAGAGCAGTGATGTTTTGGGGGAAATCTTTCTTTAAAAAAATCCTACAATGTGATTTCCTGGATTTTTTCTCATTTTGTCTCTCATAGTTGAGAAGTGTCTATGATGACAATGACAGACCTCTCTCATCTTTCTAAGTAGGAGAACTTGCACAATCAGTGGCTGACTAAATACTTTTTTGCCCCGCTGTACCTGTCCTATTGTAAGTAGTACTGCTTTGATACCTGTATATTCTCTCTAACCTATAACTATATAAACTGGTTCACATTCACACGTTGAGTCTCTGGTTCATCTGGCTGATCTTCCGTGTTGTTCCTAATACTGTCTATTAATTCAAAAGTATCAGGACAATCATACATCATCTTAAGTGCTACGGCTTTAACCTACACAGGGTTGTTACAGTACGCTCCTGTAGTTACTGTGATTATTGTGAATTTCCGGAACTAATAAAGCACTGGTATTAGAGACGCTGTGTGTTTTCAGTTGTGTGATGCATTTATGTATCCTTTACACAGTTTTCTTGTGAAAATACCCTTTATATTGACATTACAGTAGCGTATAAAGGATATATGACTATGGTAACGTTCATTTCAGTCACTGACCTGCTTCACAGAGCATAAAGCGGTCATTAAACCCTGGATTAAACACAAATTCTTCATTATTCTGCCATCGAGTCCGTGAAAAGTATTTAATAATCTGATCATTATTCAAGTGGTCATGTACACAGCATAGTCCGAGCTACAAATCAGATTAAGAAATTTCATAATGTCCAATTGTTCTAAGAGATTTTTTTTACGGAGATATGGTGGCTTGTTTCTCTCGCTTGATCTGGCAACCCTGGAATGACACGCAGTACCTGCCGTAACACTTTTGGGGGAGACTTTGAAAAGCAGTTTATGCTTTTCAGCATAAACAACTACATTATTTATTTAGTGAAGTTTAAAGTTTACGTCACTTCCTTCTGTGAAATTATTGGCTGGTTGCAAAGTAGAAATCCGATTAGCCATGTAAACTCAGAGATTTCCCATTATCTGATTACCAAAATGCATGATTAGATTACTGACAAAAAAAAATCCGATTTCCTGCAGTTACAGTGGTGCTGGAAAGTTTGTGAACCCTTTAGAATGTTCTATATTTCTGCATAAATATGACCTAAAACATCATCAGATTTTCACACAAGTCCTAAAAGTAGATAAAGAGAACCCAGTTAAACAAATCAGACAAACATATTATACTTGGTCATTTATTTATTGAGGAAAATGATCCAATATTACATATTAGTGAGTGGCAAAACTATGTGAGCCTTTGCTTTCAGTATCTGGTGTGACCCCCCTGTGCAGCAATAACTGCAGCTAAACGTTTCCTGTAGCTGTTGATCAGTCCTGCACACCGGCTTGGAGGAATTTTAGCCCATTCCTCCGTACAGAACAGCTTCAGCTCTGGGAGTTGGTTGGGTTTCCTCACATTAGCTGCTGCTCGCTTCAGGTCCCTTCCATCCACAACATTTCCATTGGATTACAGTCAGGACCTTTGACTTGGCACATTCGAAAACACATGAACTTTAATTCTTCTGTAACCATTCTTTGGTAGAACGGCTTGTGGGTCTTAGGGTCGTTGTCTTGTGCATGACCCACCTTCTCTTGAGATTCAGTTCATGGACAGATGTCCTGATATTTTTCCGTTAGAATTTCTCTGATATCATTCAGAATTCATTGTTCCATCAATGATGGCAAACCGTCCCCTGCCCAGATGCAGCAAAACAGGCCCAAACCATGATACTACCATCCACCACCATTTTTCACAGATGAGATAAGGTTTTTCTTTATGCTGGAATGCAGTGTTTTCCTTTCTCCAAACATAACGCTTTTCTTATTAAAACCAAAAGTTTCTATTTTGGTCTCATCCCCGTCCACAAACATCCTTCCAATGGGCCTTCTGGCTCGTCCACGTGATCTTTAGCTCAAACTGCAGATGAACAGCAATTTCTTTTGGAAAGCAGGTGGCTTTTCTCCTTCCCACCCTGCCATGCCACACCATTGTTTGTTTCAGTGGTTTTCTGATGGTGGACTTCATGAGCATTAACAATTAGGCCAATGTGAGAGAGCCATCAGTTTGCTTAGAAGTTACCCTGTGGGGTTCCTTTGTGACCTCACCAACTATCTACACGCCTTGTTCTCTTGGAGTGATCTTTTGTTGATCGACCACTCCTGGGGAGGGGAACACTGGTCTTGAATTCCTCCATTTGTAACACAATCTGTCTGACTGTGGATTGGTGGAGTTCCAAACTCTTTAGAGATTGGTTTTTTGTAACCCGATGAGCATCCAACAACTCTTTTTCTGAGCTCCTCAGAAAATCTCCTTTGTTCATGCCATGATACACTTCCACAAACGTGTTGTGAAGAGCAGACTTTGATAGATCCCTGTTCTTTAAATAAAACAGGGTTTCCCACTCAACACCTGATGGTCGTTTCTCATTGATTGAAACCCTGGACTCTAATTTCACACCTTCAATTAACTGCTAATCCTAAGGTTCACATACTTTATCACTCACTAAATATGTGATATTGGATCATTTTCCTCATAAAATAAATGACAAGTATAATATTTTTCTCTCATTTGTTTAACTGGGTTCTTTTTATCTACTTTTAGGACTTGTGTGAAAATCTGACGATGTTTTAGGTCATATTTATGCAGAAATATAGAAAATTCTAAAGGGTTCACAAACTTTCAAGCACCACTGTATCAGATTGCTAAGTGTCAGACACATTCACACTGGGCCAATTTAGAGCGACCAGTTAACCTAACACATGTCTTTGGACGGTGGGAGTACCTGGATTTCTGCCCTTTCTCCCCGTGCCCAGCAGCAGTCCATAGCGAGGCTGGGTAGGGGTCACTGTTGCCATGTTGAGGGATACCATTTAAGAAATTTCCTCCAATGGCAATTACACATTTGTCCTGAAGTATTTCTTAGCTCAGCTTTTGTGTAATGAATCACGAGGTGGAGCACTTGGGGCTCAGCTCCCTATTCCGCTAAATGAGATCTTTTTTTTCATATAGAAACTTTCACTTTTCATCATCTGCAAGAAGGACTCCCTCCCACTGAATCAGTAATGGAAAGAATGAGCAGAATGTCCTAGTTGTGTAATAGACAAACAATACAGGAGTCATTTCCCTTGGATTAATAGCAAGAAGTAGGAAAAGGGTGTCAAAAGGAACAAGGTGTCGCCAATTAATTCCTGAAACATGACCAAAGGCTTCATTCCGCTTCCTTAAAGCAGGGAGGGTCCGAGACTACGCATATTCTCCAGGGGGAAAATAAGCTCTAGTGCAGCAATAACTGTAACTAAACGTTTCGGTAACTGTTTGGAAGAATTTTAGCCCATTCCTCCATACAGGTCCACACAAAGAGACAGAGTTTCAAGTTGAACATAAATCACCTCTAACCTGCTCTGTGGTCTCCTGGATCCTGTTGAACCCGAGCCCGAGGGCTGTACGGATGCCATTTATCATGATCTTTTTCACGGCATAATAAAATCAGTTGCACGTTACACAGGGTGAATTCCTCAGATATCATTCCAGAGATCACAATGCCTGCTCATGCCGTCATCTCTGACCCGAACACGCAGTCGGCTCAGACAAACCCACTCGCCCACAATGGCCTTCACAAGAGCACAGTCTCTGCGCTCGGTGATGTCAGAGCGTTAAGAACAGCTGCGTTGTTCTGATATGCTATCGACTGATGGCACAGATAATGGCAGCCATTATCATTTATCACCCTGAGATTGATCTTTAAAGGTCAAAAGCTGTTCCGATCTCCTCACAATTACTTTTTATTGTTGTGTTTTATGTTCTGGATACAGTTAAGCCCTAAGGATATATTTTTCCCTTAAGATGCAAAAATGTGCTGAGAACACAGTGGTAGCGGCTGTACCTGGATTCCTGAAAGCTGGAACATCAAAAACGTTCAATTATGTTCTCTGAAACAGGTCTTTTCCCAAATTGGACGTTTACCAAACATTACCAGAGTCACATAATCTTTTTATGCTGCTGTGATGTAAATATAAAGGGTATTTTCACAAGAAAACACACACAAGTGGAACACCACCATCTGCACAGCATCCCTAATGAAAAAGCATTTTTATTTTATGGAAATTCACAATAATTATTTAAAAAATGCAGTAACGTACTGGTACGACCCTGTGTAGGTTAAAGACATAACGCTTAATAGGATGGTATAATAGACCTGATACTTTTGCACTGATAGACAGTGTTAGGAACAACAGAGAAGATCAGCCAGATGAACCAGAGACTCAACGAGTGAATGTGAACCAGTTTATATAGTTATAGGTTAGAGAGAATATACAGGTATCAAAGCAGTACTGCTTACAATAGGACAGGTACAGTGGTGCTTGAAAGTTTGTGAACCCTTTAGAATTTTCTATATTACTGCATAAATATGACCTAAAACATCATCAGATTTTAAAGTAGATAAAGGAACCCAGTTAAACAAATGAGACAAAAATATTATATCCATTTTATTATATAAAATGATCCAATATTCCTCTAGGATTAGCAGTTAATTTGAAGGTGAGATTAGAGTCAGGTGTTTTCAATGGGATGCCAATCAGGTGTGAGTGGGCACCCTGTTTTATTTAAAGAACAGGGATCTATCAGAGTCTGCTCTTCACAACACATGTTTGTGGAAGTGTATCATGGTACGAACAAAGGAGATTTCTGAGGAGCTCAGAAAAAGAGTTGTTGATGCTCATCAGGCTGGAAAAGGTTACAAAACCATCTCTAAAGAGTTTGGACTCCACCAATCCACAGTCAGACAGATTGTGTACAAATGGAGGAATTTCAAGACCATTGTTACCCTCCACAGGAGTGGTTGACCAACAAAGATCACTCCAAGAGCAAGGCGTGTAATAGTTGGTGAGGTCACAAAGGACCCCAGGGTAACTTCTAAGCAACTGAAGGTCTCTCTCACATTGGCTAATGTTAATGTTCATGAGTCCACCATCAGAAGAACACTGAACAACAATGGTGTGCATGGCAGGGTTGCAAGGAGAAAGCCACTGCTCTCCAAATACAACATTGCTGCTCGTCTGCAGTTTGCTAAAGATCACGTGGACGAGCCAAAGGCTGATTGGAAGAATGTTTTGTGGACGGATGAGACCAACATAGAACTTTTTGGTTTAAAAGAAAAGTGTTATGTTTGGAGAAAGGAAAAAACTGCATTCCAGCATAAGAACCTTATCCCCTCTGTGAAACATGGTGGTGGTAGTATCATGGTTTGGGCCTGTTTTGCTGCATCTGGGCAGGATGGCTTGCCATCATTGATGGAACAATGAATTCTGAATGAATCAGAGAATTCTAAAGGAAAATGTCAGGACTTCTGTCCATGAACTGAATCTCAAGAGAAGGTGGGTCATGCAGCAAGAACAACGACCCTTAAGCACACAAAGCCGTTCTACCAAAGAATGGTTAAAAGAAGAATAGAAAGTTCATGTTTTGGAATGGCCAAGTCAAAGTCCTGACCTTAATCCAATGGAATGTTGTGGGAAGGACCTGAAGCGAGCAGCTAATGTGAGGAAACCCACCAACATCCCAGAGCTGAAGCTGTTCTGTAAACGGAGGAAATGGGCTAAAATTTCCTCCAAGCCGGTGTGCAGGACTGATCAACAGTACAGGAAACGTTTAGCTGCAGTTATTGCTGCACAGGGGGGTCACACCAGATACTGAAAGCAGAGGGTCACATACTTTTGCCACTCACTAATATGTAATATTGGATCATTTTCCTCAATAAATAAATGACCAAGTATAATATTTTTGTTCTCATTTGTGTAACTGGGTTCTCTTTATCTACTTTTAGGACTTGTGTGAAAATCTGATGATGTTTTAGGTCATATTTATGCAGAAATATAGAAAATTCTAAAGGGTTCACAAACTTTCAAGCACCACTGTACATTTACAGCTTGGTACAAATAAGTAATGGAAAGTCGTACATAAAAACAGGAGGAACTTACACAAAAAAGTCTCTAAACACATCAACCGAGTTACAACAGGATCTAGAACAAACAGGAGCTAACGAACAATCCAGGACATGAGCAATAAGGTACTGATCTTTGCAGTGAATATCAGACTTCTGCTCTTAAACTGGTCGTGGATCCACAGTGTTGGTGGCCACATCCGGAGTTAAAGAACAGATTTTTATTTCCTTTTATAATGTATTAAAAATTGTAAAACCTTGGTGGTTAAAGTAAATCCCATCTCTACCAAGCTGCCACTGTTGGGTCCTTGAGCAAGGCTCTTAATCCACAATTGCTTGGACTGAAAGATGATATCGGTTGTAAGTCTCTCTGGATAAGGGCGTCTGCCAAGGGACTAAATGTAAGTCTAAAACGACATGTGTCTGTAATGTAAGACTAAAATGAAGCTAACATGTAATGTACAGTAAGTCTACAGTACAGATTTGGTGTTTTAGCAATACTATAATGACCATATATAACATACTGATGACTGAAGACAAGAAATTTCCTCTTTTCCACTGATCTTCATTCCAATCTCCATAAGCTTTAGCATATCTTTGCCTTTTACCCTGTTCCCCTTCTGAAAAAGTGATTTCTTGGTTGCTACCCTTTGAAAAAACATCTGATCGAGCTTCTTCAGACTGTAGAAGGCTCAACTTGGCATCCCCATTCACCCCCATTTTAATACCGCATATACATTTCCTGTATTTGCTGGCTGTATTCTAATAAAAAGACTGAGAAATAATTAAAACAATCCTATTTCTGATCTAATGGTGGCCTAAGACTTTTGCACAGTACTGTACATGTAGTTTAAATTGTATTCAATATTTTTATTGTTTTTTTTTAACTATTACTACAGACTTATTTGACCAGATAAATTAGTTTCATTCCTACATTTATCATATGAGCCACTGAAAGAGGTCGGGTCCCTTTTTGAGTCTTGGTCCTCCCAAGGTTTCTTCCTTATAACGTTTAGGGAGTTTTTCCTTGCCACTGTCGCCCTAGGCTTACTCAGTTTGGGATTGGCCCTAGAAATGAGAAGATAATATAAAATTGTAAAGCTAATGTAATGTAATGTAAATCAAAAGAGTCAGCTTATGACGATTGGAAATCTATCATAAATAAAGTCTAATGCTGCTAACAGCTAGAAGAAGTGTCATGTTGTTAAGACGTAACATAAGTCTAGTTTTGCTAAGAAGTAACCGCGGTGTAATGTCTCTAAGCACTAATATAATTTACCCAGAGAAGCATGGGATTTAAGCCTGGTTCCTCTCAGCGCTTTCCGCTTATTACGGGTCTAGAATTATCTCTCTTTTCAAAAGCTCATTTGCAAAAATGGCTATTGTTAAACATGCAGTGCAAACAAAACGGTTCCGAAATTAAAGTAGTGGAAGTCTAGTGTAGGTAGAAATTAAGGCGAGTCGAGTAATCCCGAACCCCCAAGTCTAACCCGAAGCTACACTAATCATCCATAATGGATTTTACCACTAATGAGCCTATAGAGAAGCAAATAACATAGGTAACCGTGTATCATGTGCGAGTCGGTGGGTGGCACGGAGGCGTGACTGGTAGGGTCGGTGCCGTGTTGGATAAACACTAATGTAATATGACATTCATCACATGGCAATAGCAGTAAACAAAGCAGCTCTCCAAGACGTCCCAGAACAGGACTTTCTGAGATAAGAACGTATTCGAGTAGATTACAAGGCCTTGAGGAATCCCAGACGGCCAACAAAACCACTTTTATTTATGGTAAAAGCACACAGGGTCCCTTAAACGAGTGTCAAAGCAACTGTTCCCGTGTGACTCAAGGTCCTACAAATGTACCATCTTACTGATAAACCCTGAAAAGTACATTGTAGATTAGTGCATTTTTTTTACATAGGATCCTATGACCAAATATGGCTTTGTCCATCAAGTTCCAAGCTGTACATCTCTGACTGCAATGTTTATTTTACAGGTTGTGCCGAGAAAGTACCTGTTTCGGGACACGACAAGAAAAGCGCTTAGTAAAACAGCGATGATTACTCTCTCGACGACTGCAGTGAGTGAGCGAAGCTTATCAGCTTGGTGAAAGTACACATGTCTTTCAAGTGAGGTAAGCTGTTTGCTCCTCCACTGCTCTCCAGCGTTTTTTATGCTATCATTTTGGCTTCTAAAAGCTTCAAGAAAACCCCCTATATGAGCTCATTACTTCAGCGAATGGTTTGGGTCTCATTTTCGCACCTTTTGTACTGTACATCCCAAAATCAGAACTTCATTTCATTTGTTAATAAACATCCATTCCTGCATTTCAGGCCTGCAACACATTTAGAGCTAGTAATGAGGTACAGAATTAAATAAAAGCAGTATCCACGACAGGCTGAGTCTTTAAGGAGTAAGGATGATCAGAGGATCTCCAGTTTATCAACAAATGTGTGAGAAAATGATTGGAACGTTTAAAACAATGCTCCTCAAAGAAAGTCTGGAAGGGATTTACATATTTCTCCCTCTACAGTGCATAATCTCATTAAACAATTCAGAATCTGGAGAAACTGCTAAACTGGCCTAAACTGAAGAGGGGTGATCTCCAATCCCTCAGACAGCACTGCATCAAGAACTGTCATTCATCAATAGCTGATAGAACCACATGGACAAGGGATTACTTTATCAAACCTTTATCAAGCTCTACAATACAGAGTTACATTCACAAATGCCACTTAAAACGTTACTGTGCTAAAAAGAAGCCTTATGTTATAAACATGTCCAGAAGCGGCATCGACTTCTCTGGGCTCGGAGGCATCTGGGATGGACCAAAGAGGAAAAAAGGACCATCCAGACTGTTATGAGGAACAGGTCCAAAAGCCAGGCTATGTCATGGCATGGGGTCGGGTCAGGGCCCTCGGTAAAGGTCATTTCCACTTCTGTGACACAGCATTTGGTCTGTGTCAGGCTGATGGAATGGGGAAACAGCTTTGTCATTCCTCCCACCCAGGAAGCAGGGACAATTATTTCATCCTGGACTCCTGATAGCAGAAAGGACATAGCATCAATGTTTACACAATGAGGCCATTCTGTGGTGCGGTTTTAGGCTTTGTAACTGTGTTTGCCATTGGATTGCCGATGGTCAGTGCCACATTGTCATCCCTCCCACCTGAGACTCTCTTATGCTCCCAGATGGAGGAAGTCTATAGCAACAAAAGAATAAAGAATGGTGTTCAACTGTAAAGGAAGCATTGTAATCTTGCATCATTCAGATGTTCAAACAGTCCCATTCATCGCAGTCGAGGTTTGAACATGGAGAGTAAGGCCCATCGTTGTGCCGATTTGCATAGCAGGAGCTACCAAATATCCCGTTTGAAATGCATCCTGGCCCCTCCGGTCGACCGTAACGCTCTCAAATTCCTTGATTCATAAAAAGATTACTGAATTGTGTCTAGGGCTTTGTGTTCAGGCTCACTGAAACTAATCCTGAGCCCCCGAGAGAGTATTACTCCACCTATTTTACTTCTTTGTAGGTCTTTGGTGGTCCAAAATTCAAGTCCAGGATTCAAGCCCGAGAACTACCAACTCACAACTGCTTGGACTAAATCTGCATCGGCCGTACGTTTCTTACAACTCTGTACAAGGGCGTGTGCTCAGTCGCTAAATGGAAACGTAATCTACTCGGTCTGTCGAGGTTCACCAATTATCACCAGCACTTTTGGCACCTCCAGCTTCGCCCCTGTACATTTTACATTGTAAGCGTCTGTGTACTTGAGCAGCAGCGTGACTCTGGTTCATGTCAGGCTTGTTTTTAATTCCCTGGATCCATTACAGGCTGCCAAGCCGGGATTATTTACCGATCCCCAGCGACCTGCGTTCTCATCGCCTACGCACACACAAAGGCCCTTTCAAAGCAACCTGTAAATGCCTCAAAAATAATTTGGGGGGTTGAGCTTCTGATCTGGCATTCCGTGCTGGTGATGTTCAGAGAGCTCGAGATAACCGGCGTGCCTTGGCTTGTCGGCGAGGGGGACGGCCAACCAAAACAAAGCGAGCCAGCTCCAGACCTACGAGACGTTCCCTGATGATTTTGAGTAGCACCTCGGGGCAAAGGTAATGATGCAGACATTATCTTACCAAAAGGATCAGGTAGGTTAATGTTGTACCTTAACCAACTGGTTCCAGTGCCAGACTGTCTCATTACTGAGAAAACAAAAATACAGTTTCAGATTCAAGAACAAAGCTCCAACATTCCCAACAGGTTAAAGTGTCTTAGAGTTTTGTCACTTTGGGTCCATTTTTTAGGTCCATTGGCAAGAATATGTCATGTTTAAGTGGCATGTGTGAATTTTATGTTAAAAGTAATAAAGGTTTGATAAAGTAATCCCTTGTCCATGTGGTTCTATCATTATTTGTTTTTTTACCTCATTAGTAACCCTAATTGTTCCATCACAACTTTTTTTTAAAAAGGTTTATTAACAGAAAAAACATGAAAAATCTAGGGCTCATACTGTCTGCAATCTGTAAAACCATCTGTCCGAATACTTTTGAGAATCGATCGCTCTGACTTTATTATATGCATACATTCTAAACAACAAGCTTCTTATGCAAACAGAAGCACTATGTGCAGTGGTGCTTGAAAGTTTGTGAGCCCTTTAGAATTTTCTGTATTTCTGCATAAATATGACCTAAAACATCATCATATTTTCACACAAGTCCTAAAAGTAGATAAAGAGAACCCAGTTAAACAAATGAGACTAAAAATAAAAAACAGATGTCCTGACATTTTCCTTTAGAATTCTCTGATATGATTCAGAATTCATTGTTCCATCAATGATGGCAAGCCGTCCTGCACAGATGCAGCAAAACAACCCCAAACCATGATACTACCACCACCATGTTTCACAGATGGGATAAGGATCTTATGCTGGAATGCAGTGTTTTCCTTTCTCCAAACATAACGCTTTTCTTTTAAACCAAAAAGTTCTATTTTGGTCTCATCCATCCACAAAACATTCTTCCAATAGCCTTCTGGCTCGTCCACGTGATCTTTAGCAAACTGCAGATGAGCAGCAATGTTCTTTTTGGAGAGCAGTGGCTTTCTCCTTGCAACCCTGCCATGCACACCATTGTTGTTCAGTGTTCTTTCTGATGGTGGACTCATGAACATTAACATTAGCCAATGTGAGGAGAGGCCTTCAGTTGCTTAGAAGTTACCCTGGGGTCTTTGTGACCTCACCAACTATTCACACCTTGGTTCTTGGAGTGATCCTTGTTGGTCGACCACTCCTGGGGAGGGTAACAGTGGTCATGAATTCCCTCCATTTGTACACAATCTGTCTGACTGTGGATTGGTGGAGTCCAAACTCTTTAGAGATGGTTTTTAACCTTTCCAGCTTTCCATGAGCATCAACAACTCTTTTTCTGATGTCCTCAGAAATCTCCTTTGTTCATGCCACGATATACTTTCACAAACATGCATTATGAAGAGCAGACTTTGATAGATCCCTGTTCTTTAAATAAAACAGAGTGCCCACTCACACCTGATTGTCATCCCATTGATTGAAAACACCTGACTCTAACTCACCTTCAAATTTACCTGCTTAATCCTAGAGGGGTCACATACTTTTACCACTCACTAATATGTAATATTGGATCATTTTTCTCAATAAATAAATGACCAAGTATAATATTTTATCTCATTTGTGTAACTGGGTTCTCTTTATCTACTTGTAGGACTTGTGTGAAAATCTGATGATGTGTTAGGTCGTATTTATATAGAAAATGACAAGCTCCAAGCACCGCTGTAAGCATTAGACGTAGTGACGTCTGTCACTCAGGTGTCCAGGCAGCAGCAATGGAAGAGCTGACGAGGAGGAGATGAAGCGGAGCCAGATGCTCAGTGAGCCGTTCCTGCTTCCTGCAGCTCCATATCTAATGTATAAGTCATTACAGTCGCTAAGATACGCCTCCTGCAAAAACACACACTTCAGTGCGAGATATCAGACCACTGCTCACCTGGGAAAGGACGTGCAGCAAACGCACAACCTCTGCAGAGAAGAAACTACAATATTCAATTTTTGTGCAGTTTTTAATGAACCATCAACAGTTGAATAAAGTTCGGGGCCCTAATGGGTCGTCTAGAAAGGTCTGACCTTTTAAACTTTGCTGGACCAGAGGTGCCTAAACTTTTGCCTACGCAAAACACTGATATGTTACACTGATTATTTACTGGTGTGAGACAGAGACAGACAAAACACACACACACACACAAAATTGGAGACATTCGGTCAACAAAATGATATGTAAACTTGGCCCACACACTCACAAACAAAAGAAATATCTCACTAACCTCAACTTCATATACAGAGCACACAGGTAAACACACTACACTCACAAACCTAACAACTCAACTACCTGGTCCTTTCATTACCAAACGCGCACAAATACACACAAAATCAACACAAAGGAACCGCAAACCTGCCGACGACCTGGGAGCGGACATGCAATACATACGCACAAACGTGTACCGCTATACAACTTGGAATGTTCGCGACAACTACACACAACACAGATGAACTACCTGGAGCTTTTACTGACCTGGTAAAGGACATGAAACACAAACACACAAACATAACCACATGCACACAACTACAAATACAAGAAACACAACTGAACTACATTAGCCTTTTCATTACACACATACAAACACAGCTACATACAACACAGCAGCAACACAAAAACCTAGACCGTCACTGACCTGGGATATAAACACACAACTACACACAACTCCAATGAACTACCGGGAGCTTTTACTGACCTGTTAATGGACACAAAAACACAAACACACACCCTCACACAAGTAACGTGACTGACATCCATTTCGTTATCAAACACACACAACTACACACAAAGGATTTACCTAGACCTGTGACCAACCTGGGAGCAGACGTACAATGCATACACACAAACACATACCCTCTGACAAATAACACAATTGAACTGAACACCGTTCATTATCAACTACACACAACACAAATGAACTACCGAGAGCTTTTACTGATCCGTTAATGAACATGCAACACAAACACACACCCTCACACAAGTAACACAACTGAACTATTCAGACTACAAATACACACAGCTACACACAACACAACTGAACTACCTGGAGCTTTTAATGATCTGTTAATGCACGTGAAACACAAACACACAAGCTTAACAAGTAACAACTGAACTATACAAGCCTTTCATTATCAAATACACACAACTACACACACAAGCAACACAAAGGATTTACCCAGACCTGTCACCGACCTGTGATTAGACATGCAACACAAACACACAAACATATACCCTCACACAACTCAATGATAAAGACCTTTCACTGCAATACACACAACTCCTCTTAGGACTTCTACAACTACACACAACTCCAGTTAACTACTTGGACCTTTTACTGACCTGTTGGACATGCGACACAAACACACAATTGTTTACCCCCAAATAAGTAACACAACTGACGTATTTAGACGTTTCATTATACACATACCCCCACACAACTACACACACAAGCAACACAAAAGGAAGTACCTAGAGCTGTCAACAACCTGGATGGGACGTGCAATGCATATACACAAACATGCACCCTCACACAATTAACACAACTGAACGACACAAACCTTTCACTACATCACCAAATACACACAACTACACACAACACAAATGATCTACCTCAAGTATTTACTGACCTGATAATGAACATGTAATACAAACACACACATTTATCCTCACACAATTAACACAACTGAACGACACAGACCTTTCATTAACTAAAACACACAACTACACACAACACAATGATCTACCTCAAGTATTTACCTGACCTGATAGGTACATGCATACAAACACCCACTTACCTCACACAAGTAACACAACTAACCTACACAGACCTTTTCATTAACTAAAACACAACAACTACACACAACCCAAATGAATCTACCTCAGTATTTAACTGACCTGATATGAAACAGTAATACAACACACATAGGTTACCCTCACACAATTAACACAACTGACGAATAACAGCCTTTCATTAACTAACACACCCAACTACACACACACAAAATGATCTATCTCAAGTATTTAACTGACATGATAATGGGCATGGCAATTACAAACACACACATTTATCCTCACACAGTTTAACACAACTAACTACACAGACCTTTCATAACTAAAACACACAACCTACACAACAACAAATGATCTACCTCAAGTATTTACTGACCTGATATGTACATGCAATACAAACACACACTTTACCCTCACACAAGTACACCACTAAACTCACAGACCTTTCATTAACTAAAACACCAACTCACACACACAAATGATCTAACCTCATATTTACTGACCCTGATAATGAACATGTGAATACAACACACATATGTTTACCCTCACACAATTACACAACTGCCTACACAGACCTTCATTACTAACACAACAACTACACACAACACAAATGATCTATCTCAAGTATTTAAGCCCTGACATGATACTGGCATGCAATACAAACAACACACATTTAATCTCACACAGTTAAACCCAACTAACTACACAGACCTTTCATTAACTAAACACACAACGGCACCAACACAAATGATCTACCTCAAGTATTTACTGACCTGGAAATATGTACATGCAATACAAACACACCTTTAACCCTCACCAATTACACACTGACGACACAAGACCTTTCCATTAAACTAAAACACCCAACCACACAACACAAAGGATCTACCTTCAAGTATTTACTGACCTGATAATGTACATGCAATACAAACACACACGTTCCCAACAAAGTAACACAACTAACTACACAGACCTTCATTAACTAAAACACACAACTACACACACACAAATGATCTACCTCAGTATTTACTGACCTGATAATGACCTGTAAATCAACACACACATTTTTATCCTCCACAATTAACACAACTGAACGACACAGACCTTTCAATTAACTCAAACACACAACTCCCACAACACAAATGACTACCTCAAGTTATTTACTGACCTGATAATGTACATGCAATAAAACACACACTTTTACCCTCACCACAAGTAACACAACTGAACTACACAGACCTTTCATAACTACAACACACAACACACACAACACAAATGGATCTACCTCAAGTATTTACTGACGCTGATAATGTACTGCAATACAACACACACTTTTACCCTCACACAAGTAACACAACGAAACTACAACAGACCTTTCATTAACTAAACCACAACTACATCACAACACAATTGATCTACCTCAAGTATTTACTGACTGATAATGAAACATGTAAACAAACACACTATGTTTTACCTCCACACCATGACACAACTGAACGCCATATATGCCAGACCTTTCCAGTAACTAACACACACAACTACACACAACACAAATGATCTATCTCAAGGTATTACTGACATGAATAATGGCATCAATACAAACACACACTTTGATCCTCCACAGTTAACCAACTAAACTACACAGACCTTTCATTAACAAAACCACACAACACAACACAACACAAATGATCTACCGCAATTATTTACGACCTGATAATGAACATGTAATACAAACACACATATGTTTACCCTCACACAATTAACACAACTGAACGACCCGACTTTCATTAACTAACACCACAACTACACACAACACAATGATCTATCTCAAGTATACTGACATGATAATGGGCATGCAATACCAACACACACATTTATCCCTCACCCAGTTAACACAACTAAACGACACAGACCTTCATTTACTAAAACCACAACTACACACAACACAAATGATCTACCTCAATTATTTTACTTACCTGATAATGTACATGGCAATACAAACACAACACTTACCGCACACAAGTAACACAACTGAACGACACAGACCTTTCATTAACTAAAACACACAACTACCACACACAACTGATCGACCTCAAGTATTTCTGACCGGATAATTCCAATGCAATACAAACACACACTTTACCTCACCAAGTAACACAACTTGAACTACACAGACCTTTTCATTACTAACACACACAACTAACACACCACACAAATGAATCTATCTCAAGTATTTACTGCCTGATAATGGGCATGCAATACAAACACACACATATCCTCACACATTTAACACAACGAAACGACACAGACCTTTCATTAACTAAAACACCAACTACACAACCACAAATGATCTACCTCAAGTATTTACTGACCTATAATGTACATGCAATACACCACACACTTTACCCTCACACAAGTAACCAACTGAACTACACAGACCTTTCAATTAACGATACACACAACTACACACAACACAAATGATCTACCTCAAGTATTTACTGACCTGATAATGGGCATGCAATACAAACGCACACATTTATCCTCACACAGTTAACACAACTAAACTACACAGACCTTTCATTAACTAAAACACACAACTACACACAACACAAATGATCTACCTCAAGTATTTACTGACCTGATAATGTACATGCAATACAAACACACACTTTACCCTCACACAAGTAACACAACTGAACTACACAGACCTTTCATTAACTAATACACACAACTACACACAACACAAATGATCTACCTCAAGTATTTACTGACATGATAATGGACATGTAATACAAACACACACGTTTACCCTCACACAACTGAAGTAACAACTGAACTACACAGACCTTTCAATAACCACACACACACACACACACACAAACAGACACACAAACAGACACACACACCTTTAGTTTAACACAAGAATGAGCTGGACATTTGACTGAAATGCAAGAAGCTACGTAGACCTTTCATAACCAAAAAATGCACAACCATATACACAATAGGTACAAAGGAACTACCTGGAGCTCTCTCTCTCTCTCTCTCTCTCTCTCTCTCTCTCACTCACACTCTCACACACACTCACACACACACACACACACACACACACACACACACAAGAAATGAATGAACAAAAAGGCACAACCACATGCTAATACAAGCAGCGAAAGGAGCAACCCTTTGTTGACATATGAACTGACATGCCTGCCACACACACACACACACACACACACACACACACACGGCATTGAAACATGGCATACACACATCTAAATCACTGACCCATCCAACAGATACAGCTATAACGGAAACACAACAAACTTTCTCTCACACACACGCACACAGACAGAAGCTGTCCAGAGTTTTCAGTGACTTCGAGGACTAGAAGACATCGAGGAAACACACACACACACACACACACACACACACACACACACACACACACACACGATCACGAACTCGGACCCGTTTGGAGAACAGATGGACGCGGTGCTCATGTTTATCTCAGGTTATGTAAGGAAAAGTCTGACAGCCTTTGTGAGACACTAACACACACGCGCGCGCGCGCACACACGCACGCACACACACACACACACCAGACGCATTCCTGCCAGATGTGTACACACAACCCAGATGTTACAGTGCGACAGATGATGCAGGTTTGAGAAGAGCGCTGTTAGATCAGACCGTGTATTCAAAGATACATCCGAAAACTCATGCGAGACTCACCTGTACTCTCCTGGACCTCACTGTGCACGAGCGTGTGTGTGTGTAAGTGTGTGTGTGTAAGAGTGTGTGTATGTGTGAGCGTCCGTGTGCGTGACAGGCGTCTGCTCTGCCCCTTTTCAGACCCTCCTCCGGTTCTCCTCCCAGCCTCTCGCTCTTCTCCCGTTCCTTTCCTTTCCTTGTCTCTCTCTCTCTCTCTCTCTCTCTCTCTCTCTCTCTCTCTCTCTCTCTCTCTCTCTCGTTAGTCCTCCCTCTTCGGGACGCAGAGAGAAAGAGAGATGGGGCGAAAGGGGGTGTGGACCTAAGTTTGGAACACAGAAAGTCCTTTGTCTGGGCCACTTTCATATGGTTTTCTTCAAGTATGCATACTGAACCAATTAGGCCATTACATATTTTTTATAAAACTCAAGGAGACCCCTTAATCCTTCTTCATTCTACCTGACCTTCTGTAACAGACAGAAAGGGCGAAAGGGAAATTGAAATATACACAAGGAAACGTGCTCTATCGTGGCCCCGGCGCCCAGAGAGCTGTATTTAGACCGTGTCTGATTGTTATGAATTATGAGCGTCCTACGATCACGCTTTCACGGGTTTTAAACCGGAGGTGGAAAATAAGAGCATGGAAATTGAACCTTATGGACGGTTGCCACACAGCTTCAGGGCTCTAGAGTTTGGTGTGTTCAGGTAATAAGCATCATCAATCCCATATTCGTTTAAGAAGTGCATTGGTTACCCTGATTTGTCCTCATGGGGGGCATGTGATGCCTGCAATACACTGGCCCCTTTCCCCAGAGTGTATTGTTGCATTTAGCCATCTCACGATGGAGATCCTTTTCAGGAATACAACCCCAAATCAGAAAACATTGGGACGGTATGAATATGCAAACCTTTACCAAGCTCTACAATACAGAGTTACATTCACAAATGCCACTTAAAACGTTACTGTACAAAAAAGAAGCCTTCTGTTATAACCATGTCCAGAAGAGGCGTCGACTTCTCTGGGCTCGGAGGCATCTGGGATGGACCATCACACAGTGGAGATGGGGATTATGCTCAGACCCATCAGTATAACAGATCTTTTTTGGTACCATCCAGACTATTATGAGGAACAAGTCCAAAAGCCAGGCTCTGTCACGGTATGGGGTCGGGTCAGAGCCCTTGGTGAAGATCACTCACACGTCTGTGATGCAGCATTAATGCAGAAAAGTACATTGAGATTTTAGAGCAACATAAGCTGCCTTCAAGATGACATCTTTATGAGGGACGTCCATGCATTCTTCAACAAGCCAAATCAGAAAAGGTTAGGACTGAAATATGGAAATCCCTTCTAAAGATATCAATCGTTTTCTTAAACATTTGTTGATAAACTGGAGATCCTCTGCCCATCTTTTGCTCCTCAAAGACTTTGGCGCTACTGCTTTTGTACCAGTTTTTTTTGTACCTTCTTCAAATTCCAGCTTAGGGTCCAGACCCTGAATAAAAACTCTAAAATATACATGAGTGAAACAGGGTGCTTTTCGATGGACTGGTCCCTTGAGGACACCCTGAATTGGCTGAGTGATGAGTTCCTTTGTTGTTCTCTTTGGATTTTGTGGATTTTATGCCCATGTATGCCTCTGTTATGAACAATGCAGTGTCTGTGTGGTCCCAGGATATGGATACAGCTATTGCATAGTTAAATCTGATGGTACCTTCACTTTCGAAGGAACCTAAAAGTGCACCGAAACCAGGGTCGAGTTCAAGTATAAGTTCATTGTCCCTGATAAACTGGCAAGTCATCAGTGTTGCAAAACAAATGTGTTGTGGAAATGTTGTTTTCCCAAAACTATGTAATTGCAGCCTTGCAAATAATGCTGGGAAGGAGTGTAATCAATCTGTGATGCTTGTGTTTAACCAAACGGCACCAGTCAGTATGGCATACTCCACCCTTCTAGCTCCCGGTCTGCAAAAAAAAATGTTCCCGGCGAGTGAAACTAAAATTTCCTGGACCTACAGCACACCAACTGAGATCAGTCCTGGTACTGCCAGTGAAAACGTACCTATAACCCCAAATCAGAAAAAGCTGGGACGGTCTGGAAAATTTACTTTGACTTTTATTTCATTGCAGGCAGTATGATCCCCAAGATATTTCATGTTTCTGGTCAACTTCATTTCATTTGTTAATAAGCATCCATTCCTGCATTTCAGGCCTGGAACACATTCCAAAAAAGTTTGGACGGGGGCAATTTAGGGCTAGGTTAAAAAAAACTAAATAATGATGTGATTTCAAACAGGTGATTGTAATCATGATTATTATCATCAATAGCAGTATCCACGAAAGGCTGACTCCTTGAGGAACAAAGATGGGCAGAGGATCTCCAGTTTGTCAACAAATGTGTGAGTAAATGAGTGAAATGTTTAGCAACAATGTTCTCCCCGGTTCCACTGTGTGATGGTCCATCCCAAATCCTCCGAGCCCAGAGAAGTCGATGAAACTTCTGGACATAGTTATAACATAAGGCTTCTTTTTAGCACAGTTACGTTTTAAGTGGCATTTGTGAATGTAACTCTGTATTGTAGAGCTTGATAAAGGTTTGATAAAGTAATCCCTTGTCCATGTGGTTCCATCAGCTGTTGGTGAATGATGGTTCTTGATGCAGTGCCGTCTGAGGGATCGGAGATCACCCCTCTTCAGTTTACAAACTGAAACCCCTCCAGATTCTGAATTGTTTAATGATATTATGCACTATAGAGGGAGAAATATGGAAATCCCTTCCAGACTTTTTTTGAGGATATAATTTTCTCACACATTTGCTGACAAACTGGAGATCCAGACTTTGGTCCTGGAAGCCTTTTGGGGATACCACTTTTTGAAATCACATTTTACCTCATCACTAGACCTAAATTGCCCCCATCCCAACTTTTTTTGGAATGTATTGCAGGCCTGAAGTGCAAAAATGGATGTTTATTAAAAAATGAACTGAAGTTGACCATAAAAAGTACTGTAAGACACACTGTGGTTTTTCCAGTTGAGTCTGGACCCATCACAGCCCATACCAGGATGAAGTGCTTGTAATAAAACAGAGCTGGAGGCTTGAGCACAGAAGAGCAGCTGTACAGTTGTATGATAGCCGCTAACACAGCATGCAGTCGTGTCTAGTTAAATTTGATGCAGATTTGATGCTGGATCTTCTCTGTCCATAAATAAGGCTCTACATGTTTTCCTGTACGTCTCCTGAGCCAGAGTAGCATGTCATCATTCAGGTCCCGCACACAAAACGTTGTTCGTGCTGGAAATCTCATGCCAGAGCGATACAGAGGGCCTCGGCACACGCACAACTGACCATCATCTGGCTTTGTGTAGTGTAAAAGCGCTGGCACACTTTGATCTCCGACCACAGGCATGCACTGTTTATCAGAGCAGAGATACTAATGATTGCATGGGCTATCCAGACCCAGATTAAGCACTGGCCTAAATTACAAGTCCGGGCCGTGTGGGAATTCTTAAAACGCTCTGAAATGTCATGCAGACATCCAGCCATGGAGGGGTTTCGGTTAGATCCGCATGGCAGTTGAGATTGTCAGCGCCTCGCTAACGTAAGTAGGAACAAACAGATGTTCTGGAGGACGTCTGACGTGTACAGATCCGCAGTATGATTTGCAGAACCTCAGCAAAGTAAGCAACGTCTCCATTTCACAGTCAGAAACACACTGGACAAAGCCTCCGGTTGAAACGTCCCTTTATTCAAAGCGAGCCACAGCTCACGTTGACTTATCCCATTCTTTTTCCAGAGTATGTTTATTTTTTTCGTCGGCCCCCCCTCCGCAGCTGGTCTGCCCGCCGTTTCTGAGCTCCGTCCTGCATGCCTGCTCGGGTGGGGGTTGTGGAGCGGGGTGGGGGCATTACAGAAAGTACAGAAAGACTGTGTGGGGGTGAATGTGAAACTGAAGGAAATCTTAAAAGACGTTTCAGCAAATCCAAGCTTTTTCTTCTTGGGCTGTATGGAATTTCCGAAGGGTTCTGGCCCGAGTTCTCCCGTCTTGCCTTTGTCTCATGCGCAGAGTTATTAAAGATGGCTCTGACTACAAGCCTTCGTGGACAGAAAACAAACTCCCTAACCTTTAGCCAGACCACCAACATCCCCAGCCCTCTGCCCCACCTCCCACGGATTCGTAGACTGGACTCAGCAGGAGTCGGGGTTCAGTAATGAGCCATATCAATTTCTGGTTACGAATCATTGAGACAGGGTTCAAAAAGGGTTCCAGCAGGTAATTCCAGGAGAAATAAATCAGCAATCAGTTACAGGTCTGGAACTTGTAACCAGTAACTGGTTTCTCTGAGGAGTAAAGATGGGCAGAGGATCTCCAGTTTATCACCAAATGTGTAATAAATACTGAAATGTTTAAAAACAATGTTCCTCAAAGAAAGACTGGAAGGGATTTCCATATTTCTCCCTATTCGGTGCATAATATCGTTAAATTATTCAAGGACCCTGGAGGAATTTCAGTGCATAAAGCATGACGAGGGGTGATCTCTGCTCCCTCAGACGGCACTGCATCAAGAACAGTCATTCATCAACAGCTGATAGAACCACATGGACAAGGGATTACTTTATCAAACCTTTATCAAGCTCTACAATACAGTTACATTCACAAATGCCACTTAAAACGTTACTGTACAAAAAAGAAACCTTATGTTATAACCATGTCCAGAAGAGGCGTCAGCTTCTCTGGGCTCGGAGGCATCTGGGATGGACCATCATGTAGTGGAAATGAGGATTGTGCTCAGACCCATCAGTGTAACAGATCTTTTTTAAGACCATCCAGACTGTTATGAGGAACAAGTCCAAAAGCCAGGCTCTGTCATGGTATGGGGTCGGGTCAGGGCCCTTGGTAAAGGTGGGTTAAGGGTCCTTGCTCAAGGACCCAACAGTGCCAGCTTGAGATTTTGGGTCAGGGTGGGATTTGAACCCTGGACCTTCTGGTCCATAGTCCAGTACCTTAACCACTAGGCTACCACAGTCCCACTTTTTAGGGATGCTTTTAGGGCTAGTAACGTGATCATTGGGAGTATCGCAGGAAATGAGCATTTATTATGATGCAACATTATGAATCATGATCAATCCCCGCTCCTAAAGAGGTAGGTCACCATGTTTTTAGGAAAGGTGCGCTAGGTTTCAGACATGACGTATATGCATCGCTGGTTAGGAACGACTGAAATCTTCGTCGTACTAATAACCAGCTGAGTTCAGCGTGGTTGGTTAAAGATTGCATCACACAAACCTCCGGCTTCAACTCCAGCAGATTCATAGCCTGAACTTCACCAGAGTTGGGTAGAGTTGGGTGAGTAATGACTCCTTAAGGATCATTTTTGAGCTCAGCTTGGAAAAGGGCTCAGGAATCATCAGTAATTATCGTGAGTCATATCATCACTGGGTAGATAGTACGTCATGTGGTTTCCGGTTGAGAAATAACTCGTTTAACTCGTTTTTTATGAGTTAGGATTAGAAAAGCATTCTTATCAGGCATTATTTAGGTACCAGTAAGTGGAATTTGCACACAGGCACAGCTACAGGTCGGGGCATCATCCCACAAACCCTGTTATGTCGACGTTTGTTGTTTTAGCAATGGTACAATGACCCTATATAACACGTCGTATACAACTGGACCCCAAAATTGGTATTCGTCACTCCATAATCCTCTTCTCCACTGATTTCAGTCCAATCTCTGTGAGCTTTAGCACATCTTAGCCATTTCACCCTGTTCCCCTTCTGAAAAAGTGGTTGCTTGGCTGCTTCCCTTCTTCCGTGAAGCTGCCAAATGTTGCTACTGCTGAAGTGTAAGGGGAGAACATACTAAATACTTACCACTGTAAACTATAGAAGCTGTCTTTAATACTGCATACAAATGTCCTGTATTTTCTGGTTGTATTCTAATAAAGACACTGAGGAAAAATCATGTATGGTCATAATACCATTGCTAAAACAACACATTTAATGGTTGGCCAAGACTTTTGCACAGTAATATATAGCCATTTAATGTCAAGGTCTATAAACTCAAATTGTAAGCATGTTTATAACACTTTTTAATATTAAAATGATCATCTCTGTCATTATTATACCGTGCTTGAAAAGCACTGTATATTGTTATCCCTCATACTTCTTTTTATTATGATTATTGGCAGTTCTTCGTCTTCCACAGGTTTCTGTGATTAATAGGATTCGACCCGCTTAACGTACAGACACAGTTCAAACCTCGGTACGTAGATAATCGCTCTGTGGGGGGCGCTATGACTTTTGGAGTCGGTCCCATTTATCGTTTTTAATAGATTTAAGTTTCAAAATTAAAAATCTCCCATAGAAATGCATTGAGGAAACGTTCAGATTCAAATCCCAGCCGACCCGCAAACGGCCAAAAGTATTGGGACACGCCCCCGCACGCGGCCGAAAGTATTGGGACATGCTCCCGCACACGGCCAAAAGCATTGCGACACGCCCCCGCACGCGGCCGAAAGTATTTGCACACGGCCCCAAACGCTGCCAAACGTATTGGACATCCCCCCCAAACGCGGCCAAAAGTATTGGAACACGCCCCCGCACGCGGCCGAGAGTATTTGGACACGGCCTCAAACGCAGCCAAACATATTGGATACGCCCCCAAACGCGATCAAATGTATTAGGACACGACCCGGGCCCGCACAGGATAGTTATTCCTTATTCTTTATGCTTATCCTTCAGGAAAAGCAGATCTAGTTTTATATAATACAAGCCTTGTGGTGGCATGCTCGTGATCCAACTACCCCAATTCATTGGGAAGACTTGGGCACAAATAATGAATTATTTACTGTTTAAAAAGACCTTGCATCTGGAAGCAGGGATGTCGAATTCAGCACTCTCTATAGAAGAACAATAGCATCAACAGCGCAAAGTGGTTTGGCTGCTCATCACAATGTCACAAAAATGTCCCAAATCCACTTTACTACTCAAATGTGATTTGGTTCTACTTTACAGAATGCTCAACACTATCCAACACTAGTCATGCTCTTAAACTGACCAGCATTGCCCTCATATCGTTACTCAGACCACATCAGAGGGCAGTAACGCCCCCTGCCCTTCTCCGGTTGATTGATCATTCCACATCACCAAAACTTACCCCCTGAGGACACGAGAACCTACAGTGACTCTGTTTACTGGACTAAATAATGCAGATACTCACTGACGTTCTTATATTTATTTATTATACTCTTCATAATATGGTATTCTCTTTATTATAGTCTCTCTATCTATCTATCTATCTATATATATATATATATATATATATATATATATATATATATATATATATATATATATATATTCCCCTATAGTGCTGCCCTATAAAAAGACTCTCAGATGCTACCTTTGGGTTGAGAGATCGTTGCTGCGAGACATGCCTCTACGACACATCTGCCCACAGCTGGGCCTGTAGATCCTACACACTCCACTGCAAATGAAGGCGACGGTGGCTGGCTGTCAATGGCAGGACGCATAATGGATGCCGTGACAACAAATTTTTCTGCTAAGCACCTGGAAATGGCAAAGACAGGGGTGTCTGAATGGTGGATAAACTGTAGGAGCTGCTCATGCTTGTCAGTGGATCAAACGATCCTCTCTACTTGTGGTCTGCCTGGATCGTCCAGAGCCTTTTCGCTCTGTGTGTGCCCCCATACAACCACTGCTCCCAACAGCTAGGTCAGAACTCCCCAGATGGAGGGCAATTTGTCGAAATGACCCTTCTGCTTCTCTCAGTCCAGTGATGCGCCCCCTCTCAAAGTCTATCAACTGGACAAAATGTCTTTGAGTGCATCATAGAGGCCCCAAGAGGTACGCTACCCAAAAGTAGCCTTTATATTTACATTACAGTAGCCTAAAAAGACTACGTGACTATGGTAATGACCATTTCGGTTTCACAGAACGTAGCGCAGTCGTTAAGGAGCGCATACAGATGTTCATTAGAATATATATATATATATAAAAGCGAATGTGTTCTTTGCCATTTATTTGCCATGAAAGAAACGAATCTGCATCACATATGAGCGATTTGCAATTGAGCTCCAAAGCTGGAACGAATGGGAATTAAACATAGAAGTCGTCATTATCTGTGCAGAGCAAAACTCATTTGAACAAGAACGCTTTTGTAGCCTACAAAGCACTTAGTCACACAGAATTACTTCCAACCGACGTTGCAGATAATTCACAGCCTGTTTGTAAGTCGATGGTCTTTTTCTCAGCTGTGTGTCCATGAGGATGATTTAGCGGGAAATTTTTTGCAGACTTTCCCCAGAGCTGCAGCTGCAGCACAGCCGCCTGTGATCAGGATCCAAGTTTGGATCTTTCGGCAAGCCCAGACGTGGTAGAGAGGAGTGAGTGTGTGCTCAGTGATGTGAGACAACCGGAGGCCTTCGCAGTCGGTCACGAAAGTCTGGGCTGTCTGGCAAAGAGCAGGCAGGGCGTGAGCCTGCGGTAGGAGCGCGGCGCTTCCACGCAGGATTCGCTTTAATGAGCCCTGCACAGGCTCTCGGGATGCTTTGAAAGCAAACCTTGTAATGCTTAATATACATTCATGATTCATTTGTCAGGAGGGAGGTACAAATCGAGGCTGATTGCTCTCCAGTTCTCTCATGCCCGGGAGAAGCCGCCCTAACCGCAAACAAAACAGAACCGCCACAGGTTGGCGAGCGTGTTGGATTTTATAGATATGAATCAGGTTTTAGATCGGGTTGGTCACAATGAAAACAATCGCGGCGAAGTTCCTGTCCTGTTTTGATAGGTGCTCAGGCACGTCTCAACTCCGCGATGACACCGAGAGAAAAAAAACAAACCCAGAACATTGTGACAGGGCTAAAATCAAGAACAGCACAAGCCTCACCGCAGCTCGAAACCTTATCACCGGAGCGTTGACAACTAAAGAAATGATGCTCAGTGATTCAGAAAGGGGAATTTTTTCCCGTCTGAAAAGCCGATGTTGAAACGACTGCTTGGAAGTTCTGTGCTTCTCACCTCCTTTCGTCCATAAATCTCCAGCCTCATATCCATCTTTGTAGATGCTCCAACTTCTACACCTACGCGTGGATAAATTCTTTATACATGAGGTTTCTTAAAAGGCTTGGGGTCCATCCATCAGCTAAAAATTACCCTGCTTTAGATCACCGGGATTAGGAGAGATCAGTCTGGAGAAACCCAGAAGTGATCGGGTCATGCCGTCTATATTGGGTTCAATTTCTTAGTGTATCATGTGGATACATCTCTCTTAATATCTCTTGATTTATCTGCTGGTGGAGATGACCGATTTGGCTCCATGCATCCCACAGTTGTGCGTGACAGACTTAATAAGCATTGAATACTGGGACACATCACCAGACCTCAACCCCATTTAAATATTAAGGGCTTTGCTTATCAGCCCAGTTGCTTGGTGGATCTGAGTTTTGAACTCACAACCTTCCCGTTAGTAGTCCTGTTCCCTAGGTGAGGGGAAGTGTTATCAAGTGTTGGGGACAAAAAACTTTACACAAAGAACTAGAAAAGTGTATTTACTGAAGGAAACGCAGAATAGTTGCACAGCTAAAGTGGATTTCAGTTGCTCAGCTATTGCTACATGGTCAATTAGGTGCAACAGTTTTAGGAGGAGGGGCCTGTGGTGCTGCTAAGTCATTGCTATGTGGTTGCTACGGCATTGCTAGGTGGTTGCTATGGTGTCCTATGTGGTTTCTGTGGTTTGCCAGGTGGTTTGCCAGGTGGTTTTTATAGTGTTGTTAGCCTATTGCTATGTGGTCACAATGGTATCCCAGGTGGTTGCTAGGGTGTCTCGGGGTTGCTATGCTGTTGCTATGGTATCCCAGGTGGTTGCTATGGTGTTGCTAAGTGCTTGCTATGGTGTCCCACGTGGTTGCTGTGGTATGCCAGGTGATTTTTACGGTGTTGCTAGGCCGTTGCTAGGTGGCTGTAATGGTATCCCAGGTGGTTGTTAAGGTGTTGCCATGGTATGCCAGATGGTTGCAATGATATCCCAGATTGTTGCTATGGTGTTGCATTGGTATTCCAGGTGGTTGCTATGGTGTCCAAGATGGTTGCTAAGTGGTTGCAATGGTGTCCTAGGTTATTGCTAAGGTGTCTCACGTGGTTGCTATGGTATCCAAGATGGTTGCTACAGTGTCCCAGGTGGTTGCTAGGTGGTTGCTATGGTGTTGCATGGTATGCCAGGTGGTTAAATATGGTATCTCAGGTTGGTGCTATGGTGTCCCAGTTTGTTGCTATGGTGTCCCAGGTGGTTGCTATGGTGTTGCTAGGTAGTTGCTATAGTGTCCATCATGGTTGCCATAAGTCTCTGTGATATCCCAGGTGTTTGCTATGATGTTGCTGTATAGTTGCTATGGTATCCAAGGTGGTTGCTATGGTGTCCCAGGTGGTTGCTGTGTTGTTACTGGGTGGTTGCTATGGTGTTGCTAGTTGGTTTCTTGGAGGTTGCTATGGTGTTCTGTACTGTCTCAAATTTGGGGTTTTTGAACTCTGGGTATTTCCCATTTCACACATACTAAAAGAAACTTTTAAAAAGTTTTAAAATACTTTTATGCAAAATATTCCTGGATGACAATAGTTTTCAGACTTGTGTACACATTTACTTCAACAAAATCAACTCTAACATGAAAACGTTAGGATAGCATTTTCTGATCTTCAAAAACTATAATCGTGATAAATCTATATTTTTTAAAAGTGTAAATTTAGAGATTAGGGTTTGGGAGCCAGCATCCAGTAGAAATACCTCATGAATCATGGTTTTGAAAATATTTAGCTTCTTACACTGTCTCGATTCATGCCTGGGGTTTAAATATCTTACATCACAAGACTTGTAAATACACTATATGAACAAAAGTATTGGGACACCTACTCATTAGAGCTTTTGTACCGTTTGGCATTCACCAAACCCAGACTGCCACATAGAGAAGCATGATTCGTGATTCGAGTTTAGTGGTGGTGTGCTTTACACCACTGTGTCCTTGGCATTGTGCTTGGTAATGAAAGGTATCCTAGATGCTTCTACTTTTCAATAACACCACTCAGGGTTGATGGTGGAATATCTAGGAGTTATCTGACTGATATGCCATCTGCGAATTCAGTCATTGCTTCAGAAAGGAACATTTACAGTGGTGCATGAAAGTTTGTGAACCCTTTAGAATTTTCTATGTTTCTGCATAAATATGACCTAAAACATCATCAGATTTTCACACAAGTCCTAAAAGTAGATAAAGAGAACCCAGTTACACAAGTGAGACAAAAATATTATACTTTGTCATTTATGTATTGAGGGAAATGATCCAATATTACATATTAGTGAGTGGCAAAAGTAATGTGAGCCTTTGCTTTCAGTATCTGGTGTGTGACCCCCCCCCTGTGCAGCAATAACTGCAGCTAAACGTTTTCCTGTAGCTGTTGATCAGTCCTGTCCTGCACACCGGCTTGGAGGAATTTTAGCCCATTCCTCCGTACAGAACAGCTTCAGCTCTGGGATGTTGGTGGGTTTCCTCACATTAGCTGCTCGCTTCAGGTCCTTCCACAACATTTCCATTGGATTAAGGTCAGACTTTTGACTTGGCCATTCCAAAACATGAACTTTATTCTTCTGTAACCATTCTTTGGTAGAGCGACTTGTGTGCTTAGGTCGTTGTTGTCTTGCTGCAATGACCCACCTTCTCTTGAGATTAAGTTCATGGACAGATGTCCTGACATTTTATCCTTTAGAATTCTCTGACATCATTCAGAATTCATTGTTCCCATCAATGATGGCAAGCCTTCCTGCCCAGATGCAGCAAAACAGGCCCAAACCATGGTACTACCACCACCATGTTTCACCAGATGGGATAAGGTTCTTATGCTGGAATGCAGTGTTTTTTTTCCCTTTCTCTCCAAACATAACACACTTTCTTTTAAACCAAAATAGTTTCTATTTGGTCTCATCCATCCACAAACATTCTTCCAATAGCCTTCTGGCTAGTCCACTTTTCTCCTCGTAACCCTGCCATGGCACCCCATTGTTGTTCAGTGTTCTTCTGATGGTGGACTCATGACGTTAACATTAGCCAATGTGAGAGAGGCCTTCAGTTTGGCTTAGAAGTTACCCTGAGGTCCTTTGTGACCTCACCCAACTATTACACCGCCTTGCTCTTGGAGTGATCTTTGTTGGTCGGCCACTCCTGGGGAGGGTAACAGTGGTCTTGAATTTCCTCCATTTGTACACAATCTGTCTGACTGTGGATTGGTGGAGTCCAAACTGTTTAGAGATGGTATTGTAAACTTTTCCATCCTGATGAGCATCAACAGCTCCTTCTCTGAGGTCCTCAGAAATCTCCTTTGTTCGTGCCATGATACACTTCCACAAACGTGTTGTGAAGAGCAGACTTTGATAGATCCCTGTTCTTTAAATAAAGCAGGGTGCCCACTCACACCTGATTGGCATCCCATTGATTGAAAACACCTGACTCTAATTTCACCTTCAAATTAACTGCTAATCCTAGAGGTCCACATACTTTTGCCACTCACTAATATGTAATATTGGATCATTTTTCCTCATAAAAATAAATGACCAAGTATAATATTTTTGTCTCATTTGTTTAACTGGGTTCTTTTTTTCTACGTTTAGGACTTGTGTGAAAATCTGATGATGTTTTAGGTCATATTTATGCAGAAATATAGAAAATTCTAAAGGGTTCACAAACTTTCAAGCACCACTGTATAAAGGCAGACTGCATGGCTAGGTACTGGATTTTATATACCTGTGGCAACGGGACTGAATGAAAAACCTGAATTCAGATCAAGAGGTGTGTCCCAATACTTTTGTCTACATAGTGTACATCCCATGAACAGGATCTCCTGCAGAGGCAGTGAAGCCGGGCAGTAATTAGAGCCTCCAAAGTGAGACGTAAATATGGCGTAATGACAGCAATTACCCGCTGGTCCGCTGCCCCGCAGCTGTCTGCCCCAGGCTCTTCTCCACTGGGGTTCAGGTCCCCCTAAAATACAGGCTTTGGCTTTTCAGTCCTGATTGTTCGCTTATTCGGTTTCGTTCTTAAGCTGAAGCAACTGTTGGAGCTTTTTCTTCTGTCTCCACACGGCATTTCAGTCGTCCGGTCTAACAGGAAGAGAGTGCTGCCCCGTGACTCATGGCTGTGTTTACACAGCTACCATTTCTCCCTGCCTCCTTCTGGCTTGACCAGGCCTGGGAGCAATTACAGCCCATGACTTTTGCCATATGGGCCCGGACTTTTTACTCCTTGATTTAACAAACCTGCCTCCAATCTTTTCCATTCCAGCTGCTATTTTTATTCCGCGGATCAGATGCGCTTTTCTCTCCGTTTCTTTTATTCATTCCATAGCCCGAATGTAATCCCGGCTTTTATTAGCGCTCTCATTAGAGTCCCATGCAGGAATGAAACGCTGGCATACGGATTTTCTGACGGGTGTACATTCAGCTCAAGAATGGAAGTTAAAACGTGCTGTAGCCGCTGATCCGAGGCCAGTCCTGGGATTTCGTTTATAGCACTAACATCAGGATTTATATCTGGGAAACTTAACATCGTGCTAGATAATATCCAGTTCCCTTAAAGCAGCCAGACTTACAGTACAGTCTGCGTGATGTAGACGAGTCATTCCGGGCAGTCGTTCAGCCCGGCGCTGGTCACCATTTTTCAATCAGTGCGAAGAAAGCTGTCAGCAGAGACTCCTGAACACAATGATGGGCCTGTCACTGAACTGCAGGGGCTTTTTCCTGCTGGCAGGACTCCAGAGTGCCAGGTCATGAGCCAGGGCACGAGCAGGAACATCATGCCCTGGATCATGAACCGATGAATTTAATGAGTGTTTGGTAGAGCAGTCTGTACTGTATCATAGCAGTGCCTATAATAATAATAATAATAATAATAATAATAATAATAATAATAAGTAATGATGAGTGAGTAAAACACTTATATTAATGGTATCCCAGGTGGTTGCTATGGTGTTGCTAGGTGGTTTCTTGGAGGTTGCTATGGTGTTGCTAGATGTTCTGTACTGACTCAAGTTTGGGGTTTTTGAACTCTGGGTATTTCCCATTTCACACATACATTAATACATAAAAAAATTACTTTTATGCAAAATATTCCTAGTAGACAATAGTTTTCAGACTTTGGTACACATTTACATTACAAAATCAAATCTAACTACTCACCCCATGGCTATGGGGTACAGGGTATGAGTTTCAGTTGCGACATGAAAACGTTAGGATAGCATTTTCTGATCTTTAAAAAAATATAGTCATGATAAATCTACATTTTTTAAACACACTTTAAATAAGAGAAAAAATATACATGAAAAAGAAAAAAGTATAAATTTAGAGATTAGGGTTTGGGAGCCAGCATCCAGTAGAAATACCCCATAAATCATGGTTTTGAAAATATTTAGCTTCTTCCTGTCTCAATTCATGCCTGGGGTTTAAATATATCACATCACAACACTTGTAAATACACTATATGAACAAAAGTATTGGGACACCTACTCATTAGAGTTTTTGTGGCGTTTGGCATTCACCAAACCCAGACTGCCACATAGAGAAGCGTAATTCGTCACTCCACAGAACATGGTTCCTCTGCTCCGGAGTCCAGTGGTGGTGTGCTTTACACCACTGTATCCTTGGCATTGTGCTTGATAATGAAAGGTCTCCTAGGCGCTTCTACTTTTCAATAACACCACTCAGAGTAACGATAGAACGGAACTATTTTACCTTAGGGAAGGCTGAGAGACAAATCGCTTTCTGTCCTATTTATCTTAAATAAATGGTGATAACGGAACTGTGGTATAATTGCTATAATACACTCGAGGTCGTGCTTTAACACCTGTGCCAATATCTCACGTTAACGCCCTAACTGTCGTGCATTATCGCTTAAATAAAGTGTTGACAAATCTCATGTAATATAATGAGTAATGGATTAAAAGTGAAAAGTAAAAGCAAAACACTTACTCTACTGGTGAACTCTATTGGAGCGGCTGCTCAGCTAGCTGCAGCCTAAAAGCCCAGCAAATGGGACAAGAGGATCGCACTGCACAGTGGTTCTCACTGTTTTCCTTTCGGTTGGCTGTTATCCCTAACCTTTTAGGACCCATGGGGAATGATTTGCACTACGAATATAGTACTGTAGATGTAAAGACATGGAAAAGCACCATAAACACAGTGGAGATCTGCGCTGAGCGACGCATTTGTGTATCGTTTGCATGCACTTGTTTTGTTGATATACTTTTTACATTTACATTACAGTAGCATAAAGAGACTGCGTGACTATGGTGATGTCTGGTCAACGTCCATTTTGGTCCGCGGGCCATTTCACAGAACATAACGCCGAGGTTAAATGGCTCATATTTGGATAATAAAGAGAGAGTGTTGCCTACATCCAGATACAGGCTTCGTCTCTGGCTTCAAAGTGTAAGTTTTGGGGTCATGCCTGCTTTGCACGCCATTGCCTTCGAGCCGTTTCACTGCCTTCACCCCTGCGAGAGCGCTTTCACACCCTTACAGTGGAACCCACTGGATTTCTGGGACTTTCCATGCGTAAACGTGACCAGCACATTCACAGCCTAATAACAATCTGCGCTTTCAAACTGACCGTCCAATACAAACAGAGATGTGCAAGGGGAACGAGACTAAAGACGGCTTAGATTACCTCATTTCTCTACGTCCACATCTGCCATTGTACTTTCAGTCGCGCTGGGACCGGGGATAGCAGGGGGGAAAAAATGTTAGTAGGGCATTTTAGTGCAGTTAGGAAATTAGCTGTGACGTTTTGAGCTACGGATAAGTGGATTCTGGTTTCTGCAGAGTCGTCATTTCAAGTCGGCTTTTCTAATTAGCTCCTTAAAAAGGCAGGGTTACTAAATCCGAGGTTGTCGAGAACGGTTTCCTCTTTGCTTTTTGAATTTAAGGCCCATCTTCCGCTGATGCGAACAGGTGGGGCTATCCTGCTTTAGGAGATCAGCAAGATAAGCCCGAGCGAAACTATTTAGGGCTTTTTGGTGGAGCTAAGCCTTTTAGGGCTTCACATGACATCTGTGTGGTCAACGTGACGCTCAACAGGCGAGAGCGCTCTCATTTGCAGGTTTGCACACAAGCCGGAGCTTTTTGAAAAATCACACGGCTCCTTTAGAAGTCGATGCGGCGAAGCAGCTGCTCGGCGAACAGTTTATTCACAGAGGAAGTCTGTGGCACTAAACCACTCATCATTGTTGAATTCCTTTCCAAATGAATGTAATTTTGTCTGCAAAATATCAGACCGAATGTGCTTTTAGCTCACAGAGTCCTTCATACAGCCACGCACCCATTCCTTAAAGCTGGGGTTTCCGTCTTGGCGCGTCTCAGAGGGGCTCGGGACGCTCATCAGATCAGCCCTAACTAAGGCGCCGTGTTAGCCATTAGCAGCCTTTGCTGACCTGCACCTTTAAGTGGTGGGGTTAAGCATCTGTAGCCGTGTTAACAGCTTCAGGCTTCAGGAATCCAGGTTTAATGGTCGGAAGGGGGTGGGGGGTGGTTCCAGGGCAGGGCAGCACTCCTGTGAGAGCACACACAGCTTTACCCTCTGGTATGAAACAGGCACTGAGCAACAGCAAGGAAAGTATTTCCATTGTTTCAAAGGGAAAGGAGAGGAGGGTGTGATTTAACATTAACTTCAAAAAATTCCACAACATTTCGAGATGACTAAAATGAACACTAAAAATACCTCAGAATTACAGCGAAGAAAAGACTACTCTGCAGTCTGCAACATTACAGTGAACACTACAGCATATTAAAATTGGTCTACAGCTAATATTAAAGCTAACACTATAACACAAATACAGTGCTAAAACATTTCTGTATAAAAAGGAGCTGAAAGATCATCAGGTTTTCACACAAGTAATAAAAGTAGATAAAGAGAACCCAGTTAAACAAATGAGACAAAAATAAATACTTGGAAAATGGTCCATATAATTGTTTTATTATATATTTGTAAGTAGTAAAGTATGTGGACCTCTAGGATTAGAAATTAATTTGTAGATGAATGTATTATTATTACAGTTAATTGTTATTATCATTACCTTTAGTATTGTTAGCATTTTCACTGTTATTAGTAGTAGTATTGTTACTGGCATTACTATTATTATTATTATTATTATTATTATTATTATTATTATTATTATTACTACTGTTGTTGTGGTTACTGGAAAAATAAGAACAAATGTTAATGTTATTACTGAAACATTTATTTTTGACCATTTTCATCTATTATTAAGATTATTATTATTATTATTATTATTATTATTCATTTTTCATTATTATTATTCTTCATTGTTATTATTACTTATTATTGTCACTTCTTTATATTATTGTTTTTGTTGTTAATTCTTATTCTTCTTAATATTAGTATTTTTACTGTTATTATTACTATTAATAGTGTTACTGGAATTATTATTATTATTATTATTATTATTATTATTATTACTATTATTATTATTAGTACTACTACTACTACTACTACTACTACTACTACTACTGGAAAAAGGAAAAATATGTTATTATTATTATTATTATTATAACATTTCTTGACTACTGTCTATTATTATTATTATTATTATTATTATTATTATTTGTTATTATTATTATTATTATTATTATTATTATTATTACTCCTACTCCTGAAAAAAGAAAAAAAATATTATTATTATTATTATTATTATTATTATTATTAGTTATTATCATTATTATTATTATTATTATTATTATTATTATTATTATTACTCCTACTCCTGAAAAAAGAAAAAATATATTATTATTATTATTATTATTATTTGTTATTATTATTATTATTATTATTATTATTACTCCTACTCCTGAAAAAAGGAAAAATATATTATTATTATTATTATTATTATTATTATTATTATTATTATTATTATTGCTGTTAATATTGATTCTGTTATTGTTATCACTACTTTTGGTACTGTCACTTATTATTATTGTTTATTTTTATTCTTTTTAATATCAGTATTTGTATTGTTATTATTATTGTTGTTGTTACTAGAATAATAAGATTTTAAAGTTATTATTATTATTATTATCATCATAATCATCATAATCATCATTATTATTAAAACATTTGTTTTGGAATACTTTCATTTCTTATTGAGAGGTCATTATTATTATTATTTATTATTATTATTATTATTATTATTATTATTATTATTATTACTACTACTACTATTAAAAAATTGTTTTTGTCTATTTATTATTGAGAGTTCATTATTATTATTATTATTATTATTATTATTATTATTATTATTTGTTATTATTATTATTATTATTATTACTCCTACTCCTGAAAAAAGGAAAAATATATTATTATTATTATTATTATTATTATTATTGTTGTTGTTATTGCTGTTAATATTGATTCTGTTATTGTTATCACTACTTTTGGTACTGTCACTTATTATTATTGTTTATTTTTATTCTTTTTAATATCAGTATTTGTATTGTTATTATTATTGTTGTTGTTACTAGAATAATAAGATTTTAATGTTATTATTATTATTATTATTATTATTATTATCATCATCATTATTATTAAAACATTTGTTTTGGACTACTTTCATTTCTTATTGAGAGGTCATTATTATTATTATTATTATTATTATTATTATTAAAAACATTTGTTTTTGTCCGTTTTCATTCATTACTGAGAGTTCATAAATACCACGGCTGATTCCAGGGCTCAGTTCCTGGACGTTTTTATAGTGCCCACATAAACCAGGCGAGCTTTGTTGGGAATAAAAAAATTCCCCGTCTCTGAGTGAATGTGGTCCTGCAGAATGTTTTCTATGCCAGAGGATAAAAAGGCTTATAAAGTGTCTTTTTCTGCCAGACTGGAGAGAATGAGAGCTATAAAAATAAAATAAAATAAAAAATATCAGAGAGCAGAGCAGCAATGCTATATCTGATAGAAATCTGATGTCAAACGCACTGAGCCGGCTGTGCGGTCGGGGCAGTAATGCAGTGAGTTCTAATTAAACACACATGGTGGCTGACCTCGGACTGCTTTAACCGTCCTGCAGTACATAAAGACCAAACTTCAGCAAAGCAGCTGAGCTTGACTGAGCTCCCAGAATAATGGGATAAAATCATGGACCGGTGCTGACATGCACAAGAGCTCCTGGACGTTTCCTCTCTGCAGACTCTGACGTCTCATTAAATCCAATCCCAGCTACATGAGAGGAAAAAGCATAAAAGTATCCTGTGAGAGTACGGCTCATTCTCTCATACACACACACACACACACACTATTCCTTTTGTTTCCCATGACTCAGGTGTGTGCGTGTGGCTCTGCCTCAGTCACAGACGTTCCCTCATCCGGATGTCTGGGTAAGACTTGAATTTTAAGTGCTTTCATGATGGATTCCCATAAGATCTTGCCCCTGATCTTCCCATCACACCCTCGATGCCGTGTGTGTCACACACCACTAACTCCACAGTGCCACTTCTACATCATCTGCCCTGCACACACATTCAACGGAATGCAATCTGTTTGTACTTTAAATCCCAAATAGCACCTCTTAAGGCTATTTCTATTTCTATTTCTTTCCTTGCCACTGTTGCCTGTGGCTGCTAGTTTGAATCGGTTCCAGACCCCCAGAAAATCCCCCTGTATAACATTATATGCATTAATGGAGTTGTATTGTACAGGAGCTCCCTGATTTATGATGGAGATATGTTCAACAAATCCATCATAAGTTAAATGGATCAGGAACTGATGAGTTTAATATAGTCTGTACTGTATCATAGAGGAGCCGATTACACATGAACACTTCCATTGACCTACAGCTACTCAACATCATTGCCACAAAGCTTATTTATGAGAAAAAAGTGAAAAATAAAAGCAAAACACTTACTCTATTGATGAACTCTAACGCTAATTACAGCCTGTGTTCTGGAGGATTCAGTTCCTGTTTTCCTTTCGGTTGGTTCTTATCACTAACCTTTGTAGGACCCATGAATTTATTTGCACTAATAATACAGTATTGTAGATGTAAAAATAAAGAAAAACATGATCAACACAGCGGATATCTGCACTGAGAGAAAGCCATTGTGAATCTGAATCACCGAATCACTGTGTACTGAATCATGAATCGAGTTTCGACTTGTACAAGAGTACTGAGAAAATGATGAGACAAATTCCTAGTCAAAATACGCCAAAAACAGAATTCAATGAGTTTTTACAAATGGTTATTAAATAATTTGTCTGCGAATGATTTATGATTATATGAACTACAATAAAGGCTTGTGAAGGTATCCCAACAAAAAGGGTCTATGACTTTTTTTAAGTGTAAAACTCAGACAAATTCACACTGAGCAGTTTATTAGAAACCAGGGCCGTAATCATAAAATATACTCGCCAGTCAATTTTTGCCGTACGTCTCGATACTTTTGCAAATTCAGCCAATCAGCTACATACAGACCCATTTTCCACACATCGAACGAGACACTCAGTGCACTGTACCACCTCTTCTCAATCTATGAATCCAATAACACATCCCGCAGGTATTTATAGCCCGATCATCCTCGTGCAACGCCATCTGCAGGAGCCTGAAGTTACTACCAGGATTCGTCAGAGTTCCCATCAGCTCAGTTATTGATAGTCAGCACCTCACCACGCCTTTATAACAGCTCTGACTTATCTGGAATGGTGCTGGAACTGTGACTGTGGAGAGAATATTCTGCTAAAAAGTGTCACTAATTCTATACAGTAGTAACAAACATTTTTGGTGTTCAATTTTTCAAATATTTTTAAATGCCTAGCAGCCTGCCAGTGTTCAATTCATGGTCACGGCCTTGTTAGGAATAAACGTACACCTACTCATTCACGCATTTATCCAATCAGTAGTTCCCAACCTTTTTCCCCTGGAGCCCCCCCTATGAGTATCTAAGGAAAGCTATGCCGCACTCCCTCTCAACCTCCACCCCAAGTACACACACAAAGACCAAAGGAATAAAGTGATTCATTGCAAAAATATGCTTTTTTCCTTTTCTCTTGGGTTCATTTTATAGTTTGTTTTCCTTTTTGGCTCCTCTCTTTTCAAGACAGCTATACAGTTAGCTAAAATATTTACATTTATGTCATTTAGCAGATTTACATTTACAATTACATTTCAAAATCAAACATAAGCTTAGTAAATAAATATATTGAAGTAATTTTATATAGATTTCTCAATGTTATTTTATTTTTAAAGTGTGTTTTTAAATTTAATTTCACATAACATATGCAAACTGTATTTTGACAAACTCCGAGCACTTCAGAGCAGACAAAGACTCGTGCACCCACTGTGATGTTTGGCACTGGGTCTGATAAATGCAATTAAGGACATTCTCTCGCTTTCAAACTATAAAATATATTATTAGTATAAGATTATATTTAAAATCTCAGGAAAAAGTTCCAGAATTAGAATGAGAGAATGCAGTGCTGGGGCCATGCATACATTTCTCCCTTTAGAACTTTCTAGATGTCTACATAAAAATGAGCTAAAGTCCTAAAAGTAGATAAAGACAACCCAATTAAACAAATGAGATCAAAATATTATACTTGGTCTTTTACTTATTGAGGAAAATGATCCAATATTACATATTAGTGAGTGGCAAAAGTATGTGAACCTCTAGGATTAGCAGTTAATTTGAAGGTGAAATTAGAGTCAGGTGTTTTCAATCAATGGGATGATAATCAGGTGTGAGTGGGTACCCTGTTTTATTTAAAGAACAGGGATCTATCAAAGTCTGCTCCTCACAACATGTTTGTGGAAGTGTATCATGGTACGAACAAAAGGAGGACCTCAGAAAAAAAAGTCATTGATGCTCATCAGGCTGAAAAAGGTTACAAAACCATCTCCAAAGAGTTTGGACTCCACCAATCCACAGTCAGACAGATTGTGTACAAATGGAGGAAATTCAAGACCATTGTTACCCTCCCCAGGAGTGGTCGCCCAACAAAGATCACTCCAAGAGCAAGGCGTGTAATAGTTGGCGAGGTCACAAAGGACCTCAGGGTAACTTCTAAGCAACTGAAGGCCTCTCTCACATTGGCTGATGTTAATGTTCATGAGTCCACCATCAGAAGAACACTGAACAACAGTGGTGTGCATGGCAGGGTTACAAGGAGAAAGCCACTGCTCTTCAGAAAGAGTTTAAATAAGAGGAGTTAATCTGGAGAAAGGAAAATACTGCATTCCAGCATGAGAACCTTTTCCCCATCTATGAAACATGGTGGTGGTAGCATCAGGGTTTGCTGTTTTGCTGCATCTGGGCCAGGATGGCTTAAAATCATTAACAGAACAATGAATTCTGAATTATAGCAGCAAAGTCTAAAGGAAAATGTCAGGACATCTGTCCATGAACTGAATCTCAGGAGAAGGTGGGTCATGCAGCAAGACAACGACCCTAAGCACACAAGCCTTTCTACCAAAGAATGGTTACAGAAGAATAAAGTTCATGTTTAGGAATGGCCAAGTCAAAGTCCTGACCTTAATCCAATAGAAATGTTGTGGAAGGACCTGAAGTGAGCAGCTAATGTGAGGAAACCCACCAACATCCCAGAGTTGAAGCTGTTCTGTACGGAGGAATAAGGGACTCAAAACAGTTACAGTTATTGCTGCACAAAGCAAAGGTTCACATACTTTGACCACTCACAGATATATAATACTCTATCGTTTTCCTTAATAATTAAACTAAGAAGTTTAATACATTTGTCTCATTTGTTTATTTAGGTTCTCTTTATTGACTTTTAGGACTTGAAAATCTAGTATTGTTTTAGTTCATGTTTATGCAGAAACCTTAAAGAACAACTGTATTGTTAACATTAATGGTTCTGTAGTTACTGAACGACATTAGTTATTGAATAACATGTTTTAGGTGAATAACTGACTAATAGTCTGGGAGCTGAAGTTCGCTCTGTGTAGAGCTCACAGGAGCTTCTTTCTTTCTATTTAGCTCAGACTTCTGCATCTATATACAACACAAACCACAGGATCTTACAGGCCCCATGACAGGCTACAATATAAAGACGCCCGATAATGTACAGGGCGTAACTTATCAACCTCGCACTCGGCACTTGAGACCTTTAAGACCGTCTAGCAGCAGAACAATAGCAGCTGATGAATGTGAAGAAATAGGAAGGAGAGACCACTTACTACTTATTAATGCTGTGTGAGGCAACGCTGCAAATCCTCATGGGAGCAGCCAAAAAGAACAAACTTGTGGCATTTCACAGGCCTTTTTCTGAAAAGGCCAAACAAATCTGTTTTTAGCCGATTTCATAAACAGCGAGCTCTTCAAGTGAAGCTGTTGACATGTTTTGCAGATTTCAGACCAGAACAGATGGCTTGTTTACGAGTGTTTGGTCTGAAGCGCCGGCTCTGATATTACCTACTACAAAAATAGCCTTATAGGATCAGATTTGAGATGGTTCCATATTTCCACCCAAACATCACCCTGTCTTGTTGATTTAGCCAGGAAAAACAAATCCCTGTTATAGAGAACATACTCAGACAGTTTATACTCGGAGGTTTCCGTTCCATCTTTCTTTTTTCTTCTGTTTTCTCTCAGTTTAGCATGTCCAATTCCCACGTCGTTTCACCCTCTCACACTGACCAGCTCTTTACACCAGCAGGCGTCGGACTTTGTGAATGTGCAGCATGCCCACCTTGGTTTAAGCAGTCTTCTAGTCAGCCAGGGCACAGGCCAGGTTCATTCCACCATCTATTGACACTCATCTTCAGTATTCCTCAGTGGTGACTCCAGTCGAGTCAAGCTTGAGTGTTGAAGGATATGAGGTTTGATTACAGCCTTTAGGTGGGCGTTTAGTTGGTCCAGGGTTCAAATCCTGCCTCTGCCAAGCTGCCACTGTTGGCAAGGTACTGTATCAGTTGTTAGTCACCATACTTAAAACACATTTTGTTAGAGGATACCAAGCAATTTAGTTTTTCAGGTGCTATTTTGTTCCTGGAAAAGACGTAGTCTTGAAGGCAGCTTATGTTGCTCTAAAATCTCAGTGTACTTTTCTGCATTAATGCTGCATCACAGACGTGTAAATGACCTTTACCAAGGGCCCTGACCCGACCCCATACCATGACAGAGCCTGGCTTTTGGACTTGTTCCTCATAAAAGGGACTGTAGTAGCCTAGTGGTTAAGGTACTGGACTTTGGACCAGAAGGTCCTGGGTTCAAATCCCACCTCAGCCAAAGTTGCCACTGTTGGGTCCTTGAGCAAGACCCTTAACCCACAATTGCTTGGATTGTAAGCCTGTATCAATTGTAAGTCGCTCTGGATAAGGGCGTCTGCTAAATGCTGTAAATGTAAATGTAAATGTAAAAGTCTGGATGGTCTTAAAAAAGATCTGTTATACTGATGGGTCTGAGCACAATCTTCGGTTCCACTGTGTGATGGTCCATCCCAGATGCCTCCGAGCCCAGAGAAGTCGACGCCTCTTCTGGACATGGTTATAACATAAGGCTTTTTTTTAGTACAGTAACGTTTTAAGCGGCATTTGTGAATGTAACTCTGTATTGCAGAGCTTGATAAAGGTTTGATAAAGTAATCCCTTGTCCATGTGGTTCTATCAGCTATTGATGAATGATGGTTCTTGATGCAGTGCCGCCTGAGGGAGCGGAGATCACCCCTCTTCAGTTTAGGCTCGTGCTCTTACCCTCTATGCACTGAAATTCCTCCAGATTCTGAAGCATTTAATGTTATTATACTGTAGAGGAAAAAACATGTAAATCCCTTCCAGTCTTTCTTTGAGGAACACTGTCAATAATTTTCTTCCACATTTGTTCATGAACTGTAGATCCTCTGCCTGTCTTTTCTTAAAGGCTCAGCCTTTCTTGGATGCTGTTTTGTACCAAATCATGATAATAATCATCTGTTGACAGCACATCATCACTTAGTGATTTTTCTTTACTGGTGCTAAATTGCCCCCGTCCCTTCTTTTTTGGAATGTGTTGCAGGCCTGAAATGCAGGAATGGATGTCTACTAACGAATGAAATGAAGTTGATCAGAAAAAAAAAGCATGAAATCTCTCGGGTTCATACTGTCTGCAAAGAAATAAATGTCATTAATTTAATATGCATTTTCCATACCATCCCAACGTTTTCTGATTTGGAATTGTAAATATTTTTCAAAGACTCAAACTGATTTGAAGCCTTTAAGGCCGAGGGGAACAATATTGCCTCATAGCTCTGTAAAAAGCTGTCCACAAGTTTACCCATCATCTAAAAACAGAGGAAAAAAAATCCAATCCAATACGTTTTTTGCTAATGATTCATCTGCAAGACCATTAAAAGCTTAATATTTGTGATTTTGTTACCCAGTGTGTACACGACAGATTTCGATTGAGCAGCTTACAAACCACCCAGTTACAGTCCAGTGTCGGTGTCGAGCGCAGATGAATTTTATGGTGAACCACAGGAACTGTAGACAGAGCTATGGGTGAATTAATTTAGGGTGCCATTACACTCACTGTGGTCAGTCTGGGTTTTTAGTCCGATTTTGTAGTAAGTGCAATTTATACGCCACATTTTCTCAAAACCAAAACAAGTTTGAACCTCAGGACTGTGTCACAAGGTACAAACACAAGCCTTTACAAGTTTACTTTAGGTCATAATTCAGCTTTGACCAAAATTGTATGGCAGTACTTACAAAACCAGAGTCTGGGCATTAACACCCATACATATAAACTATATCAATAGGATTTTACATATACAGCGATGTTTAACTCATACTGGAGAGACTGGAGTGAAATAGTTTGAGCACCTTTCCAAGTTGATCCACTATATTTTTGGTAAAGATTCATAATTTCACCCATTGTGTTTACATTTACATTTACAGCATTTAGCAGACGCCCTTATCCAGAGAGACTTCCAATTGGTACAGTCTTACAATCTAAGCAATTGTGGGTTAAGGGCCTTTCTCAAGGACCCAACAGCGGCAGAGGTGGGATTTGAACCCTGGACCTTCTGATCCATAGTCCAGTACCTTAAGCGCTAGGCTACCACAGTTAACATGCACTTAATAATCCGATTGTAGTCAGTTATTCTGATCATAAGTGGTCATGTATACAGCATATTCCCGTCTAGAAATCAGATTAAGAAATTCTGGATTTCATCCCAGTAATCAGAATACTCATAGCATGTACACCAGTTACCCGATTATATGCCAGGTCAGCGTATTGGCTTTATTTGGTCCCTTTTTCCATTGGCTTTAGCTGTTTTTTTTCCCCTTACTGGATCTGGCAACCCTGGAATTAAACAGCAAAGGCAGCAAAACGAGTATTGAACACTTTGTGGAGACTCAAACGCAGTATATACACTCAAGAAAATGAATCATTGGATTATTTAATATTAAAGTGTGTAGTTTATATCACATATTTCTGTGAGATTATCAGATGGATGCAAAGTAGAAACCTGATGACTGCCCAAATAGATAAACCCAGAGCTTTCCCATTATGATTACTCAAGGGCATATAAAGTCGTTGATCAGATTACAGACAAAATCTGATTTTCTGTTACCAGATGATGACATGCATGTGACTGAGTAAGAGTGAACTTCTGGACACAGCAGCTCCTGAGGATCTAGGGTTCAAACCCACGGCTGGCCTTGTGACGTGAAGGTCGGCTGGTGCGGTTTTTATGAGGAATCGACTCCTAGTTCTTAAGGAAGCAAATCACTGAATCGACTCTTCTTGGGACTGAATCATACGCGTTCGATTGTAATGTATGGACGTGAATCAAAATGTGACTGGCAACTTTAAATAAGATTATAGAAGTTGTAGGATGTGGCGTTTACAATGCCATTTAATGACTTCTTCTTCTTTCGGCTTCTCCCTTTATCAGGGGTCACCACAGCGAGTTAAACGTTTCCACCTCACCCTGTCCTCCACGTCCTCTACTGTCACCCCAACTCCCTGCATATCTTCATTTACCACAACCAAATAACTCCTCTTTGGTCTTCCTCTCCGTCTCTTGCCTGGCAGCTCCATCGCCAACACCCTCCTACCAATATATCCACTATCCCTCCTCTGCGCATGTCCAAACCATCTCAGTCTTCCCTCTCGAATTTTGTCTCCCAATTTTCCAACCTGTGCTGTCCCTCTGATGATCTCAATGCCATTTAATGACTATGGGTATAAAATATTGTAACTATTTACAAGATATTTGACTTAGAAAGCAAGTCATCGTAGCTCAGACTGCTTTAGCCACACCGCGCATCAATCAGTGTAGCAGAAAAGTCTTAACTTCGATAGATAGCAGATCCAAAACCGCTCTCAAGCAGTGGGTGGAGCTACTCAGACGAGGGATGAGATTATGCCAATGAGCCACTTCTTTTAGCTAGGCAGCCCACAAAGATATGATGGGGTTCTGAGAGTTCACAGTTTGTGATTTGGCAGGTTCTCTAGATACCCAAATGTATGTGCCACAAGCACTGAACTAAGTAACTTTTACATAACATGTCCCCTTTAAGGTGCTTTCTATTTGTACTTGCGTTGCTTAATTTCCAGTTAATGTTACGCTTCCAATTCTACAAAAATGTTCATTAATATTCAAAGCAAACATTTAGCATGCAGAAATCTGCTGAATAAGCACCCGTTTCTCTCCAGCATACAGTGAGTCAGTGTTTGTCCAGGTGTGTCCCCTCTTCATTTTCCTGCTTTGGTTTTCCCATACGACTTGGAAACCATTACAGACCGGACCACATGGTAAACTCAAAATGAGAACACCATGACTTTAGTGGACTTCATAAACATGACCTAGTTAAAAAAGTTGTGAGTGCAAAAGTAATTACAGTGGTGCTTCAGACGGGTCCTAACAGTAGATAAGGAGAACCTGATTAAACAAATGAGACAAAAATATTATACTTGGTCATTTATTTATTGAGGAGAATGATCCAATATTACATATTAGTGAGTGATAAAAGTATGTGAACCTCTAGGATTAGCAGATGAAATTAGAGTCCGGTGTTTCAATCAATGGGACATCCAATCAGGTGTGAGTGGACAAACAACCTATCAAAGTGTGATCTTCATAACATAATGTCTGTGGAAGTGTATCATGATATGAACAAAGGAGATTTCTGAGGAGCTCAGAAAAAGATTTGATGCTCATCAGGCTGGAAAAGGTTACAAAACCATCTCTAAAGAATTTGAACTCCACCAATCCACCGTCAGACAGATTGTGTACAAATGGAGGAAATTCAAGACCACTGTTAATGTGTAATAGTCTGGAAGGTCACAAAGGAACCCAGGGTAACTTCTAAGCAACTACAGGTCTAGCTTATGGTTGCAAGAAAAAAATTATGTGGCATGTTGACAATCCAGAAGGCTATTGGAAATTATATCTGGGGAAAAAGAAACACTGCATTCCAGCATAAGACCCTTATCCCATCTGTGAAACATTGTATTGGTAGCATCATGGTTTGGGCCTGTTTTGCTGCATCTGGGCAGGATGGCTTGCCATCATTGATGGAACAATGAATTCTGAATGATATCAGAGAATTCTAAAGGAAAATGTCAGGACATCTGTGCATGAACTGAATCTCAAGAGAAGGTGGGTCATGCAGCAAGACAACGACTCTAAGCACACAAGCCGTTCTACCAAAGAATGGTTACAGAAGAATAAAGTTCATGTTTTGGAATGGCCAAGTCAAAGTCCTGACCTTAATCCAATGGAAATGTTGTGGAAGGACCTGAAGTGAGCAGCTAATGTGAGGAAACCCACCAACATCCCAGAGCTGAAGCTGTTCTGTACGGAGGAATGGGCTAAAATTTCTCCAAGCAGTTACAGAACCTTTAGTTACAGTTATTGCTGCACAAAGCAAAGGTTCACATACTTTTACCCACTCACAGATATGCAATTCTGGATCATTATCCTCCATAAATAAATGACCAAGTATAAAATTTAATTTAATTTGTTTAATTGGGTTCTCTGTACTTTTAGGACATGATGTTTTAGTTCATATTTGTTCAGAAATAGTTTTGCAAGCATGTGACTTTGTGAAGGATCACAATAATCGAGATTACTGCACTACGTACAACAGATGTTGCTGCAAAGAAGCTTTACACAAGTCTAGATACTTTTTTTTTTTATCTAGTGGCAAGGAGAAACCCCCTGAGAAGAAAAAGGAAAAATCCTTAAGGAGAAATGAAGAACATGTCCTACTCTGGGTGAGACCAGAGAAGATGATTCAATTTATGAGTCAGCTGAAACAGCGCAACTGTAATTAAAAGTACTGACAGATGAACCATAACAGTCAGTATTCACTAGGTGTGACTGCTATCCAGGGGAGTCAAGGTACTCATCAGAACGTGGTGGGTCCAGGATCAGGCCGGGCCACAGTAATACCCATACAGCTTGGAAAGGGAGAGAGATGATTATGACTGGTGGTAGGGCCAAACCTTAAACCATGGTGATGACAGTTTGAGCAGGAACTCCTGCAACTCCAGCTATAAATTAACAGTATGACTAAAAGGCAGAGCCAGAAGATGATCAGATACAAAGACTCACTGAGGCATTCAGAATCCAGTTACAGTGCACAGTCACAAAACTAAATGGTAATGAGAGAGGGTTCCTCACATTATCTGCTCGCTTCAGGTCCTTCCACAACATTTCCATTGGATTAAGGTCAGGACTTTGACTTGGCCATTCCAAAACATGAACTTTATTCTTCTGTAACCATTCTTTGGTAGAACGACTTGTGTGCTTAAAGTCGCATACAGGCAGCGATGTTCTTTTTGGAGAGCAGTGGCTTTCTCCTTACAACCCTGCCATTCACACCATTGTAGCTCAGTGTTCTCCTGATGGTGGACTCATTAACATTTGCCTTTACTTGCTTAGCAGTTACCCTGGGCTCTTGGGGTGATCTTTGTTGGTCGACCACTCCTGGGGAGGGTAACAATGGTCTTGAATTTCCTCCATTTGTACACAATCTGTCTGACTGTGGATTGGTGGAGTCCAAACTCTTTAGAGATGGTTTTGTAACCTTTTCCAGCCTGATGAGCATCAACAACTCTTTTTCTGAGCTCCTCAGAAATCTCCTTCGTTCCTACCATGATGAACTTAAACAGGTGTTATGAACTCAGACAGATCTCTCTTCTCTCCAATTTCACCTCCAGATTAGCTTAATCCAAGTTCACATACTTTTACCACTCACAGATGTGAAACATTGGATCGTTTTCCCCAATAAATAGATGATCAAGTGAATATTTTGTCTCATTTGTTTAACTGGGTTCTTTTTATCTACTTTTAGGACTTGTCTGAAAATCTTATTATGCTTTAGGTCATATTTAGGCAGAGAGAGAGAGAGAATTCTAAAGGGTTCACAAACTTTATCGCATGCATCTTCTTTTAGCATATCCACCTAATGCTTTGCAGCCTCTTCCATTTCTATCCCTCAGGCAAGCATTAGAATAAGATGGACTTGTATTAAATGTTCTCAGATCCTGTGGATTGAGACCATTTACAGCTTTGAAGGTTTTTTAAATTAATGCAAAATTTAACTGGCAGCCTATAAAGTACAGACAAAACGGAAATATATGATCAAGCTTTATACTTCTAGTGAGAACTCAACCTGCTGCATTCTGGAGTAACTGGAGTTCCTTTGCACTTACTGGAACCCAATCTAAAGCCAATAGGAGCAGAAACAATTTTTTCTGCATGTGGTAATGACTGTTTATTTCTTGGTATAGTGACGTTTGTAAGGTGTTAGAAGTTTGTCCAAGCGCTCAGGTGGCACACAATGTGATTTTGTTTTTTTTTTCCACCAGATGTGAGTTTTCGGATGGTGAAAATGTGACACTATTTCACCGACGACAAAAAACGGACTGACCAATCACCATGGCTTCTGCACCTCATGAAGCAGCTCCTGTATTTTCAGTCTGCCTCTCCGCACAAGACTAAGTAAAAAACAGTGTTTTATTTCATCGTCACATTCCTTTACCCTCTGCTGTTCCCTCTAATCATCAGAACCACGGAGCCATTTTACTTACTCACAAATTGTTCAGGTTGGGGATGATGTTAACAAAAATAATAGTACAGTAAGTCCTCTAGATGCAAACCTTTGACTAAGGAGCTTTAAAGGATGTGAACATGCACACACAATACACTGAAACATTTAAATAAGTACAAAATTCAAAACGTTGGAAGAATTTCAAGTTGTGTCTTAGCTTGGTAGGTTCGCTCACATATCTGGCGCTTAACGGAGGAGAGCAGAACGTTGTTATTTACTCATTCTCAGTCATATTCGGGCTTTATCAGTAAGTGGTCATGTTACCGACTGTCATGTCTGGGCAGAAAGTGGGAGATGAACATTAGAAGCCGGTACAGAGAAGAGCTTTATTAAGAACTGAAAAGAAAAACTAAACACAGGAGAACTGAGTGCAATAACAAAAGACCTGGATATACTGAGTCCACAAACAGTCCAAAACACAGAGAACAGGAATGATGTGACATGAGGAAGGCGAAGAGGGAAACCGAAACTAACAGAACTAAGCGTACAGAAGAGAAACGTAATGCAGGATTTAAATAACCAAACTAATGAGAGAAACTAAAGAGCTGAACTAAATCATGAAGTCAGAACATAAATAAAGGTGACGTAGAAGGACCAATGGATGCTGGGTAGTGTAGTCTGGTAGGTGTGTACAGTACGTACCTCCTTTTTGTGAAATTATTGCTCTATTTTAAACCCAGAATGCCTGGTATTAAGATTAAAAGCAGTGATGATCTCCATGAGAAGCAGCGACAGATAACAATGGACATTGAAATAAAAGATCATGTGTTGGAATATCACAAGGATTAGGTGGTGGAGACTAAATATGTTGGACTTACGAAGTTTTGGACCCATTCTCTTTGTAAGGGATTTACTGTAATATTATTAATAATGGATAATAAACTCTATTTGAGTAAAAGCTTAACCTTGATGAGTAACTGGATAAGGCACTTGGTATTGCAAGTGCCCCTGACCCAAAAGTGCCTACGAGTCAGGTCAGGGGGTCACATGTAGGCATAATTGACCCTAGTTGAGATATCATGCAATGGACTCGAGTCTGCACCCTGTTTATGGAAACAGTGGAATTGAAATGTGAAAAAAACAAAATGTAAAACAGCCTCATGTATACATGGCACACCAAGTCACCCTGTAAAGGCCTGAGTGATTCCAGTGTTCCTGCTTCACTTTTATTACATTTCCCCCCCATCTTCCTATGATTAGAAGCGCAGCTGAATCCCATTACAGCAAATCCCCGTTACCGTGTCTGCTTGCTTCATGGGTGCATGGAAAACTTTGTTTTTCCAGAGGCCACCTTTCAGGCTGATTTAACCAGAGATGTACCTGGCTCCCCAAAAGAGCAGAGCAGGCATCGTTTTCTCATTAGCACTTGCTATTTTGAAGATGGCGCTTGAATGCAAATGGCTACACGATGAGGTCAGTGATAAAGAACAGGTGGTGTGTTAGGTCACAGCTACACCAAAACTTTGTGGACACCCAAAATTACATAGTATTAAAATGGTCTGTTCTTTCTTGTTGAAGCCAAGTCGTCCAACAAATCTGCCAAACCATTTCTTTATGCGGTTTGGTTTAGCAGGGCAGGGCAGGATGTTGATGAAGTCATGAGTCAGTTACCTGTGAATCACTAGGAGTGTGGAATAAGTACAAGGAAGATAGACAATAAGAAACTCCGTAAAAAAAAGATCCACTTGGTGGGATCTTTATTTGTAACACCAGTCCAGGACTGCCAAGCTTCCCTTGTTGGGCCCTCACATGGTAGCTTGTGAGTATACACGAAGAGAAGTAAAGATGTGCAGAAGATCTCCAGTTTATCACCAAATGTGTAAGAAAATGATTGAAATGTATAGAAACAATGTTCCTCAAAAAAGACTGGAAGGGATTTCCAAATTTAGCCCTAGCTTTTTCTATTTGACTTGTTGAAAAATGCATGGACGTCCCTGGTAAAGATGTCCCTGGTTTTGAAGGCAGCTTATGTTTGCTCTAAAATCTCAATGTACTTTTCTGCATTAATGCTGCATCACAGAAGTGGAAATGACCTTTATGACCAAGGGCCGTGACCCAACCCCATACCATGACAGAGCCTGGCTTTTGGACTTGTTCCTCATAACAGTCTGGATGGTCCCAAAAAAGATCTGTTATACTGATGGGTCTGAACACAATCCCCGGTTCCACTGTGTGATGGTCCATATCAGATGCCTCCGAGAAGTCGACTCCACTTCTGGACATGGTTATAACATAAGGCTTCTTTTTGTACAGTAACGTTTTAAGTGGCATTTGTGAATGTAACTCTATAGTGTAGAGCTTGATAAAGGTTTGATAAAGTAATCCCTTGTCCATGTGGTTCTATCAGTCATCTGAGGGATCGGAGATCACCCCTCTTCACCCTTTACAGACTGAAATCCGTCCAGATTCCATGAATAGTTTAATGATGTTATGCACTGTAGAGGAAGAAATATGCAAATCCCTTCCAGTCTTTTTTTGAGGAACACTGTTTAACATTTCAAACATTTTCTTACACATTTGTTGATGAACACAGGCCTGAAAGACATGCCATTATGCTTTCCCGTCTTCCACTTTCTTCATGACTACAGGTGCATCTCTTCCTCCTCCCACCATATAAAATATATGCTGGTGCAAATTAAAGACTAGATCCTAGAAGCCTTGGGACAAACAAGTGGTTTATGAAGTGGGGCTCTGCGAGAGTCGTGCTAATTACAGGGGGATCAAGAGGCGTAGCTATGTCCGCAGCGGATGAGGATGATGTCATCTTTACTGTGGCATCCCAGCACTCGTTGTGTTCAGGTGTTTTTTAATGTTTAAAGCTTGCTGCCCAAGTGGAGAGAGGCCCCGCATCATCTCCGCTGGGCCCTGTTTACGGTGCTAGGCACACTGTTGAGGGTCGGAAAGAACAGTCTGGCAGTTAGTTGGCCGGTGGATAGGAAACGATGTGATTAATTTAGTGCTTAGCAGGAAATGACACGGTGGAAAGCGGTACAGCGGCAGGGCCCCACCAACATGCCGATGTGCTAAACTTGCTCGCTGCACGGGACGGATGGGTTCGTCCAGGAAAACCGATGATTTATCACCAGCCCTCTGGATATGACGAGCGTAGGCCCTTCTAATTTCCTACAGCAGTTGATATCCAGTTTGCGTCGGGATGCAAATGATGCACCTGGCTATTCCGCTTAGTCCGAATCATTTCGGCTTTATTACCACGCAGAGCCGTGTTGGCAGAGCTCTAGGAACAGGCATTTGCAGTCCCATCAGAGCCCGATCAAAGCGGCAAGGACCATGTGGGTTGAGTTTCCGAGGAGGCCGACCTTCCAGGGGTCTCCATACATCACAGCAGACCGCAGAGAACACACACTTCCTCCGCTCGAGCCTCTACACGCAGCCAAGGGCAGGCGTGTTATGATTACTGCCAGACCTCGGTCGTCTCGTTGGATGGCTAAAATAAAACTCAGAAACACCGCCGAAACGTCGGTGCTGCTTCATGACCAGACGTGGCATGAAATGGCAGGGTCTCAGGTATCAGAAACAAATGGAGCATGGCTGTAATTTGTCATGTACCACTCATTTATAGGGAAGCTAACAAAGTGCTGACCCCAATTCCACCAACAGTGGTTGTGTCCCAAAGATACACAGGGCTGTGCAAAAGTCTTAGGTCACAATTAGATTAGATACAGTATACCATTGGTTTAGCAATGGAAAAAGGACCATACAGGATTATTTCCCTTTTTTTATTAGAACACCACCAGAAAATATAGGAAACGTGTATGCAGTGTTAAAAAAATTGAAACAGACCTTAAAGACTACAGTGGTATTTAGTATTTAGTGTGAGCGCTCCTTACACTTGAGCAACAGCAACTAGTGCTGTAGTCAAAACCGCTAGAGCCGAGTCCAGGTCAAGACCAAGATTTTTGGTAGTCGAGTCCAAGTCTGTCCATGGAGGACTGTGGTAGCCTAGCGGTTAAGGTACTGGACTATGGACCAGAAGGTCCAAGGTTCAAATCCCACCACTTCCAAGCTGCCTCTGTTGGGCCCTTGAGTAAGGCCCTTAACCTAAAATTGCTTAGATTGTAAGACTATCAACTGTAAGTCGCTCTGGGTAAGGGTTTCTAAATGACGTAAATGTAAGTCAAGATGATCAGGATCTTTTTAGAAGGGTAGCATCCAAGACACCACTTTTTCCAGAATGGGAACAGGGTGAAAAGGAAAAGATATACTAAAGCTCACAAAAGATTTTAATGAAGATCAGTGGAAGAGAGGATTATGGAGTGACAAATCCAAGTTTGAATTTTTCGGTCCAATCGTTGTTAATATGTTATATATGATCACTATAGCAATACTGAAACATCAAATATAATGGAGGCCTAAGACTTTTGCACAGTACTGTGCATTATGTAGTAATTCCAAGACTCTTCATCAACCACGTGCCATGCCACACCAAGCCGAACTTGTGCCAACCCTGGTCATCTACTCGCATCAAAAACACTAAAAGTTTTGACTGCCATACAGCATATCAAACTGAATAGCTCTCTTTCCTGGCTAATCTTCAGTTTTGATTTCCATAATCAAAAACTGGAAGACGGAGCATCGCGGCACAGAGTGCACGCTCACGACCACACTAAACAGCATGTCAAAATGATACGCCGCTGACGCTGTTTTGACGTCGAGTGGTTTCGAACATAGCCAAACATGTTAGCAGCAGTTACCATCATTTAACCTTTACCAGATGATACAGATTAAAGAGCTGAAAGAGCGTTTCTGTATGAGATACCGAGGCGTTATTGGTTTACATTTACAGCATTTAGCAGACGCCCTTATCCAGTGGTTCTAATGTCTCGTTTGCCCGTATGCAGCATGACCCTAATACTTCGATTTTATTAAATGAAATCTTGCCAATGTTGGAAAATAAAAGCTGAAAGCACTCTTCAGACTCAGGACAGAAGGAACCAGAACTGGCATCAGAACTGAAGTGGATAAGGTGCTGGACTGTGGAACTGAAGGTTTGATGCTCAAATCCCAAGCTGCCACTATTGGGTCCATGAGTAACTGCCCTTAATGGATTGTACGACTGTACCAGTTGTAGGTCACTTTGGATAAGGGTGACTGCTAAATGACCATGACCTACCGTGTCACTCCCAGGGAGGTAGTAGGGGTGGGCAATATGACAATATTTTATCGTATTGTGATAAATTGAGTTATCATGATATACAATATGGTTTTCTGAGGATATACACACACACACACACACATCTGACAGAATATAAACAATATTTAAACCAAAATTTTATTTTCCCATCTCAATCAGGAGTAAAAGGGAACCTTTAAGCTTGTCTGAAATAGTGTTTTAATTTATATCTTGATACATGTTATTGATTGATATGAAAGAAATTATCGCAATAAGATTTTTTCGCCCATATCACCCAGCCCTAGGAGCTAGTATCCTGTGGACCTTGCATTTACACAAGCACACTGTAGAACTAACACGCAATCTGACTTGCAGACCAACCACACCTCACCAGAGGTGGGATATGAACCAGAGTGCCACAGCTGGTGGGCACTGGTTCCCAAAGCTCAGAGATCCTCAGGTCTACATTTACATTTACAGCATTTAGCAGACACCCTTATCCAGAGCGACCTACAATTGGTACAATCTTACAGTCCAAGCAATTGTGGGTTAAGGACCTTGCTCAAGGACCCAACGGTGGTAGCTTGGCAGAGGTGGGATTTGAACCCTGGACCTTGTGGTCCATAGTCCAGTACCATAGTCCAGCTAGGCTACCACAGTCTATGGTGCCAGGTTTTGTTTTTTATAATTATACTCTTCATAATATTTTTTTTTCTGTTTCATTTACCGTAGTCTATATTATATTGTATTTATTATATATTAAGTATATATTATACTTTAAATATGTGCCCTCTTGATTTTATCTTCCATTTATTTAAACTATAATTTTAGGTTTAAGACTTACATAACATCTGAGCTGCCCAAGGAGATTTGGTCACTTCGAGTCTTTTTCCTTATAATATATAGGGAGTTTTTCCTTGCCACTGTCACCATATTTCTAAAGCCGCTTTGAGACGACGCTCCATTGTCAAAAGCATGGAAGAAATAAATTTGACTTTGACTTTAACCAGGTCTGTGGTACAATAAGCATATTGTAGTAAAGTAAAATAATCAAATCAAACATCAAAAAGAATTACAATCTACGACTACAGGTCTGAGCCTTTTAAGGCCTATGTTACGTTCTGTAAAACAGGTCACTGACTGAAATGTAATTATAACTTATTACAATCGTTGAGACCTCAGTTGTTATCGGATGGTTGTTAAATGATGCTACCTGTAAATTAAAAAAATATATATTGCATACAAAATTACCTTATTAGGTCAAAATAGAAAAGGGTAATTTCCCACTGAATAAAGGAAAATATTGCAAGTTTAAAAACTGAATATTTATATTAATATTATTCAAACTGTGTTATTTATAGACTATTAATGACACGCCAAACCTTTTCCGGTGGAAGGTATGAATCCATATTGCACATTGTCTAACTTCATTGGAACAGGATTTCATATTTCATTCCCCTGTAAAGACTGAGCCCAAAAATTATCCTATAAACTTTAAACCAAAACATAACTATACAAAATTAGTATTAAACATAAAAAACAAATACAACCAGTCTTAAACCAATAAATTATGCATTGTAGGTTCATATAAATTAGAAATATCTTATTAGAAAAACAGCTACAAGTAACTTGCCCTTATTTTGCAGAAGACTGTACACTGGATATCACTAATCAGTCGTTTGAAGACCAAGACCAATCAATTAAAGAGGAACGGTCATGCAGTTAAACTATGAAACATGATTATTAATGTTCAGGGAAAAACACATGTGGTACTAATAAAGATACTGGACTGTTTTATAACAAGTGCTACGATTTATTATTTCTTAGACGGCCTTGTGCTTTGTTTAGAGTGAAGATAAAAATGAGCATGAACTTTCCACATCAGGGACGGTGGTGGCACAGTGGTTAGGCTTAAGGTAGAGCTGGGACCGGATTCACAAATGTGTCTTAAGAAAGAAAATCTTCTTAGTGTGTGTTTTTTTCTTAACTTCATTCTTAAGAAAAATTATCCTTTCAAATAACTACTTAAGAATGATCTTATATTTTTCTTAACACTTTTCTTAAGACCTACTCTCAGAACAAGTGGTATTCTTGAAAATATTACATTCTTAAATGTTTTCTTAACATTCTTATCTTCGGCTGTGAGAGTTGACATGGTAACCCTAAAACTTTAAAACTTTAAAGAGTTTAGATATTGGAAATAAGCCTGACATACTTTCAGTTAAAAAGTATGAAACCTTTTGAGTGAAGGTCGAAATTATCATATTTTTCAAAGATCTTTTTCAATATCTTTTTTAAACTCTTGGTTTGATGTTTTCCCTCCTAAACGAAATAACGGAACCAACGATAAAAGACAACGATATATATACATATATAGTAAAAGACAACGATTTTCATAAGATAATATTTGAGAGCATTTAAGAACATTCTTATGAACTTCTTAGGTAAACATCTACAGTGGTGCTTAAGTTTCTGAACCCTTTAGAATTTTCTATATTCCTGCATAAATATGACCTAAAACATCATCAGATTTTCACACAAGTCCTAAACGTAGATAAAGAGAACCCAGTTAAACAAAGGTGACAAAAATATTATACTTGGTCATTTATTTATTGAGGAAAATGATCCAATATTACATATTATTGAGTGGCCAAAGTATGTGAGCCTCTAGGATTAGCAGTTCATTTTGAAGTGAAATTAGACTCAGTTGTTTTCAATCAATGGGGATGACGCGCACAATCAGGCTGTGAGGGGGCACCCTGGTTTATTTAAAGAACAGGGGATCTATCAAAGTCCTGCTCTTCACAACACATGTTTGTGGACGTTTGTCATGGCACGAACAAAGGAGATTTCTGATTCTGATGAGCTCAGAAAGAAAAAGAGTTGTTGATGCTCATCAGGCTGGAAAAGGTTACAAAACCATCTTAAAGAGTTTGGACTCCACCAACCACAGTCAGGACAGATTGTGTACAAATGGAGGAAATCCAAGACCAGTGTTACCCTCCCCAGGAGTGAGATCGAAAAACAAAGATCACTCCAAGAGCAAGGCGTTGTAATAGTTTGGTGAGGTCACAAAGGACCCCAGGGTAACTTCTAAGTAACTGAAGGCCTCTCTCACATTGGCTAATGTTAATGTTCATGAGTCCACCATCAGAAGAACACTGAACAACAATGGTGTGCATGGCAGGGTTGCAAGGAGAAAGCCACTGCTCTCCAAAAAGAACATTGCTGCTCGTCTGCAGTTTGCTAAAGATCACGTGGACGAGCCAGAAGGTTACTGGAAGAATGTTTTGTGGATGGATGAGACCAAATTAGAACTTTTTGGTTTAAAAGAAAAGTGTTATGTTTGGAGAAAGGATAACACTGCATTCCAGCATAGGAACCTTATCCTATCTGTGAAACATTGTAGTTGTAGTATCATGGTTTGGGCCTGTTTTGCTGCATCTGGGCAGGATGACTTGCCATCATTGATGGAACAATGAATTCTGAATGATATCAGAGAATTCTAAAGGAAAATATCAGGACACCTGTCCATGAACTGAATCTCAGGAGAAGGTGGGTCATGCAGCAAGACAACGACCCTAAGCACACAAGCCATTCTACCAAAGAATGGTTAAGTATTAAGTTTAAGTATGCCATTTTGGACGCAGCCCTAGTGTTTGTCGTAAGAACCATCGTTTTTTTTCTTAAGACAAACACTAAGAAGTTCAGAAAAATGTTCTTAAATGCAATTCTCGAAAACAAAACTCAAGAAATTCTCAAATATCTTAAGAAATCAATTATTTTCTTAAGATTTTCTTAAGGAACTCTTCATCGTTTTACATAGACTACATTGCATTTTACAGATTATGATATTCTGCGCAAGACACACTTTGAATTTGTATTGAGCATTATTTCCGTTATTAGTTTAATCCTCTCTGATGACGGCAAAAAGGAGGAAATTTAAATCAAGTGATCAAAACCTTTCGCAAACAAGTAATAGAGGTGATGGTGGATGAAATAGCAGTTTTGCCATAAACATTCCTTCTATAGACTTTTGTATTTTAAGGATGACCTACACTTGAAAGGCTTTTAAGCATTTATATTGATATGTAAGCCTTATTTCCAGTAACTAAACAGTTTAAAATATTAAATTTCGATGCTTACCTTCAACTCTTACAGCCTAAGACACGTGTTATCTTAAGGTTAAGAAAACATTTAAGAACAGAATGTGTTCAAGAATACCATTCATTCTTAGAATTGTTCTTAAGAAAGATAAGAAAAAAATAAGGTCATTCTTAAGATGTTATTTAAAGAATAACAAACTTTCCCCCCCCCCCCCCCCCAGTAATGAAGTTAAGAAAAAACACACATTTAAGAAGATTTTCTTTCTTAAGAAACTTTTGTGAATCAGACCCCTGACCCCAGAAGGTCCAGGGTTCAAATCTCACGTGTGCCAGATTTCCACTATTGGGTCCCTAAGCAAGAACCTTAATCCACAACTGCTTGGCTTGTAATAGTGTATCAGTTGTAAATCCTAAGTGATTTGAGGAAAACGTTCCCAACAGTTTTGTCTCCAGTTACCCAAACTGAGACGTAAGCACGAGAAGCCAACTGGCGATGTTGTGACTGACGTTAACTAATACCAGTCAGTCTGCCAACTTCATGTCTCCAAAATGGGCAAAAGCCAATGGCACTCTGCTTTGTATACGTTATCGCTGCAAGATTATAGCTGCTATTGATTAGTTGAATTAGGAGCAAAAACACAGACGGTTGGATTGTGTTACGCTGAGTGACATTTGCTTATGTCATGTTCAAAACACTTCAGTCAAAGAAGATTTCAAGCAGGATTTCATATTTTTCTCTTATGCTTTTTCTTACGTTTTACTTCTAGAGAGAAATCCCTATGAAGGCGACATATTGTACACATTTTCCACAAGTTAACACCACTTAACTGTACTGGTATTCGTGTCAAAACAACAAGGACCAAACACTACAGCACCTTCTCGTCCTGTCTAAACAGGAATTAAATTGTTCCTTTAATCGTAAAGGTAAACATTCGCGCTAAATGGCTGGTTTATAGCGCTAACGCTGTTAACGTATCGCCCTGCATATGAGGCGATTCGGTTTCATTATGAGGAATCGACTCCATATTCTAACGTCGACTCCTAGTTCTTAGCGAATGAAATCATGGACTCGACTCCTCTTGGGACTGAATCATATTCGTTCGATTCTCAGTCAAAGCAAAGCGCAAATGACTTGAATGATGATTTGAATACAACTATAGAAATTGTAAACATTACAAATACAGAATGTAGCGTTCACAATGCTACTTAACTACTATGTTCATAAATTAGTGTCACTACTTACAAACTATTTGATTTAATAAGCGAGTCACCTTAGCTCAGCCTGCTTTAGCTTCACCTTCAGGTTTTGGCTGACTGGAGCTGCGACGTCGCAACAAAATAAACGATATAGACTCAGATCTTCTGTCCGCTGAGGCTGCAGTTAACAATAGAAAGGCTCCAGTCTTTAGTTCTTAGCTTCAAAATAGCAAATTCAAACAGTTATCAAGCCGTGGTTGGAGTTACTCAGATGAGGGACAGGGTTGTACTAATTAGCCTAATTGTAATGCATGAAGGGAGCCAATCTGATCGGCTTGTTGAATCCCAAGTTCTCTGGCCAAGACAACACACAAAGAAATGACTGGGTTGTTTGATTTAACCGTTTTTAGGTTGGTAGGTTCTCCAGATACCCAAGTGTATGTGCACAGGCACTGAAAAACTGAGTTTTACATAATATATCACGTATATTTATGAACTGAAACCCTACTCAGCTGAGTCCATAGCATCTTAGTGAGCTAGCATGGTAATAGAGGTGTGCACCATTTAACAACCACATTATGTTCTGTGAAACAGCTCTTGGACATTGACCGGACATTGCCATAGTCCCATAACCTTTTTATGTTACTGCAATGTTAATATAAAGGGTATTTTCACAAGAAAACTGCATGCAAATGATACTTAAATGTGTCAGAGATACCTCTGAAAACACGAGTAGTTGATGAGTGATTGAAATGACTGATACTTTGGATTTTTGAAGCTAAAAATGCATCGATAGACAGTATTAGGAACTGCACAGAAGATCAGCCGGATGAACCATTTATATAATTTGGCAGACGCCTAAACAAGCAATCCAAACAATCCTTGCTCAAGGACCCAACAGTGGCAGTTTGGCAGAAGTGGGATTTGAACCCAGCATCTTCTGGGCCATAGTCCAGTATCTTAACCACTAGGCCACCACAGAACCAGAGACTCAACGAGTGAATGTGAACCAGTTTATATAGTTATAGGTTAGAGAGAATATACACGTATAAAAGCAGTATTACTTACATTAGGACAGGTACATACACATCAACCTTTACAGCTTGATACAAATAAGTAGTGGAAAATCATCCACACAAACACGTGAGGAACTTACACAAAGTCTCTAAATACATCAACTGAGTTAGAACAGTCTCTCGAACAAACGTGAGCTAACGAGGAAGGAAGCACACAGCAACACAACAGCAACAACAAATCAGGGTTGCCAGATCCCAAAAGAGCAAAATGCAACCAGGTCTCTGGAGACGATCTCAAAAGAAGTGAAAATCCAAAACAGACAACCCACTAGAATGTTAGAGCATTAACACTCGATCAGTTAAACAGAAATAACAAGGTACATTTGCTTTTTAGCTTTAGAGGATGAACAAAACCAACTTGCAGGAATATTGGAAAGAGAGAAACAGGATCAGGGAGCCCAAATGAGACTTTAGAAACAAGATGCAAAAACCTGCAACCTACGACTACCAATGTTTGTAAGCAACTTTATAGAAAAATAAGCTCAAGGTTGCTTAGAATAAGATCTGGCAACCATGGCACATGTCTAAACTCCCGCCTCTGCTTGTGGACACACAGCACTGATTCTCTGTTTACAGACAAAGCATCCAGAGTGAAAAGACAGGTTTTTATTTCTTATTATATTTTATTATCATTGTTAAGACCTCGTTTGTTAAAGCAAACGGACAACCCAGACCCTTGTTGTACTGTATAGGCTAGAAAGATGCCAAATTAATATTGACTTCTCTGAACGTTTCCCCTGTAAGCTACCTTTGTTCGTCTCATTGTATTCATTCTGTGGTTCCTCTAATGTGTGTAGAGATTCCACGCCAGAAATGTGTTGTCCATGTTGGATGTCTCCAGTTTGTTAGCTGTTAGCACATGAAGCTAGACAATCCTGAACACAAAACAGCAAATGTTATGTTTTGGGCACTGGTATGCTGATCAACCAGAAAGATCATATGAGTTTCAAGTTGGTTTGTGCTGGTCTAGTGCTGGTCCAAAACACAAGTATTCTGGTCTTTGCTGGTCTTCTTATCAAGTCTCCTTCACATCATGGTGAATGCTGAGGGGAATCAAGTTCTTTTGCTGTGTGAAACAAACAATTACATAATTAAATTGTATTCCACTGATATTTTTCTTACCAGACCTTGGTTTGCTAAAAAATAAAAATGTTTTTCAAAAGTTAATATTTTTCCAAAGCACTGGCATTATGAAACGCATTTTTATACTAAAACAGCCAGAAATGTTGGTTTCTGTTTAACTGAATCAGGCCCAGTCACTGTTCGGTCAAAACCCAAAGGCTGCATCCCAAACCATAAGCCGCGTACTGAATAATATGTTTGGGTGTTCTGGATTATTGTATGTACCTGTGTAAGTTGCTCTGGATAGGTCTGCTAACTATTTTTGACAGTGTGTTTTTATGTCATCCCCCAAAATCCATGGCTCATTGTTCAGTGTCAGCTGGAGCATAAAGCCAGAGGCTCTGTTGGTGGCCAGAAGGTGGTGTGTGACCGCATTACGTGACGTCTGCATTACGTTCTGTGAAATTGGACACTGGCCGGACATTACATTAGTCACGTAGTCTTTTTATGCTACTGTGACGTAAGCCGTGACTGTTATACGCATACTTAACCTTGTATGATTGCACTATGGGCAATCACACTATTGTTGTCCGATTTCTTTTTTATTCTACATTATTGTCAGGCTATCAACTGCCACAACTTTCGAGATATCGACCCCGTTCCAGCGCCAACTTCTCCGGTCTGGTTGGGAATGGTGTGCTTGTATAGGGCTTTTGGGTCGGTCCATCAAGGGCCACACAGGGGCCCCGCAAAGTCCAACATTTTCCCATAGGAAATGAATGGGCCCAATGTTAAACGAATGGTAACGTCTTAATGGAATAGGGTTTTTGTTATTTTGGCAATGATTGGCCCTTGGGTGGTGGCTCTGGAGCCTCTCAAAATTATGATCTGGCCCATATGTTAACAAATGGGAAACATAGGGGCACTAACTGTAACACGAAATTCGGCAGGCTTGGTCCAGGGTACACTCTGAGGTGACATGTGATGCCCATGGGGCCCCTGGGGTCCCTGGCTGGGCACTGGGGCCCCTTGCAGGTCACTGACCGTAACTCAATCAGTTTTTGACCTACGCCCACGAAATTCGGCAGGCTTGGTCCCTGGTGCACCCCGAAGAGGCATGTGATGCCTTTGGGCCCCCTGAGGTACGCTCAGCAGGGTTGACCATTGCAGAGCTGCAATCTCACTTGCATTTTCTTCAGGAAATGCACCTCTCTAGTTACACTTTTAGTGTATACTGAAGCCACAAATGCATCAATAGACAGTATTAATCAGATGAACCAGAGACTCAGCCAGTGAATGTGAACCAGTTTATATTGTTATAGATTAGAGAGAATATACAGGTATCAATAGGATAGGTACATACACTTACAAACATCATTACAGCTTGGTACAAATAAGTAGAGGAAAGTCATCCACACAAACATGAGGAACTTACACAAAAAAGTCCTGAAACACATCAACCGAGTTGCAACAGGATCTATAACAACGTGAGTTAACGAGCAAGCGAGGACACGGCTGATAAGAGGACTATTGTATTCTCCATTACTATGAACACTCCACCCCACCATCATCACCTCTACTCCTATAACCGCACCATTCCACCCCCCCTCGATTTCACACACATGCACTCTGTTTGTCTCAATTCCCAACCACCACTGTAGATATTTATAGATTATTAGATATTTTATTCTGGTACTGCCTTACAAACTAACTTGTTGTACATGCAGTTAAATCCAAAGGTATGCACAGCTGGGGTTGGAAATTTGGTCGCCAATGGCAAACTGACTACTTTTATGGGCAGATCAAGTTTATTAGCTGTAGGACATGGGCGCTCTCCCGCGTAGTTCCAATAAAAATCTCTCCATTACACCTCACACCCGGAGAATTTCAGCGCAGCCGTCAGATAAACCATAAACCGGTTATTAGCCGAGAAATGGGCACTTCCAGACAGGACGCCTGTTTTTACAAGTGCTGTCTTCGTGCTGGCAGAACTGCGGCCTCGGATTAGCCGGGGCACGCACGCCGCATCCAAATCAAACACAGGCGACGTCACCGGTGGCGGCCCTGCCCTCGCAGCGCCAGCACAATCTAGAGTGCTGATCTGCACCCAGATCCTGTCCAGACAATGCCCCGTTTCCCTTTCACGCCAATCCAAACAGACTGGGCCGTGCAGCGCCTGCAGTGAAAACAGGGTGACGGCGAGGTACCGCGGTCTGGGATCAGTTAGCAGAGGCCTGACAGGGTCGAGGAGGAATGCTCCAAAAGGCCGAGCTCTCACAGCACAGTGATATATGTGTAACCCGAGCCCCCTTGTCCGGAGTCTCAGCATTTTCAGCGTGTAGCTCGCTCCTGCTGTTTCATATCTAGCTGTGCCACACATGAGCACGCTGAAGGGTTTTTTAATAAGAAAGCAGTGGCAAATCTGCAGGACCAAAAAGAAAACATTCTGAAGGTGATTGTAAAGAAAAAGAGACGGATCTGAAGAAGACGCTGATTTACACACGTTTATATTTATACAGTTATACAGAGGTTCGGCCACCTACACCCAGCATGCAAAGTCTGAGGACTTCATTCATCATTAACAGTTCATCAGCAGAAATCTGTCTTCAGTTCAAACGTTTGGTTAGCCTTTTTATTCTCTGCTTCTCATCATGTGTTGGCTGACCGGCCGTGGAAAAACTGTGCATTCCATTTTTGCCTGAATTATTGCCTTAAAGCTAACCCCCATCCAAAATGGACAGCTTCGTTGAATTAAATTAAATACAAACCGTGGGATAGAAGTGTTTAGACACAGACTGGGTGAGTGTAAATCATTTTGGATTACGTGCTCCTTCTTTCACATCTCCTTTAGGTATGTCCTTAGAATCCCAGCCTTTCAAATTCAAGAAAAAAAAGAATTCCTGGAGAGGATGGCTTATAGCTAGTGACATGATCTGCTAGAAATAAAATCAGAAGGCTTTTAATAAGACTGAATCTATTTATTTAAGCAACATTATAGACAAACAGCCCTAAAATATTTTGTGTCCATTATCTGAAAACTAGCATCTATATAGCAAATACAAGACAAAAACAATAAAAAAAAAAGATTTATTCCTTTATTACTGACTAAATAATGCAGATATGCATTTACATTTACAGCATTTAGCAGACGCCCTTATCCAGAGCGACTTACAATTGGTACAGTCTTACAATCCAAGCAATTGTGGGTTAAGGGTCTTGCTCAAGGACCCAACAGTGGCAGCTTGGCAGAGGTGGGATTTGAACCCTGGACGTTCTGGTCCATAGTCCAGTACCTTAACTTAGATTAATTTTTACATAAATTGTCTAGGCTGCTCAAGGAGTCCCTTTCTGAGTCTTGGTCCTCTTGAGATTTTTTTTTATAATGTTTAGGGAGATTTTCTTTGCCACTGCCGCCCTAGGCTTGCTCCATTTGGGCTGTGGATCTACGTATTTGGAAAGCTGCTTTGAGACAACGCTCTTTGTCCAAAGTTAATATTTTTCCAAAGACAAAAGGAGGCAACGAAATTTATATAAGAAGTATCAATACAACAATAACTTGATAAGTGGATTTTGTTCTTGTTTTCTACCATAAAAATGCTTCAAATCATGTTTTTAAAGCCTAAGTGAGACTGACGAAGAATACTAAACTCGATAATCTTACATTCACAGCGTTTTGTAAGGCAGAAATTATATAAAGCCGTGAATAAAATAGGACTTGATATTTTTGCAGTTTAGGAAGCTCTGAGAGCAGAACAGCAGGATTTCAGGGGTTGGATATCACACCCAGCAGTCCAGGTATTGACTGGCTCTGAACAATCGGACTTAAACGCATGAGAGCCAGAGCTTTAACTGGATTTTCGTCTCCTTCTCGCTGTTGGACACGCCAGCAGCCGCTAATCCTGTTTGAGCCGGTGTTGACAAAGCCCCGCTCTGTTCCCCAACCTCAAACCCGGTGTCCTCAGGAGAATCGGAACATGTGGACGGCGGCCTGCTACGGCCGGCTTTACTGCAGGCCGGACACAAATACGTCTTTTCAACAGCTTCCTTCGTCCTCATACTGGCGTAAAGCAACCCGGCGTTTAGCGAGACCTTGGGGACCGCTTTGGTCAGACTGGCCCCCGAGGTCTGGCCAAGTGAAATCGGAGACTCGCTAAAGGACGTCAAAGATGATTAAAGCAAAGATGTGAGGTGGTGATTAGGAACAGAGACCAAAAGTAGGTCTGACAGGTTACATGGAGGCAAAAAAGATCACTGTCTGAGCTGATTTCATTTAGTTTTATTGTTTGAACAGTCAATTAATACGGACATGATGGCATGGTGGCATATGCCATGTAAGACTGGGCGACAAGCTGCTTTCAAAAGTTTTGCTTCCTGACAAAAGGGAGATTCGGACAGACAGTGAGTGTGTTTACATGCACTTAAATAATTCCATAACTGCAGAAAATCAGATTGTCAGTAATCAACGAGTTGACTTGAGGACTTGAGTAATCAAATAATGGGAAACCCTATGTTTACATGACTAGTCGGATTTTTATTTTGCAACCAGTCAATAATCTCACAGAAACATGTGACCTAAACTTCACACTTTAATATTAAAACATGAAATTCTTCATTTTCTCAATTATATACTGCATTTCAGAGTGTTCGATAACCATTTTGCTGCCTTTAATTCCGTGGCTCGTGTAATTTCAGGGTTGCCAGATCCCACTAGAAACAAAACGACATAGTCAATGGAGAAAGAGCTCAAATAAAGGCAAGTCTGTAGAATAAGTGGACCAGGCAACCGTCTTGGTTAGGCTTGCGCGCATGTGCAGACTGAGAAAGCTGATGTAAATCGGGGTACATGCTATGAGTAAACCGATTACTGGAATAAAATCCAGCTCTCTTTAATGGATTTCTTAATCGGATTTCTAGATCGGGGGATGCTCTATATGTGACCACTGGCGTAATCAGATAACTGCAGAAATTCGACTATGATCACTGAAGCTGGAGACAAAAGTAATGTTAGATTTGCTGTATCAGGTAGGAATTAAAAGAATGTATTGACTTTAACTGCAATTAATTAATGAATCTGCTTTAGCTTTTGATGAATCGAAGTCCCTGAGCAGATCATTTAATTCTGGCTCATCTAGGTTCCATGTCTATGGAGACTTTGTTACTGGTGAACTCTAGTTGGGACTGTGGTAGCCTAGTGGTTAAGGTACTGGACTATGGACCAAAAGGTCCAGGGTTCAAATCCCACCTCTGCCAAGCTGCCACTGTTGGGTCCTTGACCCAAAATTGCTTGGATTGTAAGCTTGTATTAATTGTAAGTCGCTCTGGATAAGGGCGTCTGCTAAATGCTGTAAATGTAGTCACGTGGATCTGGTCTCATATCAGAAGGCCGATTAGGGTATCAATAGATTTCTTATTTCTAGTAGAGAAGCCCCGATCGTCTTCGGATACCAAACAGAACCTGGATTCATTGCTACACTGTTGCGATACTGTTCCAGTCCATAGCAGTGCAGGCTTCTCGTTCATGACACCACTGCAAATGAAGGTGACAGGGGCTGGCTGTCAATGGCAGGACCCCTAATGGTCAACGTGGCAACAAGTTCTTCTGCTAAGCACCTGGAAATGGTCCCCCTGAAGGTGCCCCCTGTGTCTGGATGATGGATAATGAACCTGTGGGAGCTGCTCGTGACTGGTGGTGTGTCTGGGCCGTCTGCAGCCTGTTCACTGAGCCTGTTCCTAACACCTCCTAACAGCTAGATCAGAATGGCCCAGATAGAAACGGCCATGTTGCTTCTCTCCATCCAATGATGCGCCTGGATCTGAAGTCTGTTAACTGGGCAAAATGTCTTTGAGTGTAGAGTCATAAAGGCAATAAGAGGTACACTACCCAAAAGTAGCCTCTGAGAGCTTTTTTTTACGCCCTCTTGTGGTAAGACCCAGTGTCTAATCAGACCACACTTGTAATCATTTAAATATCTTCCTGAGACAGAACTGCATGCTGAGCTTTGCAGCAATCCCACATTTCTATCTGGGTGCGTGTTTTTCATTTGGGTCAATGAGTATCTGATGGGAAAGTCCCAAAAGCGTCCGTTGTCCAGTTTAATCCGTATTCCAATCAGTCATCATCGGTTACTGTTTAATCTTGGTGCTGATTGTGAAGCTGCCAAAGGCTTTTCCAATAGCATGCCATTAATCATTAGTGTTATTTTATCAGAAGTAACTTTTTAAGTGAGGGGATTTTTTATGACATCAGTGCAATTATAACACTTATGTTGTCAAGTGTCATTAAACCTACATAACAGGCACACATAGCCATTTAGGTGACGTACACTGCCGCGGGTTCCAACATTACTTCAGCTGTCGAGAACGTGAACGTGATGCATTGTATCTAAACTGGTGTGACATCTTGTCCTAGCTGCTCTGGCCTTGCTGCATTTCCTACGGCTGCTTTGCGAGAAGATTCTCAATATATACGTAAAATCAAATTCAGTCCAACCGGCTGCATATGAGACTGACGTCTTATAACATAAGCTTCAATTAAAGTGTCACAAAAAGGACGATTTGGCTGTTCGTCTGTCTGAATTGGAGCGGATTCCGGGTCAAAAAAGGGGGAAAATAATAAGTGTTTGGTAAGGGAAGTCAAGTCACTGTGGAAAAATAGATGGGAAGAAATGATCCTGATTATTTTCGGGGGATTTTGCCGGAGGAACAATGGCTAGTCCGTCAGATCACACCACAGCGCTTCAAAGCAGACGGACGGCTGAAGTGATGAAGTGAAGCTGATGCCGTGTAGCCATGCTCTGTCACGGCACACTCCATTCACCACGGAGAACGGAGAGCAGATGTCTCACACGTGTTCACTCCTCCAAACACGAAATAATCCGAATCCTGAGTTTTGGGTCACGGCTTCATTACGCAGTGACTCTTTGATTCCTGCTCGCTTTATGAAATAGGGTTTGACACAGATTGCTGCGAGTAATGACTGGCTAGAAATTGCCAAACCAGAGTTGATGACTCATACTCTATATTCAGAGGTGGCAGAAGTACACAAGTTATTTATTTAAATAAATAAAAGTATAACTCATCTGCAAAAAAAGAACTACTCGAGTAAAAGTTGAAGTATGGCTTCTACAGTTTCCTCATGTGGAAGTAAAAGTCCATGCCACTCAATGTGAAAAAAGTCAAAGTATTTCTTTAATCATACAACTGACCTTATCATCTTTATCTAAAACTCCACGTTAACTACGGAATAAAGCATTTACAGACACGAGGATCCAATATATACAAAATACTTTGGATTTCTTCAATAAATGCTGGTAATCTCTCATAACTAGACATGGTAATATTCAGTAATGCAGTAAATCCTGATATTCAACCCAAACTAGTCCAACAAACTGCAGCTTCAAAACTTTATAGCCAGTTCTTCTTTTAAACTCCACCACACTGCTTCATTTAAAAATACCATAAATAATTACGTTTTTTTTGTATTTTTAAATATAGCTCTTATATTCATGACAGAAATAGAATTCGCTGTATCAGGGACATGGATAAACCTTTAGGGTCTGATTAATAGAAACAGTGTAAAGTGTATAGAGTTATTCTTGGAAGTAGATGCATTATGACGAGCTCGAACCAGTACAACACGTCAGGTATAAACCAAGGCTGACTGGTGCTCCATTAAGAGCCTGTCCAGAATTGCCTAAATATAAAAGAAAAATAAATATAGTGTTGCTTGAAAGTTTGTGAATCCTTTAGAATTTTCTATATTTCTGCATAAATATGACCTAAAACATCATCAGATTTTCACACAAGTCCTAAAAGTAGATAAAGAGAACCCAGTTAAACAAATGAGACAAAAATATTATACTTGGTCATTTATTTATTTGAGGAAAAAAATTATCCAATATTACATATTAGTGAGTGGAAAAAGTATGTGAGCCTTTGCTTTTCAGTATCTGGTGTGACCCCCCCCTGTGCAGGCAATAACTGTAGCTAAACGTTTCCTGTAGCTGTTGATCAGTCCCTGCACCCACCGGCTTGGAGGAATTTTAGCCCATTCCTCCATACAGAACAGCTTCAGCTCTGGGATGTTGGTGGGTTTCCTCACATTAGCTGCTCGCTTCAGGTCCTTCCCCACAACATTTCCATTGGATTATTTAAGGTCAGGACTTTGACTTGGCCATTCCAAAACATGAACTTTATTCCTTCTGTAAACCATTCTTTGGTAGAACGACTTGTGTGCTTAGGATCGTTTGTCTTGCTGCATGACCCACCTTCTCTTGGAGATTCAGTTCATGGACAGATGTCCTGACATTTTCCTTCTTTTAGAATTCTCTGATATCACTCAGAATTCATTGTTCCAAAACATCAATGATGGCAAGCCGTTCTGCCCAGATTGCAGCAAAAACAGGCCCAAAAATGATCATGATACTACCACCCACCATGTTTCACAGATGGGATAAGGGGTTCTTATGCTGGAATGCAGTTGTATTCCTTTCTCTCCAAACATAACGCTTTTCTTTTAAAAAAAATTAACAAAAAAGTTCTATGTTGTTCTCATCCGTCCACAAAACATTCTTCCAATGGCCTTCTGGCTCGTCCACGTGATCTTTAGCAAACTGCCAGGACGAGCAGCAATGTTCTTTTTGGAGAGCAGTGGCTTTCTCCTTGCAGCCCTGCCATGCACACCATTGTTGTTCAGTGTGTTCTTCTGATGGTGGACTCATGAACATTAACATTAGCCAATGTGAGAGAGGCCTTCAGTTGCTTAGAAGTTACCCTAGTGCTGGGGTCCTTTGTGACCTCACCAAACTATTACAACGCCTTGCTCTTGGAGTGATCTTTGTTGATCGACCACTCCTGGGGAGGGTAAACAATTGTCTTGAATTTCCTCCTTCCTCCATTTGTACACAATCTGTCTGACTGGTGGATTGGTGGAGTCCAAACTCTTTAGAGATGGTTTTTGTAACCCTTTTCCAGTCTGACGAGAATCAACAACTCTTTTTCTGAGCTCCTCAGAAATCTCCTTTGTTCGTGCCATGATACACTTTTCCACAAACATGTGGTTATGAAGAGCAGACTTTGATAGATCCCTGTCTCTTTAAATAAAACAAGGTGCCCACTCACACCTGATTGGCATCCCATTGATTTTGAAAAACACCTGACTCTAATTTCACCTGCAAATTAACTGCTAATCCTAGAGGCCTCACATACTTTGGCCACTCACTAATATGTAATATTGGATCATTTTCCTCAATAAATAAATGACCAAGTATAATATTTTTGTCTCATTTGTTTAACTGGGTTCTCTTTATCTACTTTTAGGACTTGGGTTCACAAACTTTCAAGCACCACTGTAGCTGATTAGACTGTGCAGTGGTCAGGATGCTCACCTCTTCCCCCCGTTTGCCACCAGCAGGCGTGTTATTTTAGCAGGACTGCAAAGCTGTGTGTGACAGGAAATCCCCTCCGAGTGACTCAGACATGCCGATGTGTGTGTGTTCAGGCTCTGCTTCATCAGTACTGCGAGCCTCACAGCTACACATCCAGGCTTCACAGAGTCACCTGCAAAAGCTCTCATCAGTAAATGACCTAACCGTACAGGAGCCCCTGTATACAGCAGTGACCCACAGAGAGACGAATCTCTAAGGACACGGCAAGCGTTTAAACTAAATCCACCAGCGTAGTGGGATTAAACAAATATATTCCCAATGAAATGGAAAAAGCAACAGGAGCAAAGTGGCAGGGTGGATTTCAGAGGTTAGGAAATGAGAGGGATTTTCCGTAACGCGCAAACACAGCTCGACAACAACGTGCAAATCCGGGTGATTACATGGACATTAACAGCTTTATGCAGACCCTTATCCAAGAGTGCAAGACTTGCAAATACAGCTGAAGATGAAGGACTAGGGGGGTGAAGCTCTGCCTTTCAGACGATACGATTCGATTCTGCTCCAGTATGTTTTATTTAAGTATCACTGAACATGACGTGTCCCAGTTTCAGTTCAGTAAGAAACAACCATTTTGAAATGTCTCTTCGCTGACAACAGTGTGTAAATGTTTCTAACTCCATTCTCTCCCTAAATCTCGTCCCAAAGTAACATAAAACTGTGCTGACGTCCACCCATCAGTCCTTAAGGATACTCGCCCACTCTGCACCAGTGTTGGGGTAGTTCCTCAAACAAAAGCAATCCATTACTGTACTTTAGCTAAATTACTACTTGCTTAACTGAAATTGTACTGGGATCACTTCACTCAAATCTACAAACAAATCTGAAAAGTACAGAAATGATGTGAGGTGGGGTTTGAACCCTGGACCTTCTGGTCCATAGTCCAGTACATTAACTGCTAAGGTCTCACTGGTAGTAGTACAGCTAAATGTAGGTGTGATTTTGCTCATTTTAATAAACCAAATGTAGAACTGTATCTACACTGTAGCTCTTAATTCATGCACAAAGCTTCACTGCTAAACCGGGCCCTGTTTTTAACAGGAGCAGTGCAAACTGCCGCCCAAATGAACCTCTCCTAGCGGTAAACACACCAGGGCCTTATAAAGACCATCCACTTTCTGCAAAACAGTAGAACGACTCCAACAGCCAAAGTGCAAGACAGTAGGCTTTTATCCCAGGCCACGGGTCAAACCTGGACATTATCGGCTTCCGGGAGTTATGAGTCTGACCGTAGTGACATGGCTAATTATAAGCCTAGCATGAGGTTATGAGGGATAGTGCCTCGGCCCCGGTCCCAGCCCTCCTATAAAACTCTGGAAAAAAAGTGCTCAGAAAAGAGTGAGAGGAAAAGAGCTGACATTTAGCAGCAAGTCTGCGATTGTAATTAAGGTCACGCTTCTTTTCTTTCATGGCTATTTTTTCCATCGTGGACCGAAGCGAAGGCTCTGGACAGAAGTAAATATAAGTCGCCGTGCAGATGGAAAAGCAACTGGATTAAGTCATCACACACACACGCACTGATTTAGCACTGCTAGAGTCAGGGCATTTTCACGGCCTCGTTTGGGAGAGTTTCGGGCTTACTAACAGAGGGCATGACGTGATCATACAGGCATCATGGTTTACCAAACTCTTGGATTCTGTGCTGTGAGTCATGTTATCTGAAACTCCCTCCTAACGCCAGACTCAAAGCTCTCCTGCCAGTCACATTGTTTCCTCACTGGGTCCATAAGCAAAGCTCAGGCCAAAGGAATTTTGCCCGAACATTCAGGCCTCAGATCATTTTTCATGATGATATGGACGGTCGGCATGCCAGCGTGTTTCCCATGCCCATGCTGTTGGACTGACAGGGACAGAGCAAGGTTTTATATTCATTTACATTTACATTTATAGCATTTAGCAGACGCCCTTATCCAGAGCGACTTACAACTGATACAGTCTTACAATCCAAGCAATTGTGGGTTAAGGGTCTTGCTCAGAGACCCAACTGTGGCAGCTTGGCAGATGTGGGATTTGAACCCTGGACATTCTGGTCCATAGTCCAGTACCTTACCCACTAGGCTACCACAGTCCCTAGTGGTATGAATATTCATTAATAAATGTCATTATAAAATACACAAACTATTGATATGACCAACATTAAAGCTGAGATTAAAGTTCCTGATTACACATGTGGTCTGATTAGACACTGGGTCTGACCACAAGAGGGCGTAAAAGTGCTGTCTAGAAATGGCTCTCAGAGGCTACTTTTGGGTGATGTACCTCTTGGTACCTCTACAACACACTCGAAGACATTTTGTCCAGATGACAGACTTTGAGAGGGGGTGCATCATTGGACTGAGAGAAGCAGGATGGTCGTTTTGATGAATTACCCATCATCTTAGCTGTTCTGATCTAGCTGTTAGGAGGTGTAGGGAGCAGTGGTTTTATGGGGGCACACACACATGGTGAACAGGCTCTGGACGGCCCAGACAGACCACCAGTGGAGAGAATAGTTTGATCTGCCGACAATCATGAACAGCTCCTACAGTTTCGTTATCCACCATCGAGACACAGGGGGCGCCTTCACTACACACCCCTGTCTCTGCTCGGACCATTTGCAGGTGCTTAGCAGAAATATTTGCTGTCACAGCATCCATTACGTGCCCTGCCATTGAGAGCCAGCCTCCGCTGACTTTGTCTGCAGTGATGTCATGATCGAGAAACCTGGACTGCTACGGACTGGAACCGTATCGTCTTTAGTGACGAATCCAGGTTCTGTTTGGGTTCGAATGCGAAGGCCTCGTGGTAATGCTTGGATCCTGCCTTCGCTGTGGAGCGACACTCTGCCCCAGCTGCTGGTGTGATGATCTGCAGACCCCTAGTAGTGATACGAGGGACACTAACAGCTCTGTGATATGTGCAGGACGTCCTGCGGCCATGTGCCGCCTCTCATGGGCTTCCAACTGGCATTTTCAGCAGGATAACGCTCACTCACACACAGCGAGGGTTTAACAGGAGTGTCTCCTCCAGATTGGAACACTTCCTTGGCCTGCCCGGCTGGTCTGGTCAGATGGATCCAGATATCTAGATTACAATGTTGGTCACAGAGGGCAGAAAATCAATAGGAGTGAATTTTAGCACCAGGCCCCCCTGAGCCTCTCACGTTGCACTGCTGAGACAGAAGGGGACACGAAGGGATCATTCAATAATCAGATCGATCCTCCAAAGGTCACACATCACATAATCCAGGATACTCAGCTCCAGCTGTTCATACACCTCCGGTTGGGACTCAGGGGCTGCCTCGGTTAGGATGGAGATTTCGGCTTGAGGGGGTTGGGGGGTGAAAATATAGCTAGGGTTTCAGTTTGCTGACCTACATTCGGGAGCGTGTTGACGAGCTCGGCCTTGGGATGCAGAAACTCCTGAGCGTAGCGACTCCATGCTTATTTTTACTGGCCCTTCTTTGGCAGCTGGCATGAAGTAGCCTGGGTATGAAAGACGAGCAGTTGGACTGAAGGAGCAGGTAGGGTTAGAGTGAGACTGAGTAATGAGTGAGATATGCCGAGTGATACAGAGAGCTAACTGTGTGAATGAGTGAGTGGAGCAGAGCTCCAGCCAGACGACATACAGGCAAACTATTCAGGAGGTAAATTAGTCCTACTGCATTTGTTTCCCTGGGGAAACTTCTACCTTACTATTCTACCTTACTACCTCGTTACCTCGCCCACGGCTGTTTCAGCGGCTATTATTGGCGAGAGGCGACTTTGGGGACTTAGTGAGATTACAAAAAGTACTACAAGGTGACATGGTAAATAAAACAGAGAACCTAATAAAATAGAGAGGATGTAATAAGTAATTATATTAAATATAAAATATAGTAAAGTAGAAAATATAATGAAGAGAATAGAGAATATAATAAGTAAAATATAATTAAATAAAAAATATAATGAATAAAACAGATAATGTAATAAAATAGAGAAAATAAAAAGTAAAATAAAATACAATGAAATAGAAAATATAGTAAAGTAGAAAATATGTTAAATAAATCAGAAAATATAATAAAATAGAGAATATAATAAATAAAACAGAACATAATAAAAATGAATATAATAAATCAAACAGAGAACATAAAATATACAATGACTAATTAGAAAATGTAGTAAAGTAGAAAATATAACAAATAAAACAGAGACTATAAGAGAAACAGAATATAATAAAACAGAGACTATAAGAGAAACAGAATATAATAAAACAGAGAATATAATAAATAAAGGAGAGAATATAATGAAAAAGAGATTATATTAAATTAAACTGACAATATAACAAAATGGAGAATATAATAAAACAGATACATACAGAATAATAAAACAGAGGACATAATAAGTAAAATAAAATATATTTAAATAGAAAATATTAAGTAGAAATATAAGGAATAAATCAGAGAGCATAAGAAAATGGATACAAATAAATCAAACCGAGAATTTAATGAAATAGAGAATATAATAAAAGAAAGGGAACAGTTTTGGTGACATGGCGTCCTCACTCACCAGGAGGAGAGGACGGGCTTCCAGAACTTTCCTGCATCTGCTTTCAGAATATTAGAGCAATATTAGTGTGGAAATGAATGAGTGAATCAGTGAGTGAGTGAATGAGAATAATAAAGGAAGAGTTTGGACCTGATGCTGGTAACTGGACGAACCTGTCAACAAAATTACCCCTCTAGCTCCTTCACAAAACCACAGAATTAAAATTCACACTTTATTTGTGATAATGGCGAGGGTTATTACTTTATTTTGACAGATCCTTTAGAAGTAGGAATAAAAAAGCCCTAATAAGACGGGAGCTGTTTAAGGGAACAATGAGCAGACTCTTCAGAGCAGCAGAATTAATCCAGGAGCTTTGTTCCTTCCTTTTTAATAAATCCCTCCTCTCGTGTGAACTGCTTCCAAGGGTTGCTTAACTGTTGCTCATGTCCTCCACCCCACTGCGGTCCATCTAATCTGCCACATTTCTGCAGATGACGGGACGGAACATCAAAGCCCGGGTCTCAGTACAAGACACCGGGAGCTAGATTTAAAACACCATATGTATGTAGGCTAGTTCTTGCTTCTTTTCCCCCATTTTAATCCTGTTTATCCTTGTAAGGGGGAGCGCAGGGTCCGACTGGCCTCCCCTCCCTCAGATACTGCCAATCAGAATCCAATATTAGATATCTGTGAGTGGTAAAAGTATGTGAACCTCTAGGATCAGCAGTTAATTTGAAAGTGAAATTAGAGTCAGGTGTTTTCAATCAATGGGATGACAATCAGGTGTGAGGGGGCACCCTGTTTATTTAAAGAACAGGGATCTATATGAGTTTCACAGCACGTTTGTGGTAAAAAGCAAAGGAAAAAAGAGTTGTTGATGCTCATAAGTCTGGAAAAGGTTGCGAAACCATCTCTGAAGAGTTTAGACAGATTGTGTATGTCACACTTCCGGACTCATTCTCCATTTCTAAAAATGCCCAGAACTACATTTGTCATCTTTACTATGTTTTTGACTTTGTTTCATGATTACTGTTTACCCCATTTGCCTAGTCATCCTGTTTTGTATTTCCCGGTTTTGACCTGTGTTTGCCTTCTGACTACAATTCCTACCTCATTAAAGTCCCTGAATTCCATTTTTACCCTCGAGCATCTGGTCTACAAATGGAGGAAAGTCAAGAGTGGTCGAACCAAAAGAGCACTCCAAGAGCAAGGTGTGTAAGGGTCTGCGTGGTCATGACTTAACCCTGGGCAACTTATAAGCAGCTAAAGGCCTTTCTCACATTGTCTGATGTTAAATTTCATGAGTTCACCATCAAGAGAACACTGAACAACAATGGTGTGCATGGGAAGGTTGCAAGGAGAAAGCCACTGCTCTCCAAAAGGAACATTGCTGCTTGTCTGCAGTTTGTACTTTAAGAGATTAAGAGAAAAACTCACAGAGGTATGGAGGAAGAATTGAAGTGTTCTTGGAATAGAAATGTCATCAACAAAGACTTGAAGGTGGAAAGAGAGGTACAGTTGCTATCTAGATATCTAGGGGAAAGCGGCTGCCACCCATGGTAGAGAGATAAGAAATGGGAACTGTAAGCAGCCCAATGTCAGAGGACCTGAGGGGACGAGGAGGGGTGTTTTAAGATAAGTTGGTGCTAGAGCATGAAGTGCTTTTATGCGAGAACAGACTGGCAACCAATGTAGCTGATACAGAATTGGGGTGATGCGAGTCGATCTCTTATTACATGTGAGGAAAAACATGTTGTCTATGGATGAGACCAAAATAGAGGTCTTTGGTTCAAATTGGAGGAGTTATGTGTGGAGAAAGGAAAACAGCATTCCAGCATAAGAACCTTATCCCATCTGTGAAACATGGTGGTGGTAGTATCGTGGTTTGGGTCTGTTTTGCTGCATCTGGGCCAGGATGGCTTACCATCATTGATGGAACAATGAATTCTGAATTGTAGCAGCAAGTACTAAAGGAAAATGAACTGAGTCTCTAGAGAATGTGCCTTGATGCATGCTCAATGATCCAGGTAAGAAAATCCCAGAAGTTGACTCTGTTCATCTGGACATAGATTTTGTTGGAGAAACGTTTCGTCACTCATCTAAGTGACTTCTTCAGTCTCAGCAGTTGGAAAACGAAAAGTTTCTCCAACAAAATCTATGTCCAGATGAACAGAGTCAACTTCTAGAGAACGTGGATCATGCGGCAGGATAATGAACCTAAACACACAAGCCGCTCTACCAAAGAATGTTTAAAGAAGAATAAAGTTAATGTTGTGGAACGGCCAAGTCAAAGTCCTGACCTTAATCCAATCGACAACACACACACCCTTCATACACTGCTTCTGGCTTTGAAAAATCTGGGACTGAGGACGGACTGTATTGAGTTCAGCAGGAAATCACATCACCAGAGAACGAAAGAGGACTGTGGCATCGATTCACACAAACCCAGAGCACGGGAACGTCAGCCAGCGTTAATTCGTCAATTACGTAAGCCAAAATCCATATTCCAGATCGTTCTGTTTAAAGCTTTAAACCATACGAGACTTCAGCAGGCCTTGAAATAATTAAAGGGGCGTCTATAAAGGAAACCATGGCCTCTAAAACAGTAGCATAAACAAAAGATGACTCTTTAATGATAACACTGTAAACTTCAGTGATGAGAAGTGAGTTGGTCTTTGATAATAATGTTTATTTCTTACATGATCGTTCAACCTCTTACAGACCTTTAAGTGAGGAATAAATCAATGGCCACTCCAAGCTCTATAGCTGTTTGGGTCATGGGACACTAAATGTTTACGTTTCTTCGTGCAGCAGAACTTTTATCCAAAGCCTCGAGAGTGCTTGAGGGTTAAGGTCCTCGCTCAGAGGCACAACATGGGCAGATGGAGTAGACAGGATTTAAACTCACAACCTTCTAATTTGTAGTCCAGCCCAATACACCTACAACAACAAAGCACCGAACAATAAAAATAACGGGGTGGTGATAATATAGGGTATTTCTAACATGCTTTTCAAGAACCCTTATCGAGGCTTATAGTGCTTGAGCACAAAGAGTGTCATACAACATGGGCAATTTGAACTTACTCAGATATGATTGGCAGCGTCTTGGAACATGCAACTGAATAAAAAATTGTTAGAGACTTAGAAACACGACGTTATCTAACAGAAAGGACAAAGGAATGGACAGAAGAACTATCCAGGATGACCAAAAGATGAGCAGCTGAGAATTAAAGGTCTTATTTGAAGTCCTAAGAGAAGATTGGAACTTACAACCTCCTGTAGAGCACCCCAAAAATAACATTGCTGCTCGTTTGTAGTTTGCCAAAGATCACATGGACAAGCCAAAAGGCGGTTATTATTTCTGAATAATAACTGCATCCCATCTGTGAAACATGGCGGTGGTAGCATCATGGTTTTGGCCTGTTTTGCTGCATCTGGGTCATCATGGATAGAACAATGAATTCTGAATGAAACCAAAACATGAAAAAGGCAGAGGCCATCAGATTCGCCTAAAGGTCCGTACACAATGCATGTAAAGCTATGGTACAATCATTTGCACAAAGGTCGAATTCAATTACATATTGTGTTGATTTTCTAAATGAATCTTCCTACAACCCATTTTTTATGAATGATGAACAATACTTTGGACTCATGTGGCTTATCAGTCTAATATTCTAGATCACATGGGTTCACATAGAGTCCCAGCAGTGCATACCAACAAGGTTGGGGAGACCCCATACCCAGCCCTGCAATGTACTGGCAACCCTGTTCAGCCTACATGCTCTTCTATGCCTTATGAATTCCTGAGATAGGCTCCGGAGCACCCTGAGGCCCTGACCAGGCTAAGCAGTGTTAAGAAATATCTGAGACCATCTAAAAAGCTTAGGAGAAGGTGGGTCATGCAGCAAGACAACGACCCTAAGCACACAAGTCGTTCCAAAGAATGGTTGAAGAAGAATAAT
>JAJAGP010001459.1:0-190873 GCA_025084515.1 Ancistrus triradiatus
TTTGCAGGATACCAGTCACATCCCTTTTCACTGAAAAGCTCATGTTCAGTTGCTCAGAAGGTGCTGTGAATCATCTCACCTGAGACTTCCCCTTGTGAATAAACTTCCACAGTGAATATAAACCGTTGTCTGTTTTAATCTCTCAGTAAGACCTTTTTTTAAACAAGAAAACAGGAATTTTAAGAAAATTAAGAATTTAAAAAACATTTTACCCCTTATCCCTGCATTTCCTGGTCAGGGTTTAGGTGGCTTCACTGAGTGCGTTTACATGTACTTAATATTCTGATAACTGCAGAAAATCAGATTTAGTCAGTAATCTGATCAATGAGTATACATGCACTTAAGTAATCAGATAATGTTAAAGCTTTGGGTTTAATGATCGGATCTCTACTTTGCAGCCAGCCAATAAATTCACAAAAATATGTGATGTAACTTAAAACTTTATATTAAATAATCAAATTCTTCATTTTCTCGAGTATATGCTGTGTTTCAGCGTCTCCACAAAGTGTTCTATATCCGTGTGCTGTGTTTAATTCCAGGGTTGCCAGTTCCCGCACCTGGTTTATGCAAATATGAAGCGAAATCTCTAAGAATAAGTGGACCTGGCAACTGTGTTTGTTTTCCACTAGCGATTGAGAAAACCGATAGAAATCGGGTAACTGGTATACAGGCACTGAGAAATCCTATTACTGAACTAAAGCCCGATTAATGAAGTACTGACCTTGTGGGAAGACACCACCAGGTCTTGAACCCAGGTCAGATTTAGTCTCACTTAGAGGACCATGGGTTCACCACTTGAGTCGGGTTCCTCTCCTGCTTCCTTCCTTAGATGTCTCAGGAAGTTTTCCTTGCTACTGTGTCCTCTAGTTTAGTCTTACACTTTATGAAGCTGCTTTGCTACAGTGTCTCATGGTAAAAAGTGCTTTATAAAGAAGCTGAATGGAACTGAAATTAATGTCATTAATTAAAACATTTACTGCTTTTTGGGGGTTGTTAATGGCTTTATACTGATAATGCTATTGACAGCAATGATGATGGTGGAATAATGGTTAAGAATCTGAACTACCATCAATGAGCTAGGGAACTAATCAAAAGTTCATGAGCTCAGAAGAAAACTGAACAACAGTCCAACCTATATATACATATATATATACATATGTATATATAATCCCTGAACACATTTAATACATAACTAAATATAATGCAATATTAAAGAGTCACAGTCATTCTATAAGTAGATGCCCCGAGTGTTGGAATCAAGACCAAAAATGGCATGAATTACTGGATCATAACTGGAATATATAATAGATATAAGGATGTTAAGAGTAGCCTAGAAATAAATTTTCTTAAATTAATTGGCTTCTCATTCAAAAAATTAAACATTAGTTGTTACAACCTAAACCTAAAGTGAATTCAAACTATTAACAGCACCTATAAAGTCTGTTAGTATTAAAGAGGAAATTTTCCTCAGAGCACAAGTTTTATTTCTGCTGCAGATAAGCAAGAGAATCATTTTGCTATCAGATCTGAGCACAGTGTGAGAATCTGCTAAAAGTTAACAGGAGATACAAGTGAGATCACACAGATGAGAGTTTTTGAACTGAAAGATAACTGCATAGGAAAAGTCTGTTTTAATTGTATTATTGCCTAAGACAAACTATGAAGATGTTAAAAAGATCCTCACCTGTGGGTGCCATAAGTTATGACATCATAGAAATGTTCAGTCTAATGCACCTATCGGTCACGTTTTACAAGCTGAGATAACTTCTAATCAGCATTCATATTACAAAGGTCCAGATAAGGATTCAGCAAACATCATACACTCACACTTTACTAGGTATTTATTAGTTTCTTGTTAACGCAAATATCTAATCAGCCACTCACATGGCAGCAAATCATTGCATTTTGGCATGTGGACATGGTCAAGACGACCTGCTGAAGTTCAAACCGAGCATCAGAAAGGGGAGGGAAGCTGAAAGTTCAAGCAGATAGAAAGGCAACAGTAACTCAAATAACCACTCGTTACAACTGAGATGTGCAGAAGAGCATCTCTGAATGCGCAACACGTCAGATCTTGAAGCAGATGGGCTACAGCAGGTGTCTCTCCTGTCAGCTAAGAACAGAGAAGTGAGACTACAATTCACACTGGCTCTCCAAAACTGGACAACAGAAGATTTTGCCTGGTCTGATGAGTCTTGATTTCTGCTGCAGAATTCGGATGGGTGGGGTCAGAATTTTGGTGTAAACAACAGGGAAGCATGGGACCGCACCTTGCCTTGTAAAATCAACAATTTCAGGCGGCTGGTGCTGGTATAATGGTGGGGGAGATAATTTTCTTTTCTGGTCAAACCTTTTGGCTCCATTAATGACCATGTGAGCATCGTTTTAAATTGAAAAAAAATTTAAAATATAAAACATAAAAAAAAATAAAACCCACAGTTATACCGGAGTATTGCTGCTGACCATGTCCATGATACTTTATGAAACCACAAAGTGGTTACCATCTTCGTCTTCAATGCCATGTTTTCACAAAAGCTCAGATCATCTCAAAACCAGTTTTTAAGTTTTCTTGAACCATGACAGAGTTCCCAACTTGTACCTCCCCCGTCCACCAGAAAGAGGTCTTAATTCCATACACAACAAGAAGCAACCTTTTGGGGAGGTGGTGGAACGAGAGACTGGCTGATATGCCCCAAGCCTGCCAAATCTGCTCACTGGGTTGATGGGCCTTCATGTCCAGAATGGACCCAAAAGAAAGTGGGTCCCCAGAAAACCTTTAATTGAAATGAATCTTTGCCTACGAACATTAACCTGTTTCTAAGGCAAAAGCGGTCCCCTGATCATGTATGTTTTTTATGAATCAGAATCTTGCCTTGTTTATGAGAAACTTCCCCTTTTTTTAAGAGACTTAAGACCCCCCCCTAACTCTCTGTGACTAAATTAGACAAATTTGAAATGGAGAGGATTAGAAAATATATTTAAAAAGGGAAAAACATGGGGGGGAATGTCATACTTGCTTCTTTTTTTTCCTCCCTTTTTTCCACTTTCAAATTTTACTTAAATAAACGGACCCGCATACTCAAACTGGTGCTACCATTAATGTCCTAATTTAGCTCAACCATAGAATTAATCAATATTATTACCATTGGTATATATGTAAATAATTATAGAATGATTCATTGCAAGTTAGTGTTGTCACGATACTGAGAATTTCAACCTCAATGCGAAACTATGAAAAATCCAACGACAGATTCTGTGCTTTTGAAGCTCTTTTTTAAATAAACATATTCAAATATATTATATTCATAATATACTATAATACTATTTACTATTGTTAATATATTATTTCATTAATTATATTTTAACCTACATTGTATTGTATTTATATTCTAATAATAATTAGCTTTTTTGCTGTATCCTTTCCATAGAAAAATCATACCTGGACCCTCCCAGCGGTGTCACTAATCTGATTTTAATTTGCTGATTTTTTTGTTTACAATTTTTCTCAATGACGGTCCCAATTAATCAGAATTTAATTTAAAGATGACTATTTTTAGATATTTTTTTTCCTTTCAGTATTTTCAAGTGAATGATGAGCGGAGTTCTGACCTGGAGCAAAGAAAAAGCTAAAATAATGAGGAACTAATACACAGAAAAAGCCATTAACCACAACATAAAATACTCCCTGCACATTTCATATACATAAGATTAATAAAGGGACGTTTTTCTACACTACAAAAACGAATTTAACCAAAGGAAAAAAGAAAAAGTCTAATCCATGGAATGACAAACGAGTTTTTACAATTTCCTTTATGACAATGAATTATTTGCTAATACAATTGTTAGCTTATAAAGGCTTGCTTTAAAATGCTGAATGCACACTCCTATTGAAATCCAGATTTCTTGAAGAGTTTAAAACCGGGAGTTGTTTTTAAAATAACTCCATGTACAGTTGGTGCTTAAAAGTCTGTTTAAACCCCTTCAAACCTTCAAAATTTTCTATATTCTGCATAAAATATGGACCTAAAAAACATCAATGAGATTTTTTCACACAAAAGTTCCTAAAAGTAGAATAAAGGAGAACAACCCAAGTTTTTTTTAAAACAAATGCCAAAAATATTATACTTGGTCATTTATTTATTGAGGAAAATGATCCAATATTTACATTATTAGTGAGTGGCAAAAAGTAATGTGGAACTTTTTGGCGTTCAGTATCTGGTATGTGACCCCCCCCTGTTGCCAAGCAATAACTCAGCTAAACGTTTTTCCTGTAGCCTTGTTTTTGTCATTCCCTGCACAACCCACCGGCTTGAGGAATTTTAATTTTAAGCCCATTCCCTCTGGTACAGAACATCTTCAAACTCTGGGATGTTGGTTGGTGGGGTTTTTTTCCTCCACAATTTAGCTTGCTCGCTTCAGTCTTATCCACAACATTTCGATTGGATTAAATTCAGGACTTTTTGACACTGAAGACCTTCCAAAATGCTTTTATTAATTAAACTTTAATTAAAATTATTCCAATCATTTAACCATTCTTGGGTAAAAATGACTTGTGTGCTTAGGGTTTTTGTTTTGGTCTTTCTTGCAAATGACCCACCTTTGGTCCTTTGAGATTTCCAATGTCCCTGACATTTTCCTTTTAGAATTCCTCTTTGAAATAATAATTCAGAATTATTTGTTCATCAACTGTTTTCACAGATGGGATAAGGTTCTTGTATGCGGAAATGCAGTGTTTTTATTTTTTTCTTCCAAACCCTAGGCTTTTTTCTTTTTAAAAAACCAAAAGGTCCTATTTTGGTTTCATCTCCACAAACATTCTCCAGTAGCCCCCTTCTGGCTTTTCCACCGTGATCTTTATCAAACTTGCATATTACGCAGCAATGTCCTTTTTTGGAAGAAGCATGCTTTTCCCTCTCCTTGGCCAAACAACTCTGGCCCATGCACACCATTTGGTTGTTCAAGTGGTTCTTTTCTTCTGATGTGGACCCCTCAATGAAAACGATTTAAACATTAGGAAGAATGTGAGAAGGCCTTCAGTTGCTTAGAAGTTACTCCTGGGGAGGGTAACAATGTTTCTTGAATTTCCACTATTTGTACACAATCTGTATGACTGTGGATTGGTGGAGTCCAAACCCTTTAGAGATGGTTTTGTAACCTTTTCCAGCCTGATGACCATCAACAGCTCTTTTTCTGAGGTCCTCAGAAATCTCCTTTGTTCATGCCTTGATACACTTCCACAAACGGGTTGTGAAGAGCAGACTTTGATAGATCCCTGTTCTTAAAATAAAACAGGGTGCCCCCTAACACCTGATTGTCATCCCATTGATTGAAAACACCTGACTCTAATTTGACCTTCAAATTAACAGCTAATCCTAGAGGTTCACATACTTTTGCCACTCACTAGTATGAGATATTGAATCATTCTCCTCAATAAATAAATGACCAAGTATAATATTTTTGTCTCATGTGTTTAACTGGGTTCTCTTTATCTACTTTTAGGACTTGTGTGAAAATCTGATGATGTTTTAGGTCATATAAATGCAGAAATATAGAACATTCTAAAGGGTTCACAATCTTTAAAGCACCACTGTAGATAACAAAAAAACTTTGAATATAAAAATGACCCATTAAAATGAGTTGAGAAATGTAGGTTATTGTGATTTTTACCCAAGAAACACGCAGATCCCTCGTTTATTTGTATTTGTTTACAGTCCATTCTTGCCTGGACCAATATGGCGGAAGCATTTACATATTGCAGCAATGGGCCTAGGCAGCTGGCTTGTATGTGTCCTTTGGCTTTCAATCCGTATTCGATTCAAACCCGAAGTACTTCCACACAGCACTCCTGCTGCTTTCTTTGATAATTAAGACAGGCTGCAAACACTCTGATATAGATTCTGATATGAACAGAATCAATAAAGTGGGAAACAAGTATTGTACTGTTTCAGAATACAATGAACTGGTGTCCCAGTCAGGGGACACTTATGTCTATGCCGTGTGTTCTTTGGGACCCTGACCAAGACAAGTAGGAATAAAACACGATAAAAATTAAAGGTATTAAGCAAGAAATCTTAGATACATGTAAGAAAATCCATAGAGCAAATATAAAAAGTTACTGAAGTATAAACATAAAATCAAATAATTGGTAGAACCAGCTGGTGTCCTTTAAATCTTTGCCAGTTCAGCAACCAGCTTGTTCCCAGCATCTTGGAGAAATGTCACAATTGTTAGGTGTAACCTATTTTGTTATACTTGTTTGCCCATAATGTATACCTTCAAAGTATGTTTTATCTAAGTGGTTTAGTCCTTAATTTCTTTGAGTATACAATTCTTTACTGATATTTAATATTATTTAATATTTTTACATTTAAATATTAATAGTGGTTAATATTTAATTAGTTTTTTTAAATCAAAGAAAATAAGGTCTTTTGACCATTACTGTATTTCTGAGACCTTACCAAAAACTACAGGGTCATCTGAACAGGTAACTAAACTTGAGCACGTTTCAAAGTGTTGTTAAATCATTCAACTAGGCTATATATACATTGCTAAGATAAAGTGAAGATATGCAAAAAACGATGTAGGGAAGGTTATAGTTTCAGTGTGGAAGCCAGCTTCTCCTGTTTCTCTATTAATATAACAAACGTACTAATGTTATTATCACCATGCAGGCTAAGAATAATTCAGGTCATTAACAACAGCAGTTACAGTGATATGTCTGTCCCGTATATAAGGTAAGGTTACCATATTGTTTTTTATTAGGATCACACGTTTCACTAACAACGTGGCCACTCAGTGCTGCAGTGCTTCACATTGTAGTGTACTCTGCATTATATATAACTTGCCTATATTTTATGCTAGGACTGTCAAAATGAATGTGCTATTTTTATCCCTGTTAATCACATTTCTCTTGCTTGACCATATGAGTGCAGTTATGGCCTACCACATACAACATATAGCACAGTTAGCCTATAAGGAACAGAGAACAAGCAAAGTCCATAGCAATCAAACCGGATCACTGGAGCTGTGAGGAGACACTGCTAACCATTTGTGCCACCATGCCTCCCAGTTTACTGAAAAAAACCCCACAGATGAAGGAATACTGGGGCTGAGTGAAAATTTAATCAAATACCAGTACAAAAATGAAAAATCCCAATCAGGCAGAGAGAAAAAAAGGAAATCTGACTGCAGAAATCAGACTATGATTGGATTAAGTGCATGTAAACGCACCCATTGTGTAGCAATACTCATAGAATGCAAAAGACACAGCAATTCAAACAAGCTATTTTAATGTAAGCTACAATCCCACATCAGTTATCATTTACCGTATTTTCCGGACCATAAAGCACACCGGGTTATAAGACGCAATATCAATGATCGACTGCTAACGGATCTATTTTCATACATAAAGCGCACCGGGTTACAAGACGCATGAAATGAAACAAAACTCCTAAGTTCCCTCGGAAGCTCAGTTTGGTCTTTACCTGGCGCAGGGCGTCTTCTTGCTTCCTCCACTTCCGTACCATTGATTCATTAATGTTGAATTCTCTCGCAGCTGCTGTATGTCCGTGACTGATAGCGTTGTGTTTGAAATCCGCTTCGAAAGTAAATGAATGAATGCACGTACCCTAATGGTGAAGCACGTACCGTATTACTCCGTGATGCTGCGCACTACGGTTGCCTTAAGCTTCGTAACTTACCAAGGCCGTGCTAAAACATTTTGACAGATTTATGAGCGCCGTGTACCATCTACAATCGGTTCTAGGTCAGAAGGCTCAACCAGAATTACTTCATACATTAGACGCACCGCATTTAAAGGCGCACTGACAATTTTTGAGAAAATGAAAGGATTTTAAGTGCGCCTTATGGTCCGAAAAATACGGTAATGAAAAGATATAAAACAACTCTGCTTACCTTTTAATATTCTGATTCTATTAGATGCTCATTTCGATGTAATCCAGTGAGTTAGTGGTGACAGACAGTCCTTCAGTTTCACAACTTTAAACCCTTTTAAACTCAAAAACGTTTTGTTTTAATAATTTGGCTTGTTGTTAGAATACAACACCCCAGTTCAATATGTAATGGTTTAGTATTTAAACAAGCTGTTCATGTTAGACGTGCACAAAGAACACAGACATTGGCACGTAAAGTGGAATCAGTTAACCAAAGAAAGTTTCTTTCTTGACCAAAGAGAAATCTATAACCATCGCCTAATTACAAAATCTGTGCTGTAGATTTGTTTACCTAGTTCACACCATAATCTGTAACCTTTTTCGCACCTGCAGTGAACACACAGACCTTATCTTGTGTGCAATACAATTACAGAGCAAAGCTAATTGTTTAAAGAAAAAATGTGTTATGGTGGAAATCTGTGCCATGGTTTGACAAAGAACTGAACATGGTTAAATAAACAGCAGTGTTGGATGGGAGCTCAAAAGCATAATTCATTATAAATTACTTTTCCGAAAAGATAATGGACTCAATACTTTATTTTTAGATCTTTCATACATAAGAAAAATGGCACGTCACAATACCAAGGATTTTGTTATTTCCACCCCTTTTTAACCCTGCTTACCCTGGTTGTGGGTGAGTCCAGAGCATATCCCAGAATTAATTGGGCACAGACAGAATGGAAAGACCCCAGTCGATCAGAGTGCCAGGGGATGATCCCCTAGCCAGCATCTAATCACTCAGACATGACCAACTATGCCTGAGTGATGCTGTATGGATTGTGCCATTTGAAAACCTAGAAACTTGCTGATTGACATAAATTACATTTTTTTAAACTTGGGAATTTCAACGACCACTCTTTTCCGCCTGTGCTGTGTACTCTGTCTCCATCAACAGAAATTCTGCAGATCTAACTGATATGGTGCCAGTATGACACTTAGACTATAGGACATTTGAGTGTTTTATTTATATTAGATTTTATATGTGTTACCGCCAACACTTGTAAGCTGTATCTAATCTTTTCCCTGCCAGATGCTTACTGGCATATATTAGGCAGTGGAAATTGAAATGCATGACACGCATAATTTCCAAAATGTTACTGGATAAATGTTAACATGTAGAGGTGTAAAAAAAGGAATGAAAAAAAAAAGTTTTGTTCCAACAGTCTATGATAGGGCTACATTGATTTAAGAGCCAAAAAGGAAAACAATCCAGCCAATGGAAGTTGAAGTTTGTGGTGTTTGTGGGAGTGAGAGAGTGGTATAGCTAGCTTTAGCTGTTAGCATTATTCTATCAGAGCTCACTATATATTTACATTTACAGCATTAAGCAGACGCCATTATCCAGAGCGATTGATACAATTGATACAATCTTACAATCCAAGCAATTGTGGGTTAAGGGCCTTGCTCGGGAACACAACAGTGGCAGCTTGGCAGAGGTGGGGTGTGAACCCTGGACCTTCTGGTCCATGGTCCAGAGCCTTAACTGCTAGGCTACCACAGTCTCACTATCTGTGAATTCTAACCAGTTAAAGGCAATAACTGAAAGTAACTTCAGTTACTTAATATGAAAGGTCATGCGCTCCTATACCGCTGCAGACAATGCTGGATTCAAAAATCTGATATTTATGTCAGAACGTAGATACAAATTGCAGAGCCAGCAGCATTTTAGTACAGTGTGCATCCTCGCACTATACGATAAAAATTAAGTGCAGCTAGATGGAGTTTCTGTCATGTGCTGAGCAAGTAGCCTTAACAAGTGATGTGTTCAACAGAGTTTTATATTACAATCACAGCACATTATATTTCTTTGGGAGGAGATTTGGGTAGAGAATGAATGTATACCAGTCGATGGTCAAAATAAGTCAAAATAAGTTCCTTACTAAATTGAAACTGGAACAGATCATGTTGAAACTTTTAACTGAAACATACTGGACCAGACTCGAATCAAATCATAGCAATGCTGATCCAGCTAGCAAACTGAGTTAGCTAGCAAAAAGCAAGTCATATCGCTTTTGCATTGCTCTTGTTTTATGTTTTTAGGGCTGTGCTGAAAAATCTATACAGCAATATATTGCGAAATTTGTTTTTGCAATGTACTACATTGATTTTCAGTTGAAAATATTAATTTTTTAAGGAAGACAAAGTTTTAAATGTGGCATAAACTATAATCGCTGCTCCTATAGATGTCGCATTAGTGTTTTCGCTCAATTTGTGATGTGATTAGAGCACTTACACGACTCAGATTGTGCACTGTAACTTGTATTTAAGCTGTTTTTATATTTTCAGTCAGCTGTGTGGTATATCGCAATACAGTCCAAGATTCACACTTCTATTAAAATGTCTTGTACTACTAATTGTTTTGTTTTTCCATGTTTTCCCAATTCCATTTCTGTTTTGTATTGTATTTTTCCTCTCTTTTCTCCCCAATGTGGTAATGCCCAGTTCCCCTTGTTGACATTCCCCATCGTGTGCTGACCAATCCACAGATGATGGAGGGCCATAGGCCAGCAAATGCCCCCATGTAACTCGTTGAGCTGAGCTTCTTTTCATTGGCAGGTGAAATGGAGCTGCCGTTAGAGCAGCAGGGAGAAGATTCCCTTCAGGCCATCTTTCACTCAGGCATGGGCAATTGTATCTGTGGAGTCGCCGGCAGGGCCATGGCACTGCCAAGACTCAAACTCTTGTCTCCGTGGTGATGGACCAGTGTATTTTACCCCTGCGCCACTTGGGTGCGATTTAAATGAATTCATTATGTCTTTGAAAATGTTGATAAATTCCTCAGTTTGGAAAAGGCTCTAAATATGAGAATGTCTTCAAATTAGTTACTGCTAGCTATACGTCATGGTCAAATTTAACTTTAAAAGTGCTAGTAGCCTTTCTGTGGGACATCTTATTGGTGTCCCATCTTTAACCTTCTCACTTTTCCTGCTCCCTCTGTGCCTATCACACTTTCCTTCAATAACAGGCTTAGATTAACCACAGCTCTCCCCAGTGGCAGTAGTGTGGAATAAAAAACAACAAGATATATGCCCCCCCTTAAACCAGAGGGAACAAGCGATGGTAGTGGTGGGGGTCTAAAATTACGGGGAACAGAGGAATAAGAACAGATAGAAGGACAAGTCCCAGTGTTAACAAATGGCCTGTCTTTCTTTCTTCCTTTCCCTCTCTCCATCCTTTTCTTCTTTACAAAATCTGGAACAACAACAACAGGAGGGGGTGGTGGTGAGTGGTGGGAGGTGTGGAGGAGAGCAAGGGAAAGTGAGGGAGTGAGTAATGAAAGTGGAGAGAGGACTGGGGCTCTCTTTCTGTGTGCCCTCCAGTGCCAGTGTGAAGTTTTCAGTTTGATTGAAGGGCCCTTTTCTCCGCTGTGTGGTGTGAAAGCTGTCCTAATTGAATGATAAAGTGGCCCGAGATGGAGTGCCGTGAATAGGCAACAATGTGCAGCCTGTGTGTGGTAGAGGGGTTTTTTGGTCCTCGTCCAGGCTTCTCTCTTTTTCTCTCTTTTTCTTTGCCCACAACTGCAAGAGGGAAAGCCTATTATCAAACTCTCGGCTGGATCTCGTCACGTGACATTCCCCCCGACATCCCAGCATTCCCCTTCCTAATCTGGATGAACCAATCACAAGGCTGGAGTGCTGGTTCTCACCGGCCATGTGGTTCATTGGCCTCATTTAGCAAGTGGCTGACTCGCAGCTTATGTCTCTCTCTCCTCTCAGCAGCTAAGCACTGGTGACAGAAAAATCCCTGTGCATGCACTTTCAGTCAGGACAAAATAAACGGCAGCTTTCCGACCAGGACGGTGGTGTAAAAGTTGAATGAAAAGTGATGAATGAAGCTTTAAAATGATAAAACTCAAATAGGATGATGCGTATGTAACTGCAAGGGGGTTTACACAAGAAGTCTGTTTACCTCATTAACTCTTAGCCATTGAAACTGCATGTTATATGTGCACCGGGTGGGGTTTCGTCTCTCTACCTTGTCCGCCCAGAAAATGTTCTAGAGGCTGGAATGTAAAATAAGCAAGAATTACCTTATAATTAACCTCTGAATAATATAATAAATAAATATAATAAATAATATAATAAATCTTTAAAAGTCCATGAATAAAACATTAGGTTACTCAATGAGTGCATTTACATGCACTTAATATTCCGATCATTGTCGGATTTCTGCAGTTATCTGATTATTTGAAGTTGCCATGTATACAGAATACTCTGATCTAAAAATCCGATAGAGAACTGGATTTTATTCCAGTAATCGGATTACTCTTAGCATGTATACCAGTTACCCGATAATCTGTGTTTTCAGTCTGCACATTGTCTTCTCCCACGGTTGCCATTCTAAAGATCTTATTTGGCCTCTTTTTCTATTGACTTTAGCTGATCCAGTGTTCAAATATTCCAAATGTTTGGGTATAAAGAATATATTTATTTTTTATATTTCAACTTCAAAAGTAACCACTTTACATTAAACTTTTTCTCTTCCCGTTAAAACCTGTTATAAGTAAAAAGCTTAAAGTGGCTTACTAATGTGGAACCTTGGAACACCAAACTTCTTTCAGTTACTACTGGTCATAACTACTCTCTACTGCTGAAATGAACAACATGATTAGAAAAACATAGGTTTAATTATAAGTGTAAAAGCTTAATGTATAAGTGATTACTTTTCTGTTGAATCATGGGTTCATCATTTCAGCAGAAGAGAAAACTTATCAATAATAGTAACTGAGAGAAGCTTTGTTTTCCTATGTCCTTGTTTTGAGTACATTAAAGCTAAAGCTTCGTTCACATTAAGCGTTTTGGATTCTCCCGGCTAACGCTGCATTTGCGTTAGGAGGCCGCAGTCGGTCAAACATGGTACAAGGCTGAAGCATTTCATGCTGGTGCTTCAGATGCTTTGCCATTTTAGAGGTGAAACGTCCTTCAGGACAGATCAGCTTTCCACAGATAGGGCATTCAGCATTTTCTCTGAAAGTAGAGCTAAAGTTTTCAATGCTTTTGAGCTCCAGTTTTCCGGTAATGCTATAGCGGAGCGTACCAAAACGAAACCATGTGATGACGTCTGTGATCACATGACACACCGGTCCTGGCAGATAAATGCTTTCTTAATACGAACATATATTTGCACTAATGGCGGCCATGTTTTTAAAGCATAACATGCGTTAGTAGGAACCGATAAGTGGAATCAAAATTCTATTTTCTTGGAATTTTGGAACTGGTTCCGAATCTGAACCAGGTTTCGATACCCAACCCTACCTGTCATGATCATGAAACTTTAGCTGACGGTTAGTTCTCACGTAAACAATTGCGATTAACGATTTAATTGTCTGTTCATTGAACACAGTTAATGAAGTACAAGCCCAAAGTGACTGAACAGCCATCTTGCGTACTAGCCATGTTCGATTAGCAGCTAATGCTGATTGCACTCAGAATGATGCACCGCATGTATGTGCACCCAAAAACTCACACAAATATACAAAGATGAAAATGCAAAGCATGAAAAAAGTGAAAATACAAGCAAGCAACTCATTCTGCTGACATACATGCCAAAAATATAGAAATATAGAATTTAGTACACAGCTAACAAATACACAACGCTGCCCTCTAAATTTGCTACAGCACCAAATTAAAAGTTCAAACTTTTATTTTGTTTTTTTAACCCGATTACGTCTCAATGTATTTGTTTACTGCTTTCTTTTATTCAAACGATGCCTCAACCCAGTACATCACATTTAGCTTGTTGCAGAAATCTACCAACTCTGGAAAATTACTGTAGTCTCACATACCTGTGATCATTTCAATTAATTGTGATTAGATGATTATGTAATAATTACAACAGCCCAGAGGTTTAGTCCATAGATGGAACCTTATTTTAGTCACAAAGGAAGTGAGAACACACCCTTGTTCCATGGCCACAATGTAAGTAATAATACTATTTTTATATAGGTCTGTCCCCAAGTCTGAAAATTAGTGTGTAACATTAAAAATTGTCACTACCAAATAGAGTTTGTACAATTAAGTACTGTAATGAAAAATGTTATATTTATGGGTGTAACTACGGACTAGGACTGTGTTGGACTAGCGGTTAAGGTATTGGATTATGGACCAAAAGGTCCAGGGTTCAAATCCCAGTTCTGTCAAGCTGCCACTGTTGGGTCCTTGAGCAAGGCCCTTAACCCACAATTGCATGGATTGTAAGACTGTATCAATTGTAAGTCGCTCTGGATAAGGGCATCTGCTAAATGCTGTAAATGTAACTATTCAAAGCTGTGTCTGCTAGTCATGCTAGCTTTTTAGGTTATGCTCAAAATTAAAGTTTCTGCTTCTGAAGCATTTGGTATCGTTTTGAGAGGGTACAAACTTTTCAGTATTTAAATACAACATGAAACTTAATGAAACTAGATATATGAACATTAGATATGGTACAATATACACACTATCAAAGATTTACGAAAGAGCGATACAAATTTCATGTTTTTAACTCATCTAACCCTGACTTTGATAGAAGTTTGGTAGAATGTGCCAGTTATAGTTTTTGTTCATACTTATTACTGTTTATATGGATGCTGACATGAGTCGTTTGACTAGAACATTTTAATTTGTTCGTTTTTTCTTTTGGTTGCAAAGTGCACCAGTTTTTGGCACTTCATCCAAACCCGGATCAACACCGTGGTGGGCTAATGAGTTTCTGCAGTGAATCCCAAGCACAGAATATTTTGTCGTGCAGGAATGCGTCACATAACATCCGTAAACCATCTGTGGACTGTGCGATGCGACTTTGACACTACTGATGATTATGACAGTTGAGGCATTACTATAATATAATGCGTTGTAAGTTATAATAAGTTCTATATGTACTGTAGTCAAACAGATGGTATGAGGAGCATACCTGCATTTCCTAAATGACAGGCTCATCGTTCCTATCAGAGATCTCCTCAAAAGGCAGCCTAGTTGATAGATAATCGTTTGGGCGAACTTGGGTGGTGCAGTGGCAATTCGGGCATCACACAGCCCCATAATTGCTTGTATCTGAGGGAGGAGAGGTGCTACACAGCTTCAGGTCTAAGTTTGACCCTGTGCTTGTTTGAATGGATTTGCCTTAGTACTCCAGTTTCCTGCCACCTCTCATAAACATGCGTATAGATTGATTGTCTACTTTACATTGCTTGCAGATGTGTCTGAGTGTGTGCTGCCAGGATGAAGTTATTACAGAAGATGAATGAATGGATGAATTGCAGAACATAGCAGGATATAATGGGTAGCTGTGTCATATGTTACTGAGATATACATAGTACAAAATCATGTAGGAACTCCTCAGTGAATGATCTCACTGGGTGCTTTGCATACTACACGAGACACGGTTGATAAAAAAAGCAACTTTCTATATTATTTGAGAGCACTTTCATATTGTAGAAGTTTGTAAGGACGTTTCTGAGGAAGCATACAAAATGTGTCTTGAAGGTGTGAATCAAAACAAAACAATATATGTATTTTAAAGCTACATTGAATTCCTTTAACTCTTAGCTTAATATTAACTGATGTTAAGGCAGATTCAAAAATGTCCATAGTTTTGTGGCAATGTTTTATTTTAGGTTTGTATTCATATCTAGTAGTACTTTACTGTTTATATTATTAATGTGTTTATGAAAGAACACAGTATTTAGTACAATTAAATACCTATAAGAATAAGATGTATGAAATATTGGTGACACTTATTGATGTAAAGTTTTGGTATTCCTGTATAAATTCCCCGTTTCTCAAATATATCAGCTAGATGGCAGTGCTTGTCTCATTCCCGATTAGAATGTGTGTGTGCGTGTGTGTGTGTGTGTGTGTGTGTAAGCGAAAGAGATATACAGAACAAGAAAGTTCGAGTCTATATTCACACAAAAAATACTGGCATATGAAAGTGTTGGTTTTGTCCATTCATGTGAGAACTATGTGCATGTGGTATGCATTTGAGTGTGGTGCGGTGTCAAGTTTAAATATCACTGTGAGGACCAAATGTTCCCACAAGGATTTCTTAAATTTTTTTTTTTTTTTGCAAAAACAGCGACTTTGTTTTGAAAAATCAAAAGAGCCAAAATAGTTGCTTTAGGTTACTGAGTGGAGGTGGGGGTGGAGGTGTAGCATTAATTAGCTACAGTAGTAATATGTCAATGGAAAGTCCCCACAATGATAGGATATAAAGACAAATATGTGTTAGTGTGGAGAGAGAATGAAGTTCATCTGGCAATCAAGACAATCTGTTAACTATTTCACCCCTCATCTGAAAACCAAACTCTCTCAGTGGGCACGGCATCCAACACACACACACACACACACACACACACACACACACACACACACACACACACACACACACACACTAGATGTGGTTTGATCTTCATCTAACTAATAACTAGTGATAGCAAGTATTCATTGTCTTTAAAAGGCACATTGAATAGTCATATACAGTTTAAGCTATAGACAGACAGTAAGACCTGGACTGTCGTGGCCTAGTGATTAAGGTACTAAACTGTAGCCCAGAAGCTCTGTAGTTCAAATCCCACCTCTGCCAATATGCTACTGTTGGGCAAGTTCTTTAACTGACAATTGTATGATTATATCAGTTGTAAGTTGCTCTGGATAAAGGCCTTTTCACACCGAGTATGATTTTTTCACATTAAAATATCAGATATAGGACTGTGGTGGCCTAGCGGTTAAGGTACTGGATTATGGACCATAAGGTCCAGGGTTCAAAATCCCACCTCTGCCAAGCTGCCACAGTTGGGTCCTTGAGCGTAGTGGAACCTTCACACCAAGTGTGTGTGTTGTCTGAAACTCCCTGTCTGTTTTTGATTTCTTTAATTTCCCTTCTCCTAATGTGTCACAGAGATTTCGCCATGTCTTTTTAACATCACCAACTTAAAAAAGCAAAGACCCAAGCGAAGATTAGTGCAGGAAGCTTTAGTTTGTGTTTCAATGTGAGGTTTTCACCATCATTCCCCAGCTTGTCAGCTATATTTCATCAGATATTTTCTTTAATATCCATGTTTTATAGTCAGCATGTTGCTCGTGTTCTGATGCTAGTGGGATGAGCTGTTCTGCCTGACAACCGAGCTCTGATTGGTCAGCCTGATTGTAACTCATCTGAACAACTCAAATTAGAACAGGCTCCGATTAATACATTTATGCAGTGTCGCAGTCCTTCAGTTTCAAACTCTGTGTGAAGGACAGCATTAATATACGTGTTCTTTTTCAAAACTTGACATGCTTTTTGTGAAAAGACCTTAAGGGTGTCGCTAAATATAAAGAACTGGTAACATTTCTGTTAGCAGTTCTCTATTGCTGCTCATCAGACTTGCACAATGGTGTTGAGTCATGATAGATTACTTTGCTATTTCCTGCGTGGATATCCTCAATTAGGTCATGACGACACTGAGGTCTGAACTCTAATATTCTGATGAGTTCTGACAGACTAATATGCTGATGTATGCTGAAAATGTATGTGCACCTCTTGGACTTCTCCAAAAGTCAGTGTTTCAAAAAGAGATGATAGATTGAAAAGTGTGGGATGTTTTGCTCCATTGTATTAAAGAACTCAAAGTAAGAGTCTGCTTTTTCTGATAAATGTCTGTGTGTGATTGCATCCCCCAAGCAAAATGATTTATGTGTAATCTAAGAAGCAGAATAGTGGAGATGCCTGAAAACTGGGAAAAATTGAAGACCCGAGTGTTCACTTCCCAATCTGTTGACAAATGGAGGAAATCAGTAGTGTTACTACTGTTCCCAGGAGTAAGTGTCCTTCAGAGATCTCACTAAGAAGTACTACAGTGTTGAGCAAACAGTCTAGAGCAAAGTGAAGATGCTTGTTTGGAACTTGTTTGGAACGCAGGAATTAACATGCATTGGCAGATTTGTGATTTACCTGCATTAACTTCAAAAAAGGAGAAACATTACCAAGTATAATTGACACTAGAGATGTCGGTTGTTTTTTTATTATGACATAGCTTATTAAATGATTCGTAATGAAAAATACTCTTTAAAGTTTGTCAGAACCACTGTATCTCCGAACAACGTGACAAGGAAAACAATGGTAACAGCTGGATACAATTCATGAAAACAATTTGGTTCTCTGTTAAGATTATACCGAGCATGAAAAATAATGGTTAGAAAAGGACATACAAAACACCGCTGCCCAAAAACTTTGCTGCATATCTGAAGGCCTGTTTGGAAAGGAAAAACACTGCTAATCTTTACCAAAACCTCATCCCAACTGCAAAGCATGGTGGAGGAAGCACCATGGTTTGGGTTTTGCCCTGCTGCCGGAGCATCTGAACAGCTTGAACTCATTGATGGAATTTTAATTTAGATTTTTTAACGTTCAGCAGGTGGCTCCTACCTTGAAGCCACAGGAGCTACACTGAAATGTCAATAATTTTCAGAATGCAGATGTGAAAACCACATCAGACCCAGTTAAAACTTCTGTGGCATGACATGAAAAGCTATTCATGCAACAAATAAATCATTTTCATCCTAAAATAACAACACTGAAGAGGAGTTTTATGTGATGTCTGAATGAAGAATTATTACTGCCACTAAAGGTTTTATCGTTCTGTGACAAAGCACATGAAAGGTACAACTGTTGGTTTGCTATTAGTTCAGAGAAAATGTGTTTGTCTATTATTACATGGAGAACTTTGAGTTAATTCCAAATGGCTGATACAACTACACTGCAGCAACAACACAATGTGCAAAAATTTTAACCTATCAGTAGGCAAAAGGTTTTGATTTAGCTTACAACAAAATAATAAGTATTTTCCACGCAAGTGTCTGGTATCTGTTTCAGTACAAACTAGTCAGTAGGACTTAACACTTGTGAATATTAACTTACTGTATATTTCCCTTGATCTAAGGGTCAAAAATGACCCGCTTTCACTAAATCCCTAACATGAAGCAGCTTAATTGAATTTAAAACTCAAAATCTATTTTACATAAAGAAACAACCTGTCATTAATTACAAACATAATTAATATTGCATATTAATATCAATGCAGAAAGACTACAATTAATTATTGGACCCTGCTTGTTTTCATTACAACACACCTGCCATAATTGTTTTCTTTATTAAAGTAGAGGTTTTTTATTATTATTATTACTGATAAAGACACTGCATAAGTTTAAACATTATTTTTTAACTGGAGATGTGCCCAATGCAGAAATGAGCAGACAGTATTATATTGAATGTACTATATTAAAGGGAAAAATAACATTCAGGAATGTTTTTTTGGCAACATATATACTGCACAATGAGAATTCAACTGCAAAAATACTAGTCTGCTCTCATGTACAGTGGTGCTTGAAAGTTTGTGAACCCTTTAGAATTTTCTATACTTCTGCATAAATATGACCTAAAGCATCATCCGATTTTCGAAGTCCTAAAAGTAGATAAAGAGAACCCAGTTAAACAAATGAGACAAAAATATCATACTTTTATTTATTCAGGAAAATTATCCAATATTACATATTAATGAGTGGCAAAAGTATGTGAACCTCTAGGATTAGCTGTTAATTTGAAAGTGAAATTGAGTCAGGTGTTTTCAATCAATGGGATGACAGGTGTGAGTTTTATTTAAAGAACGGGATCTATCAAAGTCTGCTCTTCACAACACATTTGTGGAGTGTAGCATTGATACAAACTAAAAGGAGATTTCTGAGGACCTCAGAAAAGAGTTTGTTGACGCGCTCATCAGGGCTGGAAAAGGTTACAAAAAACCATCTCTAAAGAGTTTGGACTCCACCAATCCACAGTCAGACAGGATTGTGTACAAATGAGGAATTTCAAGACCATCGTTATCCTCCCCAGGTTGGAGTGGTCGACTACCAAAGATCAACTCCAAGAGCAAGCGTGTAATAGTTGTTGAGGTCACAAAGGACCCCAGGGTAACTTCTAAGCACAACTGAAGGCCTCTCTCTCGACATTGTTTAATAACGTTAATGTTCATAGAGTCCACCATTAGAAGAAACACTGAACAACAATAATGTGCATGGCAGGGTTGCAAGGAGAAAGCCACTGCTCTCCGAAAAGAACATTGCTGGTCGTCTGGCAGTTTGCTGAAGATCACGTGGACAATCCAGAAGGCTATTGGAAGAATGTTTTTTGTGACGTATGAGACCAAAATAGAACTTTTTGGTTTACAAAAAAAGAATGCCGTTATTTTTGGAGAAAGGAAAACACTGCATTCCCAGCATAGAACCTTTCCCATCTGTGATGAAACATGGTGGTGGTTAGTTTTGGGGGCCTGTGGGCCTGTTTGCTGCATCTTCTGACCCAGGACGGCTTGCCATCATTGAAATTGAACAATGGAATCTTAATTATATCAGAGAATTCCAAAGGAAAATGTCAGGACATCTGTCATGAACTGAATCTCAAGAGAAGGTGGGTCATGCAGGCAAGACAACGACCCTAAGCACACAAGTCGTTCTACCAAAGACATAGTTAAAGAGAATAAAGTTATGGAATGTTTTGGAATGGCCAAGTCAAAGTCCTGACCTTAATCCAATCGAAATGTTGTGGAAGGACCTGAAGTGAGCAGTTAATGTGAGGAAACCCACCAACATCCCAGAGCTGAAGCTGTTCTGTACGGAGGAATGGGCTAAAATTCCTCCAAGCCGGTGTGCAGGACTGATCAACAGTTACAGGAAACGTTTAGTTGCAGTTATTGGTGCACAGGGGGGTCACAGCAGATACTGAAAGCAAATGTTCGCATACTTTTGCCACTCCCTAATATGTAATATTGGATCATTTTCCTCAATAAATAAATGATCAAATATAATATTTTTGTGTCATTTGTTTAAGTGGCTTCTCTTTATCTACTTTTAGGACTTGTGTGAAAATCTGATGATGTTTTAGGTCATATTTATGCAGAAATATAGAAAATTCTAAAGGGTTCATAAAAAGCACTACTGTATTGTGTCATTTCCCGTTACTTAACAAAGACTAAACTGGAGTTACTGTCACAAGCAGCACCTTTGGACTGCATTCCCCATTAGTAAAAAATGCTTTCACGAAACTTATTTTGTAAGCAGTTGTTTTTATTTTGTCTGTGTAGAGTCAGGTTTGGGGTCATGGGGAGATGGTGCACATGCACAAGAAAATTCATTCAATTGCTCATTGTGTGTGGGTTTGTTTTTGTGGAATTTGTAGTGTGTAAGTACTGCCAGGTCAAAAATTACCTTAAGACAATCTTTGTTCATGGGTGGGGCACAGCTTTCATTTAAATATGTAAAAAAGCAATGTTACACTTTTTTAATGTTGTGGTCATTGTAGGAAAAGTCATCAACTTTCATGCTGAAAAAAGATCATTAAGGGTTTCTCTGCTAGTAACATTTGGTGGGTATTTTTGACCCTTAAGGGTGTGTTCATATTTGTAGTTCGCTTCATGTGGTCTGAACCAAAGCAGAAAATTATGCATATTGTATTTTAGTCGTGGTTCACTTAGTGTTCACAGTCACATTCTTATCATCAAACCAAAATATGTAAAGTCACATGAATAAGGTCACACACTGATTGGAAAATTTTTATGACGTTTTGCGACTGAACTTGCTGAACTATCCAAACTTTGGTTAAACATGCTCATGGGGTTTCTTAATATGTACTGGTATTTTTACTAGCTGATACCTCACAAAGAGCTCCTACAATTTAATTCCTCCATCATGCACATAAAATAACGCATACTGCAAGGAGACGGTGGTACTGAGGTTTAACGGGAAACGTACCTCCTATAACGAGAAGAAGCAGGTATGCTTGAGTCCTTGGGAATAAAAGAATCAAGTACAATTTTTTCAGTTAGACAGAATTCGAAATAGCCACTTATTCTGGGGTCTCGGTCCAGTTGTTTGGCACGCACCAAGGATTGGATGGCAGCGTTCACAAGTGTTCAAATGAACTGCACGAAAGGAACAATCGCCCAGGGTTCATTTTAATTGAACCAAATGAGCCAAGTGTGAACACACCCAAAGACAACGCAAGTACACACAACAAACAAAAAAACAAAAAAAAAGATTTTTCCTACTGAAACCAACAAAGGTTTTTAAGGGCTTAAATTCCGATAAATGCAACAAGATACTTAGATCATTGTATATTGCCAACTAATTTATAAAACCAAGATAATACGCAATTCTATTGTGCCCAAAATTTTGCATAAGATTCTATTCTGCAGATGCAGTGAATAGAGATAACGCAGGAAAATGCTGGCGTGCTCCTTTAACGTAATGCTTTTACTCTGTCTGTCTTCCTGTCTCACACACATTTCTCTTGCTGTAAAGCCACACTCTGTCTGTAAAAAAAGTTCTTGTCTGAGTTTCATGTCTGCAATCACACTGCACACATGTATGCATTATCTCTACATCTGTCACACATATTCACTCAAACACCGAGTGTCAGTCCATGCATTTATGAGCATAAGGGTTGGAAGACCACCCTGGGTTAGGCAGCTCATTGAGTGGCCTGAGTGTGTTTTTATCTCTGGAGACAGAGAGAATAGAGGGGGAGAGAGCCAAAGCGATCCAAAAGCGTTAATGAATAACCGCACAGCTACAGGGGGATTTTTTTCCCCCCTCCCAGTCCTCAGGGAGTCTTACACTCACACAGATTCATGCATTCTCACATGCTCAACCATGCATACAACACTCAGTGTGTCCCTGAAAGTTTCTATTGGGTACGCACGCATGATGTGTGAGCATGTATACGAAATGAGTATACTTCTCGTTTGTCCGTGTGTGAGCTGGGTACTAGTGAGAAGTATTGTGTAGCTGATCTCTGTCTGACATCAGAGATGCTAGAGGCACCATAACACTACACTGTGGAGAGTCACAGTCGAACTCTTCAGATGAGTAACTTTATATGGTCGCCAACAGGTACAATACAAAGTCGGGCAAAAAAGTATTTAGTCAGCCACTGATTGTGCAAGTTCTCCTACTTTGAAAGTTGAGAGAGGTCTGTAATTTTCATCATAGATACACTTCAACTATGAAAGACAAAATGAGAAAAACAAAAAAAAATCCAGGAAATCACATTGTAGGATTTTTAAAGAATTTAATTATAAATCATGGTGGAAAATAAGTATTTGGTCACCCACAAACAAGCAAGATTTCTGTCTCTCACAGACCTGTAACTTCTTCTTTAAGAAGCTCTTCTGTCCTCCACTCGTTACCTGTATTAATGGCACCTGTTTGACCTCGTTATCTGTATAAAAGACACCTGTCCACAGCCTCAAACAGTCGGAATCCAAACTCAACCATGGCCAAGACCAAAGAGCTGTCGAAGGACCACCAGGAAGAAAATTGTAGACCTGCACCAGGCTGGGAAAGAGTGAATCTACAATAGGCAAGCAGGTTGGTGTGAATAAATCAACTGTGGGAGCAATTATAAGACATGGAAGACATACAAGACCATTGATAATCTCCCTCGATCTGGGGCCCCCATGCAAGATCTCATCCCGTGGGGTCAAAATGATCATGAGAATGGTGAGCAAAAATCCCAGAACTACATGGAGGGACCTGATGAATGACCTGCAGAGAGCTGGGATCAAAGTAACAAAGGCTACCACCAGTAACACATTATACCTAAAGCGACTCAGATCCTGCAGTTGCCAGGCGTGTCCCCCTGCTTAAGCGAGTACAATGTCCAGGCCCGTCTGAAGAAGTTTGCCAGAGAGCATATGGATGATCCAGAAGAAAATTAGGAGAATATCATTTGGTCAGATGAAACTAAAATAGAACTTTTTGGTAAAAACTCAACTCATCGTGTTTGGAGGAAGAAGAATGCTGAGTTGCATCCCAAGCACACCATACCTACTGTGAAGCATGGGCGTGGAAATATGATGCTTTGGGGCTGTTCTTTTTTTTTGCAAAGAGGACAGGACGACTGATCCGTGTTAAGGGAAGAATGAATGGGGCCCATGTATCGTGAGATTTTAAGCCAAAACCTCCTTCCATCCGTGAGAACATTGAAGATGGAACGTGCTGGATCTTCCAGCATGACAATGATCCCAACACACACCGCTCTGTCAATGAAGGAGTGGCTCCTAAAAAGCATTTCAAGGTCCTGGAGTGGCCTAGCCAGTCTCCAGACCTCAACCCCATAGAAAATTTGAGGAGGGAGTTGAAAGTCCATGTTGCCCAGTGACAGCCCCAAAACATCACTGCTCTAGAGGAGATCTGCATGGAGGAATGGGCCAAAATACTAGCTACAGTGTGTGCAAACCTGGTGAAGACTTTACAGGAAACGTTGACCTCTCTCATTGCCAACAAAGGTTATGTTACAAAATATTGAGTTGAACTTTTTGTTATTGACCAAATACTTATTGTCCACCATAATTTACAATTAAATTCTTAAAAAGTTCTACAATGTGATTTCCTGGATTTTTTTGACGAGTACCGAGTACATTTTTCCCATAAGGAATAATGTAAATTGAATGAATCTGTTTCAGACCTCCAGAAAATCCACACTGTATAAGGCATTATATGCATTAATGGAGTTGTTTTGTACAGGTGCTCCCTGATTTATCATGGGGATATGTTCCAACAAATCCATCATCCATCAGTGTTGGTCAACCTACAGTTGACTAAAATCATTAACACAAAGCTAATTTTATAAAACAGTGTTGAAATATCTCCTGTAATTTAGTGAGTAATGAATTGAAAATGAAAAGTAAAAGCCAAACACTTACTCTATTGGTGAACTCAGGGTGCTAGCATAGCTGCTAAGCTAACTGCAGCCTGTGTTCTGAGAATTGATTTCCTTTCGGTTGGCTGTCATTACTAACGCTTATAGGACACCTGGAGACTTATTTGCACTAAGAATACAGTACTGTGGATGTACAAATAAAGAAGAATGCGATAAACACAGCACAGATCTTCACTGAGCAAGGTATTGTGAATCTGAATCACTGAATTACTGTGTACTGAATCATGAATCGAGTTTCGGATGAAACGAGTTGCCCGGCTTGACTCATACAAGTTTAATCAAGCGATGAGAACAGTGACAAATCTTTTTAGTCAAAATGCATTTGAGAACCGAAATTGACGAGATACCAGTGTAAGTTCTTTATAAGTCTTCATAGAGCAGTTAAGCAACACAAACACACTTTTGTCTGTATATGAGAAACTCGCAAGAGTAACGTAGAGATTATTTCCTTCACATGGATGAATGCTTCGTTTTCTATAAACAGTCCATCAATAAACATCAAAATAACTGGAAAGGGCACTGATTGACAGGAGGGTATCTTGAAGGGTGTCACAGGGTTTTCAGTTCACAAAAGTGTTGACTGGACAGTGTGTTATTTTAAGCAGCACTAAACTGGTTTGTTGCTGAAGGTGTGCGAATGACAGATGATGAGAGAATGTAGTAGGAAAAATTAAATTAATTTGCTGTAAAATTATGCACCATTTAATGACTGCATTGTGTTCTGTAAAACAGGATACACATAGTCTTTGTATTGTACTGTAATGTAAATATAAAGTGCATTTTCACATGCACACTGCATGGGAACTATATGTAAATGTGTCAAGAGATGCCACTGAAAACATGAGTGGAACGCTGCCATCTACACAGCATCCCTAACGCTACTGCATTTTTAATTATGGAAAATCACAATAATTATAGAAAATACAGTAATGTGCTGTTACGATCCTGCCTAAGGGAAAGCTGTAACACTTAATAGAATGGTATGATGGATCTGATACTTTTTGTTTGATGGAAATCAAAAATGCATTGATAGACAGTATTACAAACAGCTTACACACACACACACACACACACACACATACACACACACACACACACACACCTGAATGATGGACTTCTGCTCTTAAATGTGGATCAGGAGCATCCACATCAAGAGTACCTGCATAGCAAACTGTAGACATTCATACTGTAAGGTCTGTCATTTTCATCATACACTTCTACTATGAGAGACAAAATGAGAAAAAAAATCCAGGTAATCACATTGTAGGATTTTTAAAGAATTGAATTGTAAATTATGGTGAAAAATAAGTATTTGGTCAATAACAAAAGTTCAACTCAATAATTGTAACATAACCTTTGTCGGCAATAGACAGATCAAGCATTTCCTGTAAGTCTTCACCAGGTTGGCACACACTTTAGCTGGTATTTTGGCCCATTCCTCCATGCAGATCTCCTCTAGAGCAGTGATGTTTTGGGGATTTCGCTGGGCAACACGGACTTTCAACTCCCTCCACACATTTTCTATGGGGTTGAGGTCTGGAGACTGCCTAGGCCACTCCAGGACCTTGAAATGATTTTTACGGAGTCACTACTTTGTTGTCCAAGCAGAGTGTTTGGGATCATTGTCATGCTGGAAGACCCAGCCACGTTCCATTTTCAATGCTCTCACTGATGGAAGTAGGTTTTGGCTTAAAATCTCACGATACATGGTACCGTTCAGTATTCCCTCAACACGGATCAATCGTCTTGCCCCTTTTGCAGAAAAACAGCACCAAATCATGATGTTTCCATCCCCATGCTTCACAGTAGGTATGGTGTGCTTGGGATGCAACTCAGCATTCTTCTTCTTCCAAAGTTTCATCTGACCACATGATATTCTCCCAGTCCTCTTCTGCCATCCTCTGGCAAACTTCAGATGTGCCTGAACATGTACTGGCTTAAGCAGGAGGACACGCTTGGCACTGCAGGATCTGAGTCCCTTTCTGCGTAGTGTGTTACTGATGTTAGCCTTTGTTACTTTGGTCCCAGCTCTCTGCAGGTCATTCATCAGAGGTCCCTCCGTGTAGTTCTGGAATTTTTGCTCACCGTTCTCATGATCATTTTGACTCCACGGAATGAGATCTTGCGTGGAGCCCCAGATCGAGGGAGATTATCAATGGTCTTGTATGTCTTACAATTGCTCCCACAGTTGATTTATTCACACCAACCTGCTTGCCTATTGTAGATTCACTTTTCCCAGCCTGGTGCAGGTCTACAATTTTCTTCCTGGTGTCTTTCGACAGCTCTTTGTTCTTCACCATTGTTGAGTTTGGAGTCTGACTGTTTGAGGCTGTGGACAGGTGTCTTTTATACAGATAACGAGGTCAAACAGGTGCCATCAATACAGGTAATGAGTGGAGGACAGAAGAGCTTCTTAAAGAAGTTGTTACAGGTCTGTGAGAGCCAGAAATCTTGCTTATTTGTGGGTGAGCAAATACTTATTTACAATTAAATTATTTAAAAATCCTAGAATGTGGTTTCCTGGACTTTTTTTTCTCATTTTGTCTCTCATAGCTGAAGTGTACCTATGATGAAAATTACAGACCTCTCTCATCTTTCTAAGTCGGAGAACTTGCACAATCAGTGGCTGACTAAATACTTTTTTGCCCCACTGTAATTAAGCTGTGGCATGGGATGCTGAAGCTGCAATAGACATAAAAAAAACACTTATAAAACTACTGCATATAGCACACGAGGGACTGCCATAGCAGTACTGATCAGTAGAGATGAAGAGGGTGTATGTAACGACCCCCAGACTGCATCAATGTGTGAGGGGAGGGCACCGGCTTCAAAGACGGAGGGAAGAATGAACGAGTAAAAGGTGATAAAAAGGAGGTTTATAAATAGAAGACAGAGTGGAGAAAGAAAGAGTTGGCAGGTCGCCAGTTGGAACCGTGCCGGTAGCTCCGGAGTTCCATCTCATAGCCAGCACTCCCTGCCAGAAGGGCTTCCCCCGATTCACCTCTGCGCGCACACACACATTTACAGTACAGTGGCACGTTAAGTCACGCAAAACAAACACACACTTGCAGAATCAAATATATACTCACACAAACACAGAGCAATCCTCATGTGGTCATGTTTAATTCATAGGTACAGTCCCACTTACATGAACTTACAAACATACTCATAAAACCTAACAAGTAAACAAATTCCTCTGGCAGCTCTGAAACTTCTGGCACCACAGGTGCATGAACCCCTGAAGATGAAGTCGTGTTTTCAGTCGTAAATCGTGAAAGGGGAAGTCCCACGGACAAGCAGTGGAGCATCTGGCAACACTGTCCTCAACACACCCGAGCGCACTCTCACATGCACATGCACACAGCCTTTCCTGTTGCATCGGACACAGTATTGCTGTTTTTAGAACCTATTGAGACATTTGCTTCAGACCCCCCTTCTTGACTAAACTCGGCCTGATTTCCGTTGCCATTGTTCTTCTACAAATTGGTGGAGGGAGGAAACCTGCTCTAATTGACCTTTGTTTATGCACCATGCTCATTTTCTAATTAGCCCCTTTCCCTTCCTTTAGTCCCTCTCCGTGCTGCTGTGAAGTGCCGGCTGTGCATCAACCAGATGTCTCTTTTTCTTTCTCTCTACACATCCCGTGTTTGTCCGTTCCCGCCTCGCGCCCTGTGGTGCCGGTTAGGCCCCGGCTCGCCACAATCCCGAGTTGGATGAAGCGGGTATAAAAATCAACGAACAAACGAATGCATGTCCATCAGTGTTATCTTCCGTGAAGTTATCACTAGGTGGCGTCCTGCCCACCACAATGGAAGGACACCCTTTAATCTCGCCTGTTTATTTTCCCACAAGTGCCTTTAATTCGACTGCTTTACCCAGGCTAAAGCGTAATGAGGGTGCGCGAGAGTGAGAGAAAGGGAAAGGAATGCTTGTAAAGAAAGAACTGATTTCTGTGAGTTTACTTTGGCATGATGAGGCTGAGGGATGCCTTGGCGATCTCACACACATTCTTATTTACAGCCACACATCCCTGCCATCTTAAATCAGAGACTGGTTTGGAATAAGTGCTAGATGCTGATGTTAAATAATATGAGATAGCGGTCACTGAGAAAGCAATATCCAACTATTTCCTGACTTGTATAAGTGAGTAATGTTGGACTAATCTCTAAGGACAAGCTTTTAGCACTTGGGTTTAACAGTAGGGAGTCTAATAGACTATAGACTATCATTTGCTGATAATCACACTGTATAAACACTCATTTGTCATTTACAAATGTTTCCGCTGACAGTTTGGTCTACATTATAACCTCTTTAACACATGCATTCACCCAAGTATTTAGCCATATCTTGCCAGGTAAGACCAATGTGTGAATGCTCCCGGTGTCCTTGTACAATTGCTAATTTGGCTTATGTGTGAATATTGGGATATGACCCCATGAACCAGACTTTTGGAACTGCAACCAGAACAGTCATCACACACTCACACCTAAGGGCAAATAAGTAGCCAATTAAAATACTGAGTGCGTTAACATGCACTTAATAATCCGATCATAGTCAGATTTCTGCAGTTATCTCATTATTCAAGTGATCATGTAGACAGCATAGTCTGATCTAGAAATCAGATTAAGTTAACCGATAAAGAGAGCTGCATTTTATTTCACTTATTTAAGATAAGATAATCCTTTGTTAGTCCCACAGTGGGGAAAATCACATATTACAGCAGCAAAATGATAGTGGTGCACACAATCGTAGTGTAAAAGTATAAAAAATAATACTAAATAATTCCAATATATATACATATACACAGTATATGAATGAAAATATAAATATATTACACCAGTATATACACAGATATATAGTTACCTATATACCAGTTACCAGATTTTAATTGGATCTGGCCGTCTGTGCATGTGCGCAGAGCGGCTAGTGGAAAAAAAACATGGTTGCGAGGTCCTCTTATTTTTAGAGATTTTTCCCCTTCTTGGCTTATTTACATAGACCAGGTGGAGGATTCCCTCGTGGGATCTGGCAACCCTGGAGCTAAACGGCTATTGAAGACTTTGTGGAGACCCTGAAATGCAGTACATATAAAAAAAATGAAGAATTTGATTATTTAATATTAAAAACTGAGGTTTACGTTACATCTTTCTGTGAGATTATTGGCTGGGTGCAAAGTGGAAATCCGATTTTGCCTGTGTTTTGTAAACTCGAAGGTTTCCCATCATCTGATTACCCGAGTGCATGTATACTGGTTGATTGGGATTCCTGACGAAATCGGATTTTCTGCAGTTATCGGATTATTAAGCGTGTGTAAACGCACTCACTGTTATGTTGCTGGAATGTGGTAGGAAAACCAGGCAGACACAGCAGTCACCTACAAACTGAAGATTTAAACCACTTACAAACTACTCCAATGCAAACTACTCAAAAAAACACCATGCTACCTCGTCACTACTGTCAAACACCAACCGAAGGAACTGAGTATTTTCTGCCTGTTGGAATTCTGAATGGCTCAAATCACTGAAGTCCATGTGAACACATTCATTGAATTACAGCCAAAGTAAGATTGCTATTACAACATTGTTTTGTATTAACAATGTCTTTCTGATTTGGTTCTATACCATTTGAAAACACACTCCCTGGACGAAGAGCAAGAGCTAGTTTCTTTAAAAGGAAAAAGATGTGCGCATGTGAAGCAGAAGCTAATCAATCAATCATTTGGCTGTGAACATCCTAAATATCCTGTGAGACGTGACAGCAGCAGGACACGGAGAGCTGCTCTGTCCTGCTGTAACGGTCAACCACACTGTGCTAAGTTTAGGTCTTTCGCTGTGTTTAGGCTTGTGTGTGTGTGTGTGTGTGTGTAGGGGATACAAACAGCGTGGCCACATCCCGTGTTGGTAGCCAGGCTTGCAGGGTCTAACTGCCAGGGATGTGAGGATTTGGCAGAGTAAGGCTTGTGCGTGTGTATGTGTGTGTGTTTAGGAGGGGTGCTGCTACTTACTGCTACAGAGCTCCAAACGGACATTCACAGAGGAAGTGAAACCTGTCAATTACTGTGAATAACACCCTCGACAAAGTTAGACAGGGACAAAAAACATGTTCTTGGGTTTATAAATGAGAACTGGACTTAAGTTATTATTGTCAGTGAAATTAGCGTGCTATAATAACAATGGAAAATGACTTATGTCATCATTATGCCACTCCAAATGAGAAAAAGTTGGGACACTATGGACAATTCAAATAAAAAACATTGCAGTGTTTCTGTAATTTACTTTGACTTATTTTATTGCAGAGTATGAACCCAAGATATTTCATGTTTTGTCTGGTCAACTTTCATTTGTGAATAAACATCCCTTCCTGTATTTTAGGCCTGGAACACATGCCAAAAAACATTGGGACAAAGCAATTTTAGGCTAGAAATAAGGTAAAAAAAAAACTAAATAATGACGTGATTTCAAATAGGTGATGTCAACAGGTGAATGTAATCATGATTTGGTACAAAAGCAGTATCCATGAAAGGTGGAGTCTTTGAGGATCTCCAGTTTGTCAACAAATGCATGAGAAAATTAATAAAATGATTAAAACCAATGAATGTCCTTCAAAGAAAGATTAGAATGAATTTACATATTTCTTCCTCTACAGTGCATAATATCATTAAATGATTCAAGGAATCTGCGCTCAAGCCTAAGCTGAGCTCCCACAATCTCTGATCCCTCAGATGCACTGAATTACTTTATCAAACCTTTGTCTAGCACTACAATGCAGAGTTACATTCACAAATGACACTTAAAACGTTAACATCCAGAAGTATCTGGCAACCCCATACTGTAACAATTGCTGATGCGTTTGCATAGTAGCTGAAACACTTCAGTAATTGCTATCACTCGTGCTAAAACATCTTTAAAGTGTTGCGAGAAGGAATGGCAAACTTACAAAGTGGTACATGCTTGTTCCGACTGTTTTTTGGAATTTTTTGAAAGCCTGAAATGAAGTTGTCCAGATAAAACATGAAATATCTTGGGTTCATACTGTCTGCAATGAAATAAAATTCAAAGGAAATGTAAGAAACACTGTGCTTATTTTTTATTTGAATGTTCCTCACTGTCCCAATTATTTTCTGATCTGGGGTTGTAGCGTAGATGCTATGGTGGCTTAGCAGTTAAAGGAATGGACTATGGACCTGAAGGGACTGTGAAAATCCCACCTCTGCCAAGCTGCCACTGCTGGATCCCTTAACCCACAATTGCTTGGATTGTAAGATGTCAGTTGTAAGGCGCTCTGGATATGAGTGTCTGCTAAATGACATAATCAAAATTTACATGCAATTTTGGTGATCAGATCAGGTACGGCCAGGTGTAAACACACTCAAGACGCATTGTGATTGGATCATGACCACATGTAATACAAATGTAGACGAGTGTCACTTCTGTATCTGCATATGCATATTTGACGGAGATTGTTCTGTCGTGTTGTGTGTAACCTGTCCTAAAAACTGTTTATAGTCTCCCAGACCCAATGCCATTTTTGCAGTGTAATGCCCTGCCTAAGAAGTGCCTTCAACACTCGACATACTTCCTAGATCCATATGGATATACAGTGGTGCTTGAAAGTTTGTGAACCCTTTAGAATTTTCTATATTTCTGCATAAATATGACCTAAAGCATCATCCGATTTTCGAAGTTCTAAAAGTGTATAAAGAGAACCCAGTTAAACAAATGAGACAAAAATATTATACTTCATCATTTATTTATTCAGGAAAATGATCCAATATTGCATATTAGTGAGTGACAAAAGTATGTGAGCCTTTGCTTTCAGTATCTGGTGTGACCCCCTGTGCAGCAATAACTGCAACTAAACGTTTTCCTGTAACTGTTGATCAGTCCTGCACACCGGCTTGGAGGAATTTTAGCCCATTCCTCCGTACAGAACAGCTTCAGCTCTGGGATGTTGGTGGTTTTCCTCACATTAATGCTCACTTCAGGTCCTTCCACAACACTTCGATTGGATTAAGGTCAGGACTTTGGCTTGGCCATTCCAAAACATGAACTTTATTCTTCTGTAACCATTCTTTGGTAGAACGACTTGTGTGCTTAGGGTCGTTGTCTTGCTGGATGACCCACCTTCTCTTGAGATTCAGTTCATGGACAGATGTCCTGACATGTTCCTTTAGAATTCTTTGATATAATTCAGAATTCATTGTTTCCATCAATGATGGCAAAGTCGTCCTGGGCCAGATGCAGCAAAAACAGGCCTGAACCATGATACTGCCACCACCATGTTTCACAGATGGGATAAGGTTCTTATGGTGGAATGCAGTGCTTTCCTTTCTCCAAACATAACGCTTTTCTTTCAAACCAAAAAGTTCTATTTTGGTCTCATCCGTCCACAAAACATTCTTCCAATAGCCTTCTGGCTTGTCCACGTGATCTTTAGCAAACTGCAGACAAGCAGCAATGTTCTTTTTGGAGAGCAGTGGCTTTCTTTGGAACCCCCCCTGCCATGCACACCATTGTTCTTTACTGTTTTTCTGATGGTGGAAACTCATGAACATTAACATTAGCCAATGTGAGAGAAAAAAAGCCTTCAGTTGCTTAGAAGTTTACCCTGGGGTCTTTTGTTGACCTCGGCGACTATTACACGCCTTGGCTCTTGGAGTGATCTTTGTTGGTCGACCACTCCTGGGGAGGGTAACAATGGTCTGAATTTCCTCTATTTGAACACAGTCCATCTGACTGTGGATTGGTGTGCAAACCCTTTAGAGATGGTTTTGTAACTTTTCCAGCCTGATGAGCATCAACACTCTTTCTGAGCTCCTCAGAAATCTCCTTTGGTTCGTGCAATGATACACTTCCCACAAACATGTGTTGTGAAGAGCAGACTTTGATAGATCCCTGTTCTTAAAATAAAACAGGGCGCCCACTCACACCTGATTGTCATCCCACTGATTGAAATCACCTGACTAACTTCACCACTCACTAATATGTAATATTGGATCATTTTCCTCGATAAATAAATGACCAAGTATAATATTTTTGTCTCATTTGTTTAACTGGGGTTCTCTTTATCTACTTTTAAGATTTGTGTGAAACTCGGATGATTTTTAGGTCATATTCATGCAGAAATATAGAAAATTCTAAACTTTCAAGCACCACTATAGCTGCTTTGCTGAGAGCTAAAAGGTCCTCAGAGTTACTGTGACTCTTTTCCACCTTCTCTAGATCAGTGGCTGCAATTTCCCTCACATTAGGTTGAATGTCTGGCATAGCACAAAAGAATGACAGGTATTCTAAATCTGTGAAACCAGCCAAAGTTCACCCCCACCAGTCCTGACTTCTCTCCCATGTCCAGTACACGCACTGACCACTGCAGAACTTACAGCAGCTTCTAACCAAAGCCTTCTAGTGAGCTGAAGCAGACGCTTCGTTGCCTGTTGTAGAACATTTCTGCCCATATTTGACACAGTCTAATACACTGGTGACAGTCTGTGAGAAACCATGTTTACAGTATGATACAGGAATCTAAATTGGAAATGATGTGTGGGTTGGTCTGCTTTTTACATGGGCAAATTAGGTTTTTGTGGACTATATAAATGCAATACCTTACCTCGACTTTCACAGGGGATGCTATGGTGCATCCCACCACTACAGTGACACAATGAGACCCCACCATGACGGGATAGAAAGCTAAACGGGTGCGTGTGTGCTTGTCAGAGTTGGCCCTTTAAAACCAGATAAGGGAGGGAGATTAAAAACCGCTTTATGCTACCACACAGACAAGATCACACAAGATTGCTCGCCAAAGGGTTTTGAATTTCTAATAGCGTAAACCTCTGGTGTATACTTTGCATGTTCTTCCTGTGTCAGCACGGGTTTCCTACAACATGCCAGCGACATGTGTCTACACGTCCAGGTGTGTGCATCCAGTGTCTTCCCCTGATTTGAAATAAGTGGCTATGAAATGCATTCATTATTTCTGTATTAATGTTTCATGGTCTTATTTCCATCCAAGTCGTAATAACAGACAGATTCAATCTGGATTTACAATCGGTGTCAGTGACAATATCCTAAATTACATGCCGCCATGCCAATATCATGCTGACATAATTATGATGATATTATATTTACTGCTCTGTAGGAGTCAGAAATCAGCTTCCACACAGACACAGCTGTAAAAATCCAAAATAAATCTGATAAAGAAATCTGTTGTGTGCTGAATAGCCCAGTTACTTGGCTAAAATCCAGCTGGCTTCAACAGATTTCTTTAAGTTCGATAACAGCTGTTCTTCATCTTCAGTTATTGAAGTATGTTTTAAATGACAACTTAAATAATCAGATAAGTACCAAAATCCGTTAATAATTTAAAGTAGGGGTTTGCAAAAATATCATTCCACAGTTTTTTTAGGCTGGATCATGATCCATGTTATTTATCACATATATTCGCTGCTATTAAAAATACAGCAGGAGACTAATATAAAAACACAGAAATAACAGAGCACTTAAGCTGTACTTGAATTGGTTTAGCGAACAAACTTGAATCAGTTTAAAAAACGTAAAATCAGATGCTCGATCATAGTGAGATCTGGGGAATTTGGAGGCCAGATCAACACCTTGAACACTTCTTGATTGCATTATCGTGCTGAAGAGGCCACTGCCATTAGGGAATATCACTAACTTGAAGGGACGTACTTGTTTGCAACAGTGTTTACATCCATAGGTGGTACATGTCATTTGTTCATTTTCACATAATTTGGGCTTCCAGCTCATAAAACCCACAGGAATTCAAAAAAAATTTAATACTATGGAGAAATCAGCCCAAACTACTACTCATCACTTCAAGTCAGGATCACTTGAAATCAATCAAAATATGGCACTTTCAAAACGATATGTCAATCTTCAATACTTGGTTGGGAATCCCTTTGCTTCAATCACTGCCTTGATGTGACGTGGCATTGAGGCAGTCAGCCTGTGGCATTGCCTGGGAGTTATGGAAGCTCAGATTTCCTTGATGCTTGCGGTCAGCTCTTCTTTGTTGTTGGGTCTGGTGGCGCACATTTTGCTCTTGAGAATACCCTATAGATTCTCAATGGGGTTTAGGTCCGGTGAGCTGGCTGGCCAGTCAAGCACTGTGATGGCATGGGCATAAAACCAGGCTATGGTGCAGGCTTCTGGCGGCATGGGCAGGGGCCAGGTCCTGCTGAAAGATGAAATCTGCATCTCCATACAGATCCTCAGCAGAAGGAATCATGAAGTCCTCTGAAACATTCTGGTAGACTGTTTCAGTGACCTTGGATTTACCAACACCTGCACGAGACATTGCACCCCAAATCATGACTCACTGTGGATATTTCACACTGGATCTCAAGCAGTTTGGGTTCTGTTCCTCACCCGTCTTCCTCCAAGCCCTTGGACCTTGATTGTCGAATGAAAGGTACACTTTGCTTTCATCGGAAAAGAGGACCTTGGACCACTGGTCAACGGTTCAGCCCTTCTTCTCCTTGGCCCAGTTGAGACGCTTCCTACGTTGGCTCAGGTTCAGAAGTGGCTTGATCCGAGGTACCCAACAGTTGTAGCCCATCTCCCGGATGTGTCTGAATGTGGTGGTTTTGGAAGCTGTGACTCCTGCATCATTCCACTCTTTCTGGATCTCTGCCAGATTCTTGAATCTTCTCTTTTTGATAATCCGCTGAAGCCCATGGTCATCTCTTTTGCTGGTGCATCTGCTGCTGCCACATTTTGTCCTTCCACTAGACTTTCCATTGATATGCTTGGACACAGCACTCTGTGAACAGCCAGCCTCCTTAGCTATGAACTTTTGTGGCTTACTCATCCTATGGACAGTATCAATGATGGTCTTCCCGCCAGTTGTTAAGTCTGCAGTCTTCCCCATATTGAACCAAACTGAGACAATTGAACCAAACTGAAGCAATTTAATGACGCCTGGGGAAACCTGTGCAGGTGCTTTGAGTTTAGTAGATGATTAGTGTGTCACACTCAGTTTAAAACATTCATGCCCTGCAAAATTTGGGCTGATTTCTCCACAGTATTCTAATTTTTTGAATTCCTGTTTTCATGGGTTTTATGAGCTGGAAGCACATAAATACTTGGAACTGTTTAAATTGTGGGCCCTGAATGTATAATCTATAAGACTTTTTGAATGGAATTATGGAAATTAATCAACTTTTCCATGGTATTCTAATTTTTTGGAATGGGTCTGTATACTCGTTGATAGGATTGCTGACAAAATCTGATTTTCTGCAGTTATGGGATTATTAAGTGCATGTAAACATCATTCACTTTACCTGTCAGTGGTTTACTGATATGGCTGGTTGATATGTAAATCTGATTGCTTGAACTTCAGTAAGTTTGAGATGCATGGTCACTACACTTCCAACAATGACTGTCGGGATGATTAGAAAGTTATTAGGTTTGTGCATGTTTAAACCCCTCATCCTCAACTCAGGCTGTGATATAAGGTGTCTCCTGTTGCAATGGCTAACATTTCCTCTGCCTATCAGTCCTTGTCAGTGTGGTCAGTGAAGCATACACTAGGTATAGGCAACACTGACCCTCTTCATTTTCTTCTTTCATATCACTTTGTTTTGCTCTACACTGTAACGCTTCATCAGCACTCCATTGAAGGTGTCCTCTCTCACGCCTGTTGTCACCTTATGAGAGTATGACAAACTCAGAGGGCTATTTTTGGCTGCTAGTTACTTTTTCTCAGAACTGCTCTTCCTCTACACACGTACTTCTCTGCCCTGAGCCTGAGGTGTCACTTGCGATTTTCATGAGGCACATTAGTGTAATGTGTTACACTGCCATGAATCCAGATTCAGGGTTTGGCCAGAAAGTTTGGATGTTTACATGGCTGTTTTTTTTAAAACTTGTGGTGGACCCAATGGAATCTAAATCTAGAATGAAGAAGTGTAAGAGTAGACCTGCCAAATAGCGCATTTTAGTCTCATTTTTAGATTTCGAGTCAGGTTTCTTTCATTCTGTGTGATGCTGTGCACCAGGTCTGTGTCAGTCAGAACTATTTCTGTCCACTGGTCCCTCCTACCTGCAACAGAAATGCACTCACTGACCTTAAAAGGACTCTCTGATTGGAGGACATTTGAGTCCGAATTTGCATTCTGACCCCTGATTGGTGCTTTCATAGTCGAGGCAGTTTGGCACTTTTAAAGGTATATAAACAGGACTTTTTTTTTGTGTTGACCTGATTTGTGCAAAATAAGGATTCAGTGTGTGTTCACCTACAGAATTATCAGATAAGTGCAAAAAGCCAGATTTTGCTCTAATTTGTGCATAAAAAGACAAATTATCAATACAATACAACGTCTTTTTTGACATCTTTTAGTTTTCCAGTATGAATGCTTATTAATTTGCCACTACCCTATATTTTAGTTCATTGTGTCGCATGTCAGTCACTTTGTGGCTTTGTCTAGAACAGCGCATTTAAGTAAAGATGTACTTACTTTACTTATTTGTTAATCACCAGGGTTCCATGCGCTTGAATAATCAGATAATGGAAGATCTTTGAGTTTACAAGAAGTGTGACTACATGTGGAATGTTAGCATTACTACTTTAAATCAAGTGATTGATTGCATTCCATTATGCACTATAGGGATTTAAGTATTACATGTTTAATCCACATACACTTAATAATTTAGTCGCGAAAAACTCTGTGTCTGCATGTTTTACTAATCTTTTAGTAGCATCTTAAATGTAATAAAGTTGTTTGACCACGGGTGGGCGATATGGTAAAAAATATTGTATCACAATAATTACAGACATTTTCACGATACACGATACATGTGGTTGCAGACAAAATGCTTTAGTAGTGACAGATTTTTAAGACGTGCTGTTGACATATCATCCCATACTAAGTGATTTTTATTCAAAATGTGCTGCATTTCATCCAATTAACCAGGACTATTACACTCTTTATAATGAAACATACAGGTGGTCGGTGTTCTTTAAGCACCGATGATATCCTCAGAAAAGCATATCGTCTATTACGATAACAGAATTGATCACGATATGATAAAATATTGTCATATTGCCCACCCCTAAGTTTGACTACGTTTTCCAAAAGTAACATGGTAGTGGGCACTCGAGGTGGTGCAGTGGAACACCAAGATTTGAGTCCTGGTGGTGCCTTTTGGCTGTCCAATTCAGGGTGTACTCACACTAGGCTCGCTTGAAGAGGACAGGGTCGTGAGAGCCTGAGAGCCAGCGCTCAGTCGGTGGCACAGGGCGCAAGGCAGGAGTAACCCTAGACAGGGCACCAATCCATCGTATTGCACATACACTTACACGCTAGGGCCACTTTTAGAGACCCCAATTAACCTAACACGCATGTCTTTGGACTGTGGGAGAAACCGGAGCACCCGGAGTAAAGCCACGGGGGAGGATATGCAGATTCCACAGAGAAAGGACCCAGACCACTCCACCTGGGATCGAACCCAGGACATTCTTGCTGTGAGGCGACAGTGCTACCCACTGAGCCACTGTGCCGCCCGACCCGAGTCCAGTACATGTATAATTTCTAAAAGATTTACGCTTACAAACTGATAATGAACTACAGGTATGCTCTATTTAATGACTGCATTACGTTCTGTGTACTGTATTTTCCGGGCTATAAAGCGCACCGGGTTGTAAGGCGTGATATCAATGATCGACTTCTAACGGGTCTATGTTCATACATAAAGCGCACCGGGTTATAAGGCGCATGAAATGAAACAAAACTCTTAAGTTCCCTGGGAAGCTCAGTTTGGTCTTTACCTGGCGCAGGGCGTCTTCTTGCTTCCTCCACTTCCGTATCATTGATTCGTTAATGTTGAATTCTCTCGCAGCTGCTCTATGACCATGTTGTACTGCGTGACCGATAGCGCTGAGTTTGAAATCCGCTTTGAAAATGAATGAATGAATGCACATACCCTAATGCTGAAGCACATACCGTATTACTCCGCGATGCTGCGCACTATGGTGGCCGTAAGCTTCGTAACTTACCAAGGCCGTGCTAAAACATTTTGACAGATTTATGAGCGCCGTGTACCATCTACAATCGGTTCTAGGTCAGAAAGCACAACCAGAATTAATTCATACATTAGTCGCACCGCATTTTAAGGCGCACTGTCGATTTTTGAGAAAGTTAAAGGATTTTAAGTGCGCCTTATGGTCCGAAAAATACGGTAGTTGCTGGAAATCGCTGCGTTGCGTAATCAATAAATCTATAAGGTGTATCAGAGGGCTGTGTGTCAGCATATTCAAAATAACTCCAAAAAAACAATGGAAGTACCACCATAAAGTCCATTGTGCTGTGCAAGCGTGTCTTCTAGCACAGAAATAGTATCGTGATGACATAAGAATGCTTGGGCCCTAGGGCTGTGCTAAAAAATCGATACAGCAATATATCGCGATACTGATTTTTAGCTCAAAATATCGTTTTTATCGTTTAAGGAAATAAAAACACATTTTAAATAGGATTTAAACTACAATCTCCGCTCCTGTAGATCGCAGTACAGTGTTTTGACTCAATTTGTCCGCTGAATTATCAGTGTCATGTGATGTGCTAAGACGACTGTGTTTTCATATTTTCATTGAACTATGTGGAATATCGCAATATACCACTATATGCATCGTATCGCAGTGTATCGTGATATAATTGTATCGTAAAGTCCTTTCCGATACACACCCCTGTCGGGCCCAGAACATTCAAGCACAATGTGAGTGCAGACCAGCGGAGGAGTGGGGATGGTCATGGATCTCCGCTTCTGGATCCACAGCGTTGATTGGCTTTTTACCGCCACAGCTTCTGGAGTTGAAAACAGTCATTTATTTTATATTATAATTCATTATAATTGTTAAGACCTCGGTGGTTCAAGTGAACAAACATTGATTGGATCGGCATTACATGGTGCATACCTGTACTGACATTACTTGTATGACTTGTACCACTGTTCCGTTGGATGGGCTGAGGATGTGTTCACTATGTACTGTACTTAGTGGGACAGCCTACTGTTGTAGTCTTTGATAGGGTTGCTGCATATACACAAAACACATACTTTGCTACAGACGTGTGGACTGTAGTATTTCCTTTAGTTTTAAATCGAATGTTCTCCTTTTAAGTAGGTGCATCTTACTACCCAAACCCCAGCAAGATGTAAGAGTTAAAAATATATTAGGCTTTTTTCATGGCAAATTGCTCACATTGATCTTCCTTTGTCTTCTGTTTAGATAAGGTCAGCAGCAAAGTCCAAAATCACAAACAATAGCACAAGCACAGGTGTGGAAATCCCAAAGAAATGTGATAAAGTGGTTAAATGCACTTAAGGATCCAGCTGGCTGTATCACATTTCTTGAAATCCCACAAGAGCCTTACTCTTGATGTCAGAGTATGCTGTTTACAAGAAATCTGAAATCTGATCAGATTAATACAGTGTTACTCTTGCAGAAGCGATTACTTCCTTGTGTGCTGTGAATATAATGACTGTCATGACTGTAAAGACTGATTGCCCACAATTAATATTTTGTTTGTTGCCATTATGATCTGGGACTTTTTACAACCCTGCTTCCATTTGTCCTGCGTAACACTGCCAGGCAATGGTTAAAAGCTACAAACCCTGTAAAGACTCAGTGGGTTATTTGGATGGACATAAAACAGTCAAATGTATTGTCTAAAAAATTTTTAACTACTTGAGCATTTTAAAAGCAAGTCATGTACTTTTTCTGTAGTCATTTACTTTTCTTACTTTTTCCAGCATTTTCAGTACATTATTAAATCCAAATTGCTGATTATGGCATGTTTTTTCAGAGCAGGTTTGAACTGCAGATGTCTCTCAGTACTGGGAACACTAAGCATAAATGAAGGAGACTGACCTCTGACCTCCAGACTAAAGGAATGTGAAAAACTCTTTAATCTCAGGAAACAAAAGGTCAGATGCACTTCTGCAGCCTACGCAAGGCAGATACTCGTTCCTGCTACGAAGCAGAGTGTGTTTACATGTACAATAATGCATTCGATTCGATCATAATCATGGTTACACTTAAATGACCTGATAGTGACACTATGCATTCAAACGTAACCAGATAGAGGTTAGAGCTATCCTGGAAGCAGCTAGCAGAATCAAACACAGTTGCCAGGACCACGTATTCTAAATGACTTTGGACTTATTTTTATATAAAGTCGCTTACCGGGTAGTTGCAGGTTGTAGGTTTTTGGGGCTGTGTTTCTAAAGTGTAGTTTCTTATTTGGGCTTGGCTCCCTGATCCTGTCTCTCTCCCATATTCCTGCAAATTGGTTTGTTCAAGTACTAAAGTTGAATGGAAAATATATATTATTATACATTAAATATACTTTATTTTTTAACTGATCAAGTTGGCACTCTCATGATATTGCAGTATGTTGCTTTCTTTTGGGCCTGGTTGCTTGTTTCTCTTATGGAATCTGGCAACCCTGGAATTAAAATACAGCAACTGCAAAATGGCTACCATACACTTTTGGGGGAGACAGTATATGCTTGAATATAAATACAGTGGCACCTTGGTTCTCGACCACCTCAGAACTCGTCGAATCAGTTCTCGCTGCCATTTTGACTAGAAATCTGGTGTCTCTCGGTTCTCGTCGTTTGCTCGGTACTCGTTTTAGCCGAAACTTGATTGACGATTCAGTAAACAGTGATTTAGTGATTCAAATTCATAATAACCCTTGCTCAGTGATGATTATTCTGATGTCTTTATTTTTTTATTATCCATTGGTCCTAAAATGGTTATTAATGACAGCCAACCTAAAGGAAAACAGGAACTGAGTCCTCCAAAACACTGGCAGCTGTTAGCATTAGCAACTATGCTAGCATCCTATGCTAGAGTTCACCAGTAGAGTAAGTGTTTAGCTTTTACTTTTCACTTTCAATCCATTACTCACTAAATTCCATGAGATTTTTCAACACATAAAATAAGCTTTGTGCGAATTATTTTGGCCAACTGTAGGTTAGTGTAAGTGTTAATGTGTAGTAGGCTCAGCTATGATACAGTAATAAACTATATTAAACTTTTTAGTTCATGTTTCATTTAACTTAAAATGGATTTGTCGGAACATATCTCTTTCGTAAATCAGGGAGCACCTGTACAATACAGCTCCATTAATGTATATAATGTCTTATACAGTGTGGATTGTCTGGGGGTCTGGTACGGATTAATTCAATTTACAATATTCCTGATAGGAAAAATTAGCTCGGTACTCGTCATTTTCGAGGTACCACTGTATTAAGAATTTAAATATTTATCTTCTAGGTGGCAGGAAACATAATAAATCTAAATATTACAACAGTCTAGTGCAGAACATTACTAGTTACTCATAATCACTCATATTTTAGTAACAGATGTTAGACGTAGACAGTAAGTTAGTAAATAAGATGGTTGGAACATTTTGAACAAGTGCATTTGGTTGGGCAAGCTAGCATAGCTGTAATATGACAAATGGCTAACAGCGTAGGAGGCTCTTACAATGCTAGTATTAGCCCCTGTTATCAGAGAAAGTGTCCAGTTTGTTGCAGACAAAATGTAAATTCCATGTGAGTGCTATTACTTAGTACTTTCACTTCACTACGTTTGAAAAAAAAAGACTTTCAACTCAACTACATTTCTGAAACGTCCATCCATACTTGTCACATTTGAGCAGAACGAAAAAAGTCTAAACAGTGGATAGAATACAGAATGTTGTAGCACTGTGGTGATTGAACTGCTTTGTCTGTATTTGCCATCCTGTCTGTGTATATATGTGTTCCATGCGTTTCCAACAAGAAACACTTACTAGGCAGAAAACTCTACAGAGCACACAATGCAATATGCACATGCACACAAAAACGCACACACATATAGACGGATGCATACACATACGAGGAAGGAGGTGCAATTTAAGCAAGCTCAGATTGGTAACGCCACCTTTCTTTTGCTTAACATTTCTTACTATATACTCTCTCTATATAGGGCAATTGGTAGCCCACCACCTCATGGACTTTGTAGAGTCACATTGGTGCCTTATGGTCAGGTCGAACATCACAACGAAACATCACTGGCTTTGTTTGAGGGAGAGATGGCCAACAGGGGGATTATCCCAGTACTATAACGTCAATCCCTACCCAATGCTGCAAAGTACTGACATCCTATCCAGAGCATGCTTACCCCTGCGGGGGTAGGTGCACTCGCTACCCAGTCCAGAAAGAAGCAGGGTTAAAATGTGAAGAGATAAGACTCAAGAATTATGAATATGCCAGGTTAAACAAGAGGGTTTTAAGCTGGACCTAACAGCAGATACAAAGCAATGTTTCTAATGTAACCTGGAATAGTGCTGAATGATGGCCTAGCAAACTCCAAATCTGGCACACTATACACTTGCCATTGCCATAACTGACCCATAAGATCCATCAACTGAGCCATATTTGGCCCAAGCAACCGTGGGTCAAGGGCCTCGCTCAAGGGCCCAACAATGGCAGCTTTGGCAGAGTAGGAATCTTCTGGTCAATAGTCCCATCCAGGCCACGTCCAGTGAATTCTGAGATCAATACATACTGTACATACGCTCACTGAACACTTTATTAGGAACCCTTGTACACATCTAATCAGCCAGTCGTGTATCAGCAGTGCAGTCCATCATGCAGATACAAGCCAGCAGCTTCAGGCAATGTTTATATAAGCCATCAGAATTGGGGAAAAACGTGATCTCAATGATTTTGACTGTGGTATGATTGTTGGTGTCAGGCAGGTTGGATTGAATTCTCTGTTCTTGTCCATAATTCTTTCTAGAAGGCTTGTCAAGAACCGAAAACGACGAGTACTGAGCAAATTTTTCCCATAAGGAATGATGTAAATTGAATGAATTCGATCCAGACCCCCAGAAAATCCACACTGAATAAGGCATTACATTGTACAGGTGCTCCCCAATTTATGAAGGGGAAACGTTTCGACAAATCCATCGTAAGTTAAGTGTATCATGAACCGGTGAGTTTAATATAGCTTATACTGTATCATTTTGGAGCCGACCTTATTGTTTAAAACACTTACATTAACCTACAGTTGGCCAAACTCATTAACACAAAGCTTATTTTATACTAAGGTATTGAAAAATCTCATGTAATTTAGTGAGTAATGGATTGAAAGTGAAAATTAAAAGCAAAACACTTACTCTATTGGTGAACTCAGGGTGCTAGCTGCTAACGCTAACTGCTCAGCCTGAAAGTGATCTGGAGGACTCAGGCCTTGATTTCCTTTTGGTTGACTATAATCAAACATTTTAGGACCCATGGGGACTTATTTGCACCATGAATAGAGTACTGTACATGTATAAATAAAGGAAAACACGATAAACACAGCAGAGATCTTCATGGAGATAGAGCTATTGTGAGACTGAATCGAGTTTTAAGCTAGTGCATTAAGTGTCAAGCAAACAACAACAGCCAAAACAAATTTCTCTAGTCAAAATGTGTCAAGAACTGAATTCAACAAGTTCTGAGGTGGTCGAGAACCAAGGTACCACTGTATTTCTATTATAAGCTTACAAGCAGAAGAATGGTTTATAGTGAATATTATTTTGCATAAATACTCGTCACCATTTTTAAAAGCAATAAGAATGAGTGAGGCTCATTATCGTGATTAGAACAGGTAAAGAGCAGAACAATGTTCCACGTGATATAAAACATGACCTCTTGGCTTATTGCCTAAATTAGCGAGAAAAAAGTCCATTAAATAAACGGGGGATTCCTTTGGTGTGTATTTGATTATTATTATTTATTTCTAGGTCTGCGTATAAGCGGATATCAAGCTTGTTCCCTCTTCTGTCAAAGGTTGCCAGACACGTGCTAGATAAACCCGTACCACTGCACTGAACACATGCGCAGAGGGAATTCTCATAACGCATATTCAGTGGACCTGGCAACCCACTCTGTTTACATTTGCCCTTAAACCGTGAACATTAGCTGAATGAACCAGCGGAATATGCCGATTCACGTTATTGGCCCAGTAGCTGTTCAAACATTGCCCACGTTGTGCTTAATCTGAGGGCCTTAACATAGATGTGTTTTTGATGCACTTTGGAAAAAGCCAAAGGTCTAAGCTTAATTATTAACATTATTATGGTCATAAATTTGCTTAAAGTGGTTGTTTGAAGAGCAAACTTTTGTTCATTTACAACCTGCTTTGTCCTCGTGTGTTTGGGGGGCCATGCAGTGATTAACCACAAAACCATGGTGCGAAAGAAAAAATGAATACCATCACAGCCCTAACCAGCAAACCTTAGCGGAATCATTTGGCCCAAAAAAAGTGCCTTGTGACAAGAAAAGAAACAGCAAGTTTTCCTCACATTTAAAATTCCTTTAATGCTGTTTCCATTGATGTCATTATGAGGCAACAATTAATATCCTATAAAATACAGAGAAGTCATTGTTTGTCGATAGCGCACATCCCTAGTTTGAGCACGTTTTACTAAAAAGATAATTCTTGTCTTCGAAAGGTGGTGGAACAGTTTGGCAAGAGGATGTGGTATGCGAAACTCTATATACGTGTGTAGCATGACAGACTGGATGTTCAGGTCTGTATGTACGTTTGCATGCGTGTGGAATGTATGTGATCAAGGCATGACAATGAGGCCGAGCTTCCTGGTGGGGCTGAAAGAAGGGATTGTCACCTCCCTGCATCCTCCCCGCTGTGTGACGACTGCAGTCCTGCACCCCAGCTGTCATTTCCTCTTACACACACAAAGTAGTCCTTAAAAAAGTCCTGCGTTTGGAAAATATGGCCTTTGCATTTCACAGGGGGTGGACAAATAATGGAAGCTGTAGCATGATAATATATTTTCCTCAAATTTGCCCTCGTTTATCCTGGTCAGGGTCGTGGGTTATGGAGCCTGCTCTGGAATAGGGAGCAGATGAGTATGTACTGAAATTGAGGGTCCATCACAAGGCTGAGTAGGAGTCACTTCTGCAGAGCCAGTGGTGGACCCCTCAGTCATCCCTCAGACACGGGACTCGAACACGGGTCACACCCGGTAGTGGGGTAGTAAATTACCACTGCTGCTCCAACCCCCAGGTTAATATTAAGGAGCTAATAAAGAGTAGGACCATACTTTGCACTAAGATTCTAGTCAGATATGATCTGCTCCGGAGCTTAAGAAATTCTGTGATGCTTCTAAGGCTTTTTGCTTAGCCATGGGTTCTGCCTGAGGGCCTGAAAATTAATTCTATGTAAAGACTTTTAAAGCTGATCTGTCTAAGAATTCATATTTGAAGGCAAGACAAGATCTACACTAGAAGGCCATGCAAACTCTAAAAGGACTGCTTAAGGCCTTTTCACACTAAGTTTTACGGACGAAAAAAATGCACGTCAACTTTTGAAAAAGAAGACGCGTATATTACCGGCGTCCTTCACAGTCCGAAATTGACAGACTGTGACGTTGCGCAAAAACTTTAAATCGGAGTCTGTTCTAATTTCTGCGTTGTTCAGATGCTTTAAAATCAGCCTGACCAATCAGAGCTTGGTTGTCAGGCAGAACAGCTCATCCTGGTAGTAGCAGAGCTTGTATGACAACACGCTGACTATAAAACATGGATATTAAAGAAAAGATCTAACGGAATATAGCTGAAAGGCTCACAGTTTCACAATAGCCCTGACCCTGTTTGATGACTTTGCAATACATGCATGACATATGTAAAGACATACAAAGTACTTATGTCACTCAAAGTAGAAGTCCGAGCTAATGATAAGAATACTGTTGATGGGAAAGAAGGTGGGACTAGCGATACAGAAAAAAACCCCTAAATAATTGATTGTAATTGTGATTTGGTACAAAAGCTGTATCCATGAAAGGCTTTGAGTTTTTGAGGAACAAGGCATGAAAAGGGAACATGTACTAGACTTTCCTGCCTGCGGTCCTAACATGTCCCCAACAGAGAATACAGTGGGGCAAAAAAGTATTTAGTCAGCCACTGATTGTGCAAGTTCTCCTACTTAGAAAGATGAGAGAGGTCTGTAATTTTCATCATAGGTACACTTCAACTATGAGAGACAAAATGAGAAAAAAAATCCAGGAAATCACATTGTAGGATTTTTAAAGACTTTAATTGTAAATTATGGTGGAAAATAAGTAAGACAGGTACCTTTTATACAGATAATGAGTGGAGGACAGAAGAGCTTCTTAAAGAAGAAGTTACAGGTCTGTGAGAGCCAGAAATCTTGCTTGTTTGTGGGTGACCAAATACTTATTTTCCACCATGATTTACAAGTACATTTTTAAAAAATCCTACAATGTGATTTCCTGTATTTTATTTCTCATTTTGTCTCTCATAGTTGGTGTACCTGTGATGAAAACTACAGACCTCTCTCATCTTTCCAAGTAGGAGAACTTGCACAATCAGTGGCTGACTAAATACTTTTTTGCCCCACTGTATGTGGAGACTTTTTAAATATAAAATGCAACAACGAAAACCCCGTACTGTTGCACACATTAAGATGTGGACACCATTTCATCGCTTGGTGTCCTCTGTATCAAAACATCTTAGAAGCATGGTGAGAAGGACTGGCAACAACACAAACTGATAAATGCTTTAACGTCCCAACTATTATGGAACATGTTTCAGGCCTGAAATTCAGGAATGGATGTTTGTCGACAAATGAAACAAAGACAAAACATGAAATATCTTCATACAGTCCAAATAAATGAAAGAAACACTGCAGGGTTTTACTATTTGCAATTTCCAAACTGTCCCCTTTTTCCGATTTTTGGTTGTACATGACAACAATCATAACATGTTAATTGAAAGATAGGAATAAAGGCAACAAGAATTGTAACACTTCATAGTCTAATATTCAGTGAATATCAGATTATTACTTCATAGCATAATAATAAATGAGTGCCTTATTATTCACCATTTTATTTTCACACAGAGCCAACAAAATGAGCGGTACTACCATGAACTTGAACCTACCCATAGCAGTTGGGACTGGGTGAGACTGCGAGGGACTGATCTGCAAATCTCTTGGAACTATCAAAGCAAAAACAAAGGTACGTAATGTGTGTTCTGTATAATAGAGACAGTCGTTCCTGTTGTTTTTTCTCTGTAAAGTGAATGCCAGAGGTTCAGTTGCTTGCATGTTGCTGATCATAGACTCGCCAAACGAGAGACGGTACCCACCCCAAATACATCCCCCTGAACTCCACTCCAGGCAGGATCCAAAAAGAGCCTGGAAAGCAGGGCAGCCACGGCAGAGTTTCAATGGCAACGGCACCATAGGGCTGCCATGGCAGCAGCTGCCGCCGATGCTCCACACCACATAACCACACTGACGCTGGAGGACGAGGATCGACGAGCCACCCCCAAACTGTTTGGAGGTCCAGCTCGAGTGAGGACAGAGCGAGAGACGGAGGAGACAGAAAGTGGCGAGGAGTGTATGGTACGTGGTGCCCTCTTAAGCTCACCGGATAAGCTTCGACTCCACACATTTTGTCACGCGGGAGAGAAACCTTTCCACTGCTCCCAGCCCCACTGCCACAAGGCCTTCAGCTCCAAGTATAAGCTCTTCAGGTAGGTCAATAAAAACAGAACAGCAGAAGACCTGTGTCCAAAATGATGGGAGTTGTTAATTATACTAAGAGGGCTTACAGAGATTAAATTGGTCAAACTGTGACCTTTAATCTCAGTGACCATTAGTTTTGACCATTACTGTGACAGCAGTGACCATTAGTTTTGCAAAGCTTCAATCACATAGGACTCTCAAGCTTAATCAGTTGTGCCGAACGTGTTTACAGTAGTGATATGTAGGCTATGTTCAGACAGGCAACTCGGATCAGATTTGAGCCAGATGGATTTTGTACAGTCTGAATGGCTAAAACCCACATGGAATCTGATTTTTCACAATCGGATTCAAACCACTTTCATATGTGGTTTCAAGGGCATGTAACTTGGTCTGATTTGTCAGATCAGATTTGCTATGGCTCGGACATCATTTCAGTGCTGGGAGCATGTGCAAAGATGATATACATACAGTACTGTGCAAAAAGTCTTAGGCCACCATTAGATATACCAATGTTTTAGCAATGGTGTAATGACCATATATAATTATTTCTCTGTCTCTTTATTAAAGTTCAACCAGGATACAGGAAATTTGTATGTTTTATTAAAAACTGAAACAGCTTCTATAGGCTAGATGGCAATTATTTAGTGTGACGCTTGATCAGGAATGGCCTTTTTGTAAGGGTAACAGCCAAGAAATCACCTTTCGGAAGCGGAACAGGGTGAAAAGGCAAAGACATGCTAAAGCTCACAAATATTGTAATAAAGATCAGTGGAAAAGAGTAGTATGGAGTGACGAATCCAAGTTTTTGGGTCCAATTGTCAACAATGTGTTATATATGGTAACAGCACAATATGCTAAAACAACAAATCTAATGGTGGCCTAAGATTTTTGCACAGTACTGTAGTACCTCAGCCTGGCCCAGTGAAGAGGTGCTTGATTTGTAAAAGTTTGGCAGCAGTTCCAGAGTAAAGTAAAATGTTTGAAACCAAGTACAAAGAATGTACCGAACGTTGCTCTTATATAAATTATAACTAGCTTTCTTGCTACTGCACCTCACAACTCAGTGCCAGTCACCATCGCAACCCATCTGGGTACACGCCTTTGATAGTGGGTACAGTCAGATATGAGAAAGAAATCCGATTTGCCCTGCAGTCTGAACATAGCCCTAGTGTAGCCCTAACGTAAAGCCATATGTACTGACCAATGTAAACACTTGTCTTTGTCTTTAAAAACCTCTCTCAACCTTAACTGTAGGCATATGGCCACACACTCCCCACAGAAGACGCACCAGTGCTCGTTCTGTGAAAAGATGTTCCACCGAAAGGATCATTTGAAGAATCACCTCCAGACACATGATCCCAACAAAGAGGCCTTCAAGTGTGAAGAGTGTGGCAAGAACTACAACACAAAGCTGGGCTACAAGCGTCACATGGCCATGCACTCCGCCACAGCAGGCGACCTGACCTGCAAGGTGTGTCTGCAGAACTACGAGAGCACTCCTGCCCTCTTGGAACACCTTAAGAGCCACTCGGGCAAGTCTTCGGGGGGTGCCAAGGAAAAGAAACACCCGTGCGACCACTGTGACCGTCGCTTCTACACTCGAAAGGACGTCCGGAGACACATGGTAGTGCACACGGGTCGCAAAGACTTCCTGTGCCAGTACTGTGCCCAGCGTTTCGGAAGGAAAGATCATCTCACGCGGCACGTCAAGAAGAGCCACTCGCAGGAGCTGCTCAAGATCAAGACAGAACCCCCGGACATGCTGGGGTTGCTTGGTTCCGGCTCACCCACTTGTGCAGTAAAGGAAGAACTCAGTCCTATGATGTGTAGCATGGGCCACAGTAAAGACTCCATGATGACCAAACCTTTTCGCAGTGGGACCCCTTTTCCAATGGGCATGTACAACCCTCACCATCTCCAGGCCATGTCCAGCCCAGGAATGGGCCACCATCACTCTTTGGTTCCTGGGTCACTGTCTGCTGCCATGGGTATGGGTTGCCCCATGGAGCCTGCTTCTGCCCTGCACCACCACCATCCGCATCACCATCACCACCACCCCCACCATCACCATCCCTCTTCACCACCTCCACATCAACAACAGACCCCACTGCAGCCCCAACCTCAGCAGCAGCAGCATTCCCAGCCACCCAAGTACCAGCTAGGATCTACCTCATATTTGCTCGAGAAGTCCTTAAAAGTAGAGATGGAGAGCTTCCTAATGGATTTGCAGAGCGGCTTGCCAGTTCCACCGCCAGTCTCGTCCGACCCTCATTCATCTGCCTCACCTAATAAAGATGCTCTGGAGCCTCCACCCAGCCTGACGGACGAGATCTGCGGCGATCCCCTTCTATCCAAGAGCCCCGCCGTCATTGCTGAATCTCTTTGTGCTGCTAACATGGACTTCTCCCATCTTCTGGGATTCTTTCCACTGAACCTGCCTCCGTACAACACCCCTATGAGTACGGGAGGTTTGGTGATGGGCTACACCACCTCCTCCTCTACGTCTTCCTCCACGTCAGCACCTTCGCACGGTGCCGACTCGCACGCTGCCACAGCAACAGCCGCAGTGCCTCTTACCTCTTTGCAACCTCAACATCAGGAGCAGCCTGGCTCCGGTGGAGGCCTTGGTCTCGGACCCCTGCATCCACTTCCACCAGTGTTTAGCTCCAGCCTCAGCACGACCACCTTGCCTCGCTTCCACCAGGCCTTTCAATGAAGCTCCCACCCCACTCTGGCCTGCTATGTGCTCATTCACCTAGGGTGGTTCAGGGCTGAGGAGCTTTTGGGCTCCTTCTTGGGGTGGGAAAACAACGCACTTGAACACATAAAAGCCTTAACCGAAGCGCACAAAAAGCTTTTAAATGAGCCTGGAGAAAACCCCTTTATTTCGGTAAAGGAAGAGAAGCATAGGAAATACAAATACCGCGGAGCTTTTATTTAGGTTTGCCATTTATACTTTTAGAACCCCTCTCCCTCAACCCTTGACCAATTCCTAGTTAGAAGGCAGCATCCGCAGGCCTTAAGGCATGGTACTGCATACTTACTAAAGTAATAATATATGTAGGAGAAAGGCAAAGACTAATATAGAAGAAGTATTGTCTTTTAAGGCTGAAAATAGTTCGAAGTAAGTTTCTGTTTTTACGTATGTGAGACTTAACTCTCTATATTGTGAATTTTCTATTCAAGTTGAAGTCAGGTGACATTTAGTCAACCTTAAAACATCTTTGCAGCCAGGAGTGGAAAATTAGTGGAGGAATGAAGTTGAGATATCGCATCAAAGGTCCCCTGCTCTTAAAATTTACCTACGAGAAATAGTTTTAGTATATTGTATACTGACTGAACAACTTGCCCCTTAGTAGGTCTTTACTTGGATTCACCCATGTACTGTTCAAAAGTTTTAGGCCACCAACATGACTGGACCCAAAATCTTCAAACTTGAATTCGATCTTCTTTCTAATCTTTGAGAGCTTTAGTATGTCTTAGCCTTTTTATTCTGTTCCCTTTCTGAAAAAGTGGTTTCTTCCCTGCTACCCTTCCAAAAAGAACATTCCTGATCAAGCTTCTTTGAACTGTAGAAGGGTCAACTTGGCATCCCGATGAGGCTGCCAGACTAAACACTCACAGCCTAGATAAGCTTGGCTTTTTGAGTTTTTTTAATACTGCATACCAGTTTATTATATTTTTTGGTTGTATATAAAGAGACTGAGAAAGGGTTAAACATGGTCAGTATACTTTTGATAAAACAATGGTATGTTTAATCTAAAGGTGGCCTAAGACTTTTGCACAGTACTGTACATGCCCAGTTTGAGCTCTTATGTTCTGTATGGAAAAGCTGTTAAAATAACAGCAGACAAAGGGATATACAGACAGTCACTTGCATAAATGAAAGCTTCTTCATTTATCCACTGTGACCATTATCAACAATATTAGTAGTGAAAAGGATAATGTAAAAAAAAAAAAAAAACTCTCAGGTTTACATTAGTCAAAGGAAGCACTTTGTTTACAGCAGAAGGCACTTCCCATGGTGAACCGCTGGCCCTTAACCCACTCCTTCTTAGCATTGCCTTCTAGCCAAGTTTTTTAAACTATACAATGTCAGCACATGCAAGCATTTTCATGAGTACTTAAATTAATAAAGCGCTTCAGGATGCTTCCTCATTCCTTCCAGCACTAATTTTCATAGCTCCATGGCAGGTGTTTCATTACCTCCAGCTGGAGCCCCAACTCATTCTAATATGTATATTAGAAAGCAAAGATTTTAGACAGGGATTTTTGTAGTTTAGGATAAATGCTAATGATCACCCTGACATATGTGAATAAACGATAAGTAACGATAAGATAGACGTAAAGAGTATTTTTGCAGTGTACAAGATACCACGTTGAAAGAAATCCTAGCGTATTTGCTTTTATTCTAGTAAAATATAATTTAGATACATGTACTCAAATTAAAATTGTTTAAAAAAAAAGAATTTAAAAAATCATGTTCACATCATTGTGACCTTGAACAAAAATTGATGAAGTAATTACTTTTCCTTATAGCTTTCCCTGTACTGTTTGTTTTATACCTTTTCTTGTACACGACTCAAAGATCGCTAGACCTGGATTTTGACCCGCATACAATTAAGTAGAACGAGCTACTATTTACCTTTTGTGGTTCTCAGAGAGGCTGTACCCTGACCAGAGTTTGATATTAATTATTATTGTGTGACGTGTGGCTGTCATTATTATTTTAGAGCTCTCCCTCTGTGGTACTTCGTTTCTTTAATACAGTTTGGTTCCCATTATTAAGTTCACAGAAATATCCCAAACAATTTAGAAAAGAAAGACATGATCTTACAAAGAGCTACAACTAACAAAGCACTGATTTGGGTCTTGTATTACATCGGAATTTGGGCAACTTTCCGACGTACGAGATTGTCGCAAATTATGTTTGGTTGTTTTAACCCCACTTGTCCTGGTCCAGAGCCTGCCCCGAAATTGACTGGGCACAGGCGGAAGGGTGCCCTGGGTGGTACAGTCCATGGAAGCACCAGTATGGTACCACCATCACTCCACGGTGGTGGGCTAGGAATTTGATCACCTTTGTTCTGGCCTGGATCTGCACAGTGGTGCTGTTTTTCAGTATTTCACTATTGCCAGATATTTTTACTTGTTTCAAAAAGTAGATGAGTGTGTTTATTACTTTTTAACAAAATAGGTTGTCTTAATCTTTGGGGGGGGGGGACATTATTCTCTATTTAGGATTGTTTTTTTTTTTTGCTAAGATATTTTTGTGCGCAATTACGGCGCAGTTTAACTCCAAACAAGTGTCCATTTAGAAATATCTTAATGTTCACATCCAACACCTAAGGTGTGTTTGATATGTTTTTCATCGATTTTCATCCATCCCTAGCTTTGTAAGAAATGTGAAACGTGTACAAATGATAAAGTATGAAATCCACTGCGAGCCCATCCAACAAAAGTTAAAAAAAAAAAAACAAAAGAGGAAAGTTATGATGCTGCTTTAGTGCTATGGTTGGCAACAGTCATAGACCACGCTACAGAAATCTTCTGCCAAGTTCTTTAAACTGAGTACACAAACTGTTTGTCCATTTCTGTTCACAGCTGCTTCTTCCATTCAAATGAACTTTTTCGAAACAAAGGGTCTGCAGAGACAAAATATCCAGAACAAATAAGTCGCCAGACTGGTCTTTGACATTCAAAGCATGGGACATTTGATTGGGATATTGCCTGGTCGTTTGTTGACATATTATATATTATTTTCTGTTTGTTGAAACAGGACCTCAGAACAACACAACACATCACCTCATTTAATTTTATTGTATTTTTTTTTCATACCAAAAACCTGGGGAGAAGAAACTTCTTTTTTGCACGATTGCTTACGAGGTTTTCAGTGAGTGAATTTTTATATATACTCTAGGAATAATTGCTAAAATTGGCAGTGTTGGGCTATAGTCAGCTCCAGATACAATATCTGTCCAAATGTTTGTGGACAGCCCGTCTAACAAATGCTTTTAGCTACTTTAAGTTGCACCCATTACTGACACAGATGTCCAAGTACTTTTGTCTACATAGTTTATATTAGCAGCCTTGGTAAAGATAGTGACAAAAAGTAAAAAAGAAAGGAAAAGAATCCAGCACCGAGTCTCGTCCTGTAGGACTTGATGAGACTGCAGTATACATAAATCTAAGACCCCAATACAGGATCTCCTGAGTTCTCCCAAGATCCTCCCATCTTTAGTGCACCATACAGGTTTCATTGAGGGTTAGGATCAAAATGGAATAGGACAGCCTTGCTCAAGGACCCAACAGTGGCAGCTTGGCAGAGGTGGGATTTGAACCCTGGACCTTTTGGTCCATAGTCCAGTACCTTAACCGCTAGGCTAACACAGTCCACATCTTCTTGGTAGAGGCAGGCAGTTTTAGTTAAAAATCTCTTTGTACTTCACTGGCACCCATGACTCCAACAATGCTAACAAGGTTTCTTGGACTTTGGGCATTAAAATCCTGGGCCATCCTTAACAGTGGGTATTTTTTGTGTACTGTGGTCCTGAGTGTTGAAAAAAACCTGTTTTTCCATTAGCATCTATAAATCTTAAGGCATTTAGAGTTGTGTGCATAAAATAATACTTTCATGTCACAGGCCTTCCAAATAATTTGTTATTACAGAGATGGTGCCCAATTGTAGATTTGCAGGCTTGGTGAACTGTTGATCTTTCTTAAAACTCACTTCTGTTAAGTTGGATTAACAAATTAAGAGATCACAAATGAATTTCACACGTTAACCCATTTCTACCAGGGGTTGGAGCTGACTTTAAACTTTCTGGCTAAACATCAAGAATTGTTGTATTTTGCGCCATTTGGAATGCAGAAACAAAAGCAATTGTATTAGCATTTATTGCCCTTCAAATCAACTTCTGTACAAAATGATTAAACACATTGGACAGGCACTTTGAAATGTAATGTTTTCTCCTAAAATTACACATAAACATGTGGGAAAATGGACAAATATCAGTCCTTATTAGGAGGTTAAACTGCGAAAGCAGTACAAGTAATAGGGAGCAAAAGCTATTGGCAACTTGGGTTTGTCCTCCCCAGGTTTTCTGTGAGCTGAGTTGAATTCTAGCACTTTTAAACCTTTTTAAAAAGTATTTTTTCTTTGAATTTTCAGCCTTATATGTCTGTATGTTTTTTTATTTTATATTTGATCCTGTATGTGCCATTAGTTAAATGTGTAGAATTTATTAATCTTTATGTAATTTGTTTTTCCTCCTCTTCCAAAGGAGTAACAGTATTTTGATAGATTTTTCACTAATATTTGCTGCCTTCTGTCCCAGCTTTGTTTTCTGCCCACATTTCAGGACTTCTGAAACTGTGCCGTTGTCTAGCTTATGTTTGATCCCCTTCATGTAAAAGTCGGGCTACCATCGTTTACAGCATGAAGAATGGACTAGAAATTGCCATTTCAGCAAACACAAGAAAGTGGGAGAACAAAAAAAGCAAAGCAAAAAAATGAATGAAGTGTTTTTAATTAACCACATATTACAGAGCTGACAAGTTCAACTGGTTTACAGGAAAGCCCTCCACCCCCAAAAATACTTTGGCCCAAATTAAATTTTACATAACGAGCGTCTGGCTGGGTAGAACTCTGCATTGGGAGCGCTTTGCAGAGATGGTGGTGATGGGTAGTTTTTGGCTGAGCTATTCGAGCCAGGCAGCATTTGTATCTCATTAACCATTGTGCTTTAGACTGAAAGGAGATTTTCATAGATAAGAGCATTGTCCAGGCCAATATCAGCTGTGCTGCAGTGCCAATTTAAAGCAGAGCTCTCTGAGAAATTGCAGCCGGCATCAAAAAAAAGACTTAAACTGGAGAAGCTGCTCTTCATGTCACCTATGATGGTTCAAGTCTATCGCAAGAGGGAACAAAACAAGGGAAATTTTATTTAATCGCTAATTCGACACCCTGTCCGTAGCCACGTTGCTCGGCTAGGGTGAAAATGATCTCCATTTTACCTGCTAGGGATGCACTTAATCCTCTCATTTCTCCCAGTACTAGTAGGTGTTTAACTTAAGCTATTAAGAGACATTATGAAATATAATTGCTCTATGGAGAAATATTAATTACCACCTATCCAATTGTATTTTGTTTATTTTAGCTTACGTCTTGCATTCCAACCTCTTTATGTAACTTTAGTGACATAGTCCTTTTATTTTTAGTACTTGCTTATTACTGCCACCTCTGGAAAAAAAGGTGAAACGAAACAAAAAAAAGGAATATTGCTCATCCTTACACTATTTTATATAGCATGGGATTAATCTCCAGGGAGAATTGTACAAAATGTGACAAACGGTCCACTTTTTTCACCTACAATCAGTTGTTGCAATGTAAAGACGAGATGTGTATATTGGTTGATCCAAAGAGATGACATTACAACAAAACCTATTTTACTTATTGTACAGAGCATTGTACCTTTTGACTTGTAATGTATGATGTTAAAATCATTAAAAAAAGACAAAACCTACAGTTTTATATCTTCTGTCTCTCTGCCCCTCCTTTCACTCCTCCCTGGGCTGATTTCCTGCTGGCTGTGGTGGGAGAGGGTGCTACAATAAGCAGGCAAGGATATGGCTCAAAACTGCCATTCGCATACCATACAGCCAAAGCAGGAAACCACACCGCTGCACACAAACGAAATGGAGGGAAAGAAAAAACTTGATGCAAAGGCAAGTTTCCAAGTGATAAAAAACAGAGCCTGGCTTTAAGACAGACCTAATTATACCACGATTATACCTCAAGTCTATACTTACAGGTCCAGAAGCTCTGTTTAAGCCCAACGCTCTCGCAAATACGCGAACTGGAATAAACCATCTCAAACGCAAAATGACTTTGATTTGGTCAAATCTGAGTTTTACTGTCTTCTGCTGGTCTAAGGCCTAAAAAAATAATGGAGAGGAACAAAAAGTGACAGGAAGAAGCCTGGGAGTTCTATACTTCACAAGGACAGCATTTCAAATCTCGAAGTTTCGGCACTTTTATTTTCTTACGTTATAGAACTTGACATTCGTTTAGGGAAAGAGGGCTGCAAAGGTTCTTTAAAAAAAACCCGACATGCATTCCACTAAAAACAAGAACATGATCTGTACATACAGAGCTTCACAACGCAACATTACAAAGCGGCGTATTTACATCCACTGTAGACGCACGCAACAACGCGCACACTTGACAGGCAAGAAAAAGTACATCTGTAGAAAACTTTGTAATAGTCCTTAAATCTAGTTGTAAGCCAGCAAAGCCTGGTAGCTCGGACTAACTGAGTGTTTAGTTAGATCAGGTGTTACAGGAGTGTGATGTCAAACTATAGTTCGTATAGATGTAACTACATTACTTCTATTAATACACCTCACTGCCATTAGCCAGTAATGGTGGTTGAGCTACCTGTTGCTGAAGCCGTCCTATGTTTGTACACATTTCAATAGTTCTTTATGAGACAGGCAAACTGTATATAATTCTGTATCAAGCATTAGCCTACAGAGGGAAGAGACGTCACTTGTGGCAAGAACTGCAGCTTAGTAAATATACGGATCTTACCAAATCTTTGGAACCACTTTAAATGACCCAAAGCGACATAACCATGTCTCACAATCATGAGTTTGTTTACAGGTAAGCGCCGTTTAACGACCATCCGCTCGCTTATACAAATCCATAACAAATCATAGAAGGAAATATAAATCTATCTTTTACTCTATGCGTTGTGGCCATAAACAGCTGGTCACCTTCACAGCCAATCACCGACCAGAGAATGGAAGTATGTTTTGTGGGTGTGACCTTACCAGCCGTGTGCTCACTTGCTCTTTAGCTCATGCTTGGACTACAGACTGTTCTAACTCTTGATGTGTTGAGAGACTTTTGTGCAAGTTACTTGTGCTGTCTATTTGAAACAAGCTGTAAATGGCATTCCTAAGTGTATGCGCCTGTCCTATTGTAAGTAGTACTCCTTTGTTTGTCCGCTCGTCTACCTGTATATTCTCTCGCCTATAACTATCCACTGGTTCACATTCACACGTTGTTTCATCTGACTGATCTTCCATGTTGTTACTAATACTGTCCACCAATGGATTTTTGGCTTCAGTCAAACAAAAGTATTTGGTCCATCATAGCATCCACTTAAGTGTTAAGGCTTTGCCTTTGACAGGGTCGTAACAGTACATTCATGTATAGTCTTCATTCTTATGAACTTCCGTAAATTAAAAATGCGGCGTCATTAGGGATTCTGTGATGCATTTACGAATCGTTTGCACACAGTTTGCTTGCGAAAATATTTATAGATTCATAACAGTACCATAAGAACACAGACTATGGTAATGTCCGCTCAACGTCCATTTCGGGCAAACATCCTGTTTCACAATATGTAATACGGTCATTAAATGGCACATACATGTAGTTAATACAAAAAAAATAATAATAAAAATTAAATAAAAAAGGGACGTGATTAGTAGTGATCACTGTCACTAAGCAGTCTCACTGATACTATGAAAGCTTGTGTACATTACTTAGCTCGCTTTACGTTTGTTGTGAAATTATGTTGTCATGACGCATAAGTGTTGCAGCTGTTTTGACCTGGTATGTAGTGTCAGTTATACATCCTGCTGCCAGGTCAATACCAAACCTATGGAGCCCAGGTGGCATAGCGACAATTAGCTAGCCCACCACCCAGGTTAGAGCATCACACCGGTGAGGGGAGCTCTTAGTGGTGTCCTGTGCAGGGCAAGTGTTTGCCTAATATTTTTTAACATTATCCAGAATAAAGTGGAGCTTTTCGTGATACTGTCATATCGGCTCGTGACTATGAACACCAAACATAGGCGGTTATGTTAATGAGCTATGCCAATCACAACATCTGGTATAAAGCATGCTGTTATTAGACTACCAACAACCATCATGACAATTATGATTAATGGTAACATGAAACAAATCACTTGAGGTAAACACAACGATTTCTCATAAACGCGTGTTTACAACAGGGTCATGACACAGTTCCGATAATCCTGTTTTATGATTTCCGGTATTCTACAGACAACAGAATCCTGACTGGTAGTGACACCTTAATACCAAAGCCTACCCTCTGCAAGAATGATGCACAAAACAAAGGATCAATGGTCACGCTTTAAATCTGAGTCACAAGGTCTTTAAATGGTAGTGAACCAGATCTTGAAACTGACCAACCCAAGCCACTGTACAATACCGGCATATTAGGCAGGTACTGACCCTAATGCGTGATAGAGCTTAGCATCAGGCCTGGATATCTCTTCAATTTAACAGATCCACAATAAGGACAGGAGTACAGCAATAGTTACAGATGGAAAAACTAGACTAGAACAGTGGTATTCAAACTGTGTTGTGGCCTCCAAAGGGCCAAAGGGGAGAATCAGAAGTTTTAGGATTTTATTAATCATTAAACTCATAACTGCTGAATACACCATTGAGGCATAAAATTAAAACCACTGACAGTATGATTTTCTGCTGGGAAACCCTGGACCCCTTCATGGCAATGGGATTCCCTAATGGCAGTGGCCTCTTTCAGTAGGATAACGCACCCTTCCACATACAAATATTATTCCAAAATGGTTTGAGGAACGTAGAGAATCCAAGGTGTTGACATGTCCTCCAAATTTCCCAGGTCTCAATCAGACTGAGCATGTGTTGGAGGTACTGGACAAATAAGTCCAAACCATGGAGGCCTTAACTCATAACGTACAGGACCTTTAAAGGTCTGCTGCTAATATCTTGGTGCCAGATATCACAGGACACCTTCCATGCATGGACGGGTCACAGCATTGCAGCAAAAGGGGGACTTAAACAGTATTGGGCAGGTTGTTTTAATACCACTGGTCTACAATGTTCAAGCTCATACAACATCCAGACAGGAATTTTAAAAACTGCTACCTCTGAGCTTCCAAATTGGTTTTCTGCACTTCCTCAGGCCTGAACATTCACTTCTAGTTGGAGCAGTGTGCTTCCTCTGGACTGCCATGGATAACTGCTGTAACAATAGCACACTGAATTTGTTGGATGTTACTGGAAGCTCTTAAACAGTGATTCTCTAGACTTTGCTTCAACAAAGCCGAAACGAGCTAATCTCAACGAAACCGTAACAATAAAAAACAAGCATCTCATCATACAGTATGGCAATTTTATATGACAATACTCATGTACAGCCAGAACAAAATTGTCAACAAGTCCTTGTTTAGGTAAAGTAGTATGTAAATTTGGAATGCAAAGAACAGTACAGAAAGTGAAAACACTGAAGATTATCATACCTGGTTTGAGAATAGAAGCATGTTAGATACAGATGTTATCTAAAATCACTTCAAAAACATTTACGGACTGTAAGAAAGTTGACCTGGGTGCTTAAAACGTTCATAAACGTACAGGGAGAAACACTAGTAGGAAATAAATGTGATATTTTTTAATTTGCTTTGTCAATGCCACATGATTTTAGCATCAGGTCACACTCCTGTAGACGGTAGACTGCCCCTTCCCTGTTCAGCATGCTGTACAGACACTGTTAACGTACAACACTGGAGTCTGAACCAAATCCATAAGAACAACACAAGAACAAACTCAGATAAGTATTAAAAGACATCTGTAAAATATACTATTAATCATATCGGCCATCCCCAGAGTCTCAATCGTCCCTCTCCCAATGACAATCGGACAAAAACAATATCACATGCTTTGGCCCGTGTGGTGTGCACCAAAAAAAGACAGAATTAAATAATAAAATAATAATAATGATGATCATTCAACAATCCATATAATTGAAAACCTGTTTTCAGTGGAGGAGAGAATGAGCAAGTGGATGAATAGTCTGTGCACTAACCACCTGTATGATCTCCTCAGTCCACAGGGGGCGCCACTGCACACAACCCGCGCCATGATACACGCTCGCATTCAAGCTCAGTCGTCAGTGCTCGCTCGCCAAACCAGAAATAAACAACAGAAACAAATGAAAAGCCGTAACAAAACAAAAGACTGCGTCTCAGTCGATTTTGACGGCGGCGTAAATTTTGCGTATGAACATGTACGCCGCATAGAAACCGATCGTTCCCGTTAGGAGCCAGAAGGATAAAACCATCAGGGCCGTGTAGCCAAAATACAGCAAGGAGGGAATGAACTCCACAATGTCCAGCTGTGCAGGGGGAGAGAGAGAGAGAGAGAGAGAGAGAAAGAAAGAGAGAGAGTTAATGAAAAACTAGGACTGTCTAAAATAAAATGTTAACGATCATTTGTATGTTACACAGCCATGCCAGTCACCTGGACTTCTGGGCTGTATTCAAATTTGTCCCCTAATCCCTATTGCCTACATTCCACATCAAAGCACTATTAGCCTAGGGAGTGAAAATTTATACAATTCTGGACACTTGTAACTGTATGGTTGAACAACATGCCTGGCAAATGAGAACAGTTTGCACGTTGTTTCTAATAAAGAATAATGAAGTGAACGCATTCCATTAAAATTGGATTGTTCTTGCAATCACAAATACAAGCAAGCCATTAATTCATATTAAAGAGAAAATTAATAATTGAATCATTTGACTGTACAAAATTTGAATAGCAAATTATTATTCATATACAGTATTGTGCAAATGTATTAGGCCACTACTACATTTGTTGTTTTAGCAATGCTATAATGACATTATACAGAGGGGTAAAAAAGTATTTAGTCAGCCACTGATTATGCAGGTTCTCCTACTTAGAAAGATGAGAGAGGTCTGTAATAGGTACACTTCAGCTATGAGAGACAAAATGAGAAAGAAAATCCAGGAAATCACATTGTAGGATTTTTAAAGAATTTAATTGTAAATCATGGTGGAAAATAAGTATTTGGTTGCTGGAGGAATTGGCCAACATACCAGCTACAGTGTATGCCAACCTGGTGAAGACTTTAGAGGAAACTTGACCTCTGTCATTGACAACAAAGGTTATGATACAAAATATTGAGCTGAAGTTTTGTTATTGACCAAATACTTATTTTCACTATGATTTACAATTAAATTCTTTAAAAATCCTACAATGTGATTTCCAGGATTTTTTTTCTCATTTTGTCTCTCATAGTTGAAGTGTACCTATTACAGACCTCTCTCATCTTTCTAAGTAGGAGAACCTGCATAATCAGTGGCTGATTAAATATTTCTTTGCCCTACTGTATAACATGGTCGATGATTAGACCAAAAAAAAAAAAAAAAAAACACAACTTGGATTTGTCACTCCATAATCCTCTTTTTCACTGATCTTCGGTCCAATCTTTGTGAGTTTCAGCATATCTTAGGCTTTTCATCCTGTTCCCCTTTGGAAAAAAATGGTTTCTTGGCTGCTACCCTTCCAAAAAGACAATTCCTGATCAAGCTTCTTCAGACTGTAGAAGGTCAAGTTGGCTTCCTGATGAAGTTTAAGGGGAGATCTCACAGTAAATACCTGATACTAAAGCCTACAGAAGCTACATTTGTTTAACAGCTACAGAAGCCTTTTTTTCAAAAAATTTTCAGTTTGTTAATATTGAATACAAATTTCCTGTATATATATATATATATATATATATATATATATATATATATATATAATATATATATATATGATATATATATATATATATATAAAAAATATTCCTTTCTCTGCAATGCATGTTTTACTTTTAAATTCCTTTTTCTATAACACACTGTATTTTCAAATTCCTGTTTTGTTCAACACACTATTTTTAAATTCTTTTATATTTCCTGTTTTCATACAATGCCTAAACCATAAAAAATAAATGTACTGTGCTCTGTCTTTAGAACATACTACTGAGGCCCTGAAAACACATGGTTTTGCTCAAGCAATTAACATTAACACACACAAGGACACACACACAGACTCATAAAAAGCCCATTACAGTACATGTTTGAGTGGATTTGTATCCAAACAGCAGTGCAGTTTAATGGTCTAGTATGAAGTCTACTTGCTCCTAGTGGTGGAATGGCATAAAAGAAAGTACATTTCTTTGTGAAGTCATAATAAATCCTGGCTATAATACATAACATGAAGCTGAATGAAAATTGAATGAAGCATTTTTGTTACACTTGGGTGTGTAACCACAATAACGTAAATCTGTTGTGACATCATTTTACTAGCCATCATTATGTCCATTTTGAATAGTTCAATGGTATTAAATATCTACAATAAAACAAACATGTTTGTAACAACTAGATTAAAAATCACCCTAAATTGACATTATGAAGGATGCTAAAATGAGAGTTTTGTGCTTATAACAATTGCTTAGAGAAATTCCAAAAATGTGTTTTTTTTTTCTTTTTTCAATAAACAAATAATTAAGTAATATTGAGGGAAGAACAAGTTTCTGGTGGATTGTATTCTCTGTGAACTCGGTTGTGTGCGTCACAAGTGACTGATGTCCACGTTTTTACATTTACAGCAGACGCCCTTACCCAGAGTCACTTATGAGTGATGCAGTCTTACTATGTACAATCCAAGCACTGACAGCCTTGTTCAAGGGCCCAACAGTGGCAGCTTAGGAGTTCTGTAACAAGAACCCTGGATATTCTGGTCTATAGTCCAGTACCTTTGTACCACCCCAGTCCTCTTGGTTCTTTGAAAGCATCCATTTCTAGATTCAGGAATGCCACTGACTGACTTGGACTTGCATGCTAGAAGACTTATGGTGAGTGGCAGCAGTCAAAAACCCCTGAGCAGGACTAAACTTGGAGCACTGCCGAGTTGAGTGAAAAGCTATTTTCTCATTATATTTACATTTATGTCATTTAGCAGACACCCTTATCCAGAGCGACTTTCATCTGATACAATCTTACAATCCAAGCAATTGTGGGTTAAGGGTCTTGCTCAAGGACCCAATGGGTGCTAGCTTGGCAGAGGTGGGATTTGGACCCTGGACCATCTGGTCCAGAGTCTAGTACCTTAACCACTAGAGGCACCACAGTCATGGGTGGAGAGAGAAAAACATAAAGATATGGTCAATCTGTACTTAAAGGTTCCCTGGGGGATAAATAAAGTCTCATCTTAAATACATAACTGCACATGTGAAATAAATAGCATCTGTAAAAGACAATTATCACAAGAATTCATGTTTGTATAGTTCTGTCTGGACAGGGCTTAAGGGTGTATTCACACTAGGCCCGGTTGCCTTGAACCGCACCATTGCGCGACTGTTCCCTCTACCCACCCCCCCACTGGCTCGCGCTCACACTGTGCTTCATGAAACGCGCTCGGACAAGCTTTCGTCAGCATAACACTTCAAAGACGCGCGCACACGCACAGCGGACTTCGTGGTTGTACTTTGTGGCTTTCTTTGGTTTCGTTTTGGCCGCGCTGACACACAGCCCTCTCATACAGCTTGTAGTAAATGTACTGACTATGCGAAGCACTGACTGACTTTTAGGAACCAACAAAAAAACGCACATCAAGTTTTGAAAAAGAACACATGGATATTAATATCGTCCCTCGCACCAGGTCCTAAACTGACGGGCTGCATCAAATTTTTAATCGGAGGCTTGGATGCGTTAAAATCAGGCTGACCAATCAGAGCTCGGTTGTCATGCAGAACAGCTCATCCTGGTAGTAGCAGAGCTTATATGACAAGCAACACGCTGAGTATAAAAACAAAGATATTAAAGAAAATATCTAGGAGAATATAGCTGAAAGGCTGGGAAATGATCGTGAAAACCTCACAGTCGTTGTTTTGTTTATTCAAGAGACTAAAAGAGCAAAACAATGTTTAGACAAAAAAAAAAGTGTGAAGATTCCTCAACTCCCATCCATTTTATCGGTGGGAAAAAAAATTGTACTTTGGTTGAATAGGCCTTAAGATGCACAATCCTGCTAACCTGTCATGGTGGACATTTCTTTACCAGTAGATGGCGCCAGACATTACCATAGTCCTTTATTGGTCTGGTGTAAGGTGACAATAATACTTCACTCCACTATCTTGCATTCTCCATGATTTTAATTTAGATTTTAATTGATTTTTATTTACTTATTTAAGTGGTTTTTTGGGTGGGGTGGGGGGACTGCCTACATCGGAAGACACTGGATTCAAGCTGTTCAGATTAGTCTCCTTGCATTGCAGAATGAGAAAAGGCGCTCTCTTTCACTTTCAATAGACCATTTAATAAATTACATAGGATATTCAACACTTCATGAAATAAGATTTGGCTTAATGATTTTGCCCAGCTATAGGATAACGTAAGTGTTTTAAGCATGTTTAAGTTAAGGTAGGCTAACGATATATATACAGTATCTTTTAAACCCCTCGGTTATTGACAAAATTCAACTTATGATGTAACTCGGGGAAAACCTGTATCTCCATCCATGGCTTGCTAAGTACATTTGCAGCAGGACGAACACTACATGCTATACAGCAATATGTTAAACCAAATTACTCAAAAATTACACCACAGCAGGGCTGCGATGGAATCCAGAAGAGCCAAAATGGAGAGGACAGTTGATGTAAAATCAAACGTTAAGGGTAACAAAAATGGTCCAGTAATTAAAAACGCAGTTTGTTTCCTTCACTCTACTGCTTCAGTCAGTGAGGTCGAGTTCAGTTTGAGTAGCAGGGGGTTATAACAGTAAAATGTCGGCCGTGTGGAATAATTTCATCTCCAGAGACATCAGACAAGCAATCTGTAATCACCATTCATGTGAGGGATCAATAATAATGTGTCGTGCATCATTAAAAAAAACAACACATTTTCGAATTTAAAACAAAGAAACCTAAGCCTGAAAATTTCGGTTTCGGTGGAGTAGTTTCATTTCGGCGCCTCATTAGGCTGCCGCTCTATTCTGCCTTATAATGCCATGTCGGAATTTCTAGACATTATATGATGTTTAGTGTTCTAAAAGCTGTCAGGTTAGTTTTAAATCCTAGAACTGTGGTATCTATAAGAAAAAATAACAAACATAAGTGAGATGAAAACTGCATAACAATATGCATTTCACAATGGATAATCACCTTATTAACGAAGTAGAAAATAGCGTAGACCAGCACATAAAAGGCAGAGCCTCCCGACACTAGGAAAGTCCTCCACCACCATCGATAGTCCTGCAGAGAAAGTAAGTGTAACTATGAGCTGGCATTTAAACAACCTCTCTTTACGTATCAGTTAAAACCGAATATTGACTCAAGTGATACTAAATGCAAACATGACTCTAATGTCCAAATACAGGTTTGGAAAGGAGACTCAATGAAAGCTCCCTTTCACGAGCCATTCCCATATTTTACAGTACATACACAATATGGACAAAAGTATTGAGACACCTACACATTACACCTACAGTCGTTTTCATGCCATCCCATTCGAAATCCAAAGGCATTAATATGGAGTTGGTCCCCCAACTATAACAGCTTCCACTCTTCTGGAAAGGCTTTCAACCAAATTTTGGACTGTGTCTGTGGGAACTGTTGACTATTCATCAAGAAAAGCATTTGTGAGGTCAGACACTGATGCTGGACAAAAAGGCCTGGCTCGAAACCTCTTGCATTTCATCCCAAAAATGTCAGATGGGGTTGAGGGCAAGGCTCTTTGTAGGGCAGTCAAGTTCTTCCACACCAAACTCACCCAACCATGTCTTTATGGGCACTGAGGCATGGTCATGCTGGAACAGAAAAGGGCCTCCACCAAACTATTCCCACAAAGCTAAATACATAAAATTGCCCAAAAAGCCTTGCTGTGCTGAAGCATCAAGTTTCACTTCACTGAAACTAATGGGCCTGGGACAACCCCTAAAAAAACAACCCTATAGCATTATCCCTCCTCCACCAAACGTTATAGTTGACACAATGCAGTCGGGCAGGTAACGTTCTCCTGGCATTCGCCAAACCCAGACCAGATCATCAGACTGGCAGATAGAGAAGCACGATTTCACTGCTCAAGAGTCTAGTGGTGGGGTGCTTTAGACCACTGCATCCAATGCTTGGGATTGTGTTTGGGGATGCAAGGCTTGCATGCAGCTACTTGGCCTTGGAAAGCTCCCAGTGTAGTTTTTGTGCGGATGTTGATGTCAGAGGAGGTTTGGAACTCTGCAGTTATTGAGTCAGGAGAGCGTTGGTGACTTATGCACTGTGTACCGAAGCACTCGGCGACCCCACGCTGTTACCCCACATGGTCTGCCACTCCATGACGGAGTTGCTGTGGTTCCTAAATTCTTCCACATATCAATAAAACAATTGCACAAACTGACTTGACACAATGGTGGCATCCCATTACAGAACCATGCTCAAATTCAGTGAGCACTTTAGAACCCATCCTTTCACATGTTTGTAAAGGCAGACTCCATGGCTGGATGCTTTATTTTATACACCTGTGGCAACGAGACTAAATAAAACTCCTGAATTATTGGATTAAGAGGCATGTCCTAATACTTTGTCCATATGGTCTCACAGGACGTTCACACAGAGCCGTCTACACTTTGACTACACAATACCGTATGGAACAACAACTCTAATACTATAATCAACAGCTGAGATTCTGAATGCCGACTCACAACGCACATGAAGACTACACTATACACACAGACGCAAGCAAACACAATCATACGCACACACCTCTGCGCAGAGCTGGAAGTAGACCATGACGATGCTGATCTGTGAGCAGGACACCACCAGGATGATGAAGACCAGGAAGAGGAAGCCAAACAAATAGTAAAACTGGTTCTCCCAGATGGCCTGGGGGAGGAAACATACATCACAGTGAAGAGGAAGAAGGCCAGCCAATTATTTTTTTCACCAAGCAAGGCAGAGAGAACAATTCAGGATGCAGTATTAACTAGGCTGATTACAGGGGAAGAGGAGGAAAAAAATAAAAATAAAAACCCACTTCCCGTGTCTGTAAACAAAGATCATTTTCATTGCTGTGACTGTCCTGATTTGATAATCTTGCCAACAATTACAACAATTTCACTTAGTATTGGGCAGAAATGTTAACGAGTCACTCCACGCAAGTCCGAGTGGTCTCAAGTCTCTAGGATGTCAAGTTTGAGTGTGTCAGTCAAGAGTCTCTGGAATGTAGGACATTTTAATGCTTTTACAAAACATTAGCACAGGAAATGTGAAAACGCTGAGTATTTATAAAACAGGTAGATGGAGATTACAAGAAAATCTGACTTACGCTGAAGATGAAGAAGAGCTCAATAAACATTGCACCGAATGGCAGGATTCCAGCCATTAAGATCCTGAAGACACAGAAAACACCACACGATGTAGATCTGCACTAGGTCATGAAACTGTGTGCGTTTACATGCACTTAATAATCCGGTAACTGCAGAAAATCAGATTTTGTCAGTAACCCGTTTAATGACTATACATGCACTTGAGTAATTAGATAATGGGGAAGCTCCAGGTTTACATGACCCAGTAATCAGATTTCTACTTTGCAACCAACCAATAATATCATAGAAATATGTGACATAAACTTCAAACTTTAATATTAAATAATCAAAATATTAATTTTCTGTAGTATATACTATGTTTCAGTACTGAGTATCCATAAAGCATTCAACAGACTGCCTTAGCTGCCTTTAATTCCGTGGCGTATTTAATCCCAGGGTTGGCAGGTCCAGTGAGGAAAACAAAACAAAACAAAAAACACTGAAGTAAATGGAAAAAGACAAATAACGGCCAGTCTATAGAATACGTAGACCTGGCAACCATGGTAGAAAGCTCACGCACATCCGCAGTCTGAAAACACTGATTATAATACATGCTATGAGAAATCCAATTACTGGACTTAAAATCCAGCTCTCTTTAAAGGATTTCTTAATCGGATTTCTAGGTCGGAGTATGCGGTTTACATGAGCACTTAAATAATCAGACAACTGCAGAAATCTGACTATGATCGGATTATTAAGTGCATGTAAACACACTTGGTGCTTTTAGATACGCGTGACAAACTTCAAACTTTAAAATGAAATCATGTTTAAGTATATACTGCGTCTTCCACAAAAGTGTTTGATAGATTTCGCTGCCTTTAATTCCATGGTGCATTTAATTCCGGGGTTGCCAGATCCCATGAGAAACACAGTCAGTGGAAAAAGATAAAGCCAAGCCTGTAGAATGTACACCAGGTAGCTGGTGTACATGCTATGAGAAATCCGTTTACTGGACTAAAATCCAGCTCTCTTTATATGATTTTGTAATCTGATTTCTAGATCGGAGTATTCTGTATACGTGACCAGTTGAATAATCAGATAGCTGCAGAAAACTGTGCTAATAACCAAACTATCCAAGTTGTAGCCATATGAGAGAACTGAAGCCCTAATGTCTTTGGAAATTCTAATAAAACCTAGGAAAATATATATCTCAGGCATGTGACACTAGTCTGTACAAGCTACAGGATAAAATCATTTGGATTTTTTTCCATTTTGGACTTCTGGATAGATATTAATATGCTGCAGAAATTGAACGACCACTATCAAATTTAAACACTGGTTATTTTAGGTTTTACATATAGCACAATGATCATTCAGGGCTCAAATTGAAGTAAACACTTGGGCCAACATATTTATTCACCTCCAGTCTTCTATTTTCATTATTTAGGTTACATTTGGGAAGATTAAATGCAAAAAAAAATGGGGAAAATCAAAAAACGCCTTTAATTTTTTGAGATTATAATTTTTGTGTGGATGCTGGTGATGAACATTTTCCATGCTGCACATTTTCTGTTTCAGCAGGGACTTGTGAAGCTAAATCCAAAATTTGGAACAGATACAACAAAGTGTTCAAGAGTTACACAGGTTTTTATCAAGGGTCATCATTCGTCTCAAAATTTGCCACAACCTCTAAAATTACAAATAAAAAGAAGCCTGTCACTATAAATCAAGTGGTTGCAAGTTTTTTTATGTCTTCTGTAATAGAACAAACAAATATTAGTCACAATTCAGTGTTATTTGGTTTTTATCTAAAGAAATGAAGCTGAAAAGGGCCTGTGCGCGCTTCAAAAAAGCAGATAATAGAGATTCCAGCCCCTCCTCCCTCCGCTCTGAGGGCCTGAGCGTGCTGGGGCTGGTCTCTGTATGAGCCGTAGGCTCTTAGCTGTCCATTGGAACACAGCTCTGTCACTCAGCGCTCACACAGACCCAGAGATTTGCATATATGTCTAGCCATAGGCCAGCTGGTGAGGAAGGTGGGTCGTGCGGTAAACAGCTGTGCCAATACCGCTACAGACTCTTGAATAACTAATGAACTTAGTACTTGCAAAGTCCACCCACATGGGATATCTTATGCATCCTTGGACAAGGGAAACTTTGTTTTGTGTAATGGGAAACGTCCAAAGAAGAGCTTGCGTTGGAACGAATGGATTTTACGCACCCACATAACCATGCAAAAAAGCGCTTTACTGACGTTTTATCGGCAATGTAACGGTATCATGGACTTGTTTAGACGGTAAGTGAATTTTCTACGATAAAATAAAAAGTTATTTTACATCCTAAGTATATTTTAAACGGCAAAATATTTGAGTAGGAATTGGTGTTTTGCAAACAACATGGCGGACAGCTGTGTTTGGTATGTAATTTCTGGCGAATGGCTGCATGTAGACGGTTGAAAATCGGTATGCAGGTAGTTATAATAGTATTAAATATTTTGAGTTTGTGTTTTGGACTGTGTATTAAGAATGTTTTAAGTTATTAAGAATGCAAAACATGTCGATCTACTGGGCCCGTATACGGGCCCGCTAGGGGCGCTTCTGCAAAATCTGCGGCAATTAGTTAAATCTGTGACTCTCTACTGTGAACGGGTTTGCTTGTTTCTAATTACTGATGGAGTAAACTTACCCAACAAACTGTTTCATGTACCAGCGCTGCTCGGGCACCTGGCGCGGAATCTGGTTGGTGCGCACCGGGTTGTCGTATGGCTGTTTGCGAAAGCCAAAGTAGTAGCCCAAATAGACCAGTGGCATCGAGATTCCAAACCCACATGCACAACAGAGCCAGCCATGGTGGTTGAATGGGCACCTGAAAAACATGAGTGGATCTTAAATGGACGTTTCAGCAACAATCACAATTACACAAAGGTAACATCAGTTCGAAATGAGGTGGAGACTCGGCTGTCTCATACTTACAGCTCCAGATGAGTGCTCTCCCCAGATAAAACAGTTCAGCACAAAACAGATACTAAACACAACTGCAGGGTACAGAGTTGCCGTCTATATGGAGCACACAGACAAACACGAGTTTATAAACATGCTCATATCAACAGAAGGTGCGGCAGAGTGTTTCTTAACATGTTACAGGTGATGGACCCCTTTGCATGTGTACATAAGAACACGACACTTGCTGACCAAGTCTAAAATAAAAACTCCGTGACGAAATCTATAGAATATATATATATAAGCGTCCTTGGGTATCTTGAAAGGCGCTATACAAGTGGAAATTATTATTATTATTATTATTATTATTATTATTATTATAGACCAATAAGACCTGGTTAGAAATGAGGTCAATCAAACCAACTCCTTAGATTTTGTTTTGAAGATCAAAATCACATAAGCGCTCCCGGGATTGGCTAGCCCAACAATGCAGTGACCTGTGTTCAAGTCCGTGGGTACCTTATGGCCAGATCAGGCTTCAGAACCCTGACTGATTGGAGGAAAAAGAATGCTGAGTTGCATCCCAAGAACACAATACCTACTGTGAAGCATGGCAGCAGAAACATCATACTTTGGGGCTGTTTTTCTGCAGAGGGGACAGGACGACTGATCATCTGATAAGCCAAAACCTCCTTCCATCAGTGAGAGCAATGAAGATGGCTGGGTCTTCCAGCGTGACAATGATCCCAAACACACAGCTCGGGCAACGAAGCAGTGGCTCTGTAAAAAGCATTTCAAGGTCCTGGAGCGGCCTAGCCAGTCTCCAGACCTCAATCTCATAGAATATTTGTGGAGGGAGTTGAAAGTCCATGTTGCCCAGCGACAGTCCCAAAACATCACTGCTCTAGAGGAGATCTGCATGGAGGAATGGGCCAAAATACCAGCTACAGTGTGTGCCAACCTGCTGAAGACTTACAGGAAACGTTTGACCTCTGTCAATGTTAAAAATCACAATGTGATTTCCTGGATTTTATTTCTCATTTTGTCTCTCATATTAGTAGGAGAACTTGCACAACCAGTGACTGACTAAACACTTTTTTGCCCGACTGTATTATCACCTGCAAAGTGCCCTGAAAAGATGATACAGTCGTATGAAAAAGTTTGGGCACCCCTGATAATTTTCATGATTTTTCTTTATAAATCATTGGTTGTCCAGCTCAGCAATTTCAGGTAAATATATCATATAGCAGATGAACACCGTGATATTTGAGAAGTGAAATTAAGTTTATAGGTTTTACAGAAAGTGTGCAGTAATTATTCAAACAAAATTAATCAGGTGCATAAATTTGGGCACCCTTGTCATTTGAATACCTTTAGCACTAATTATTGGAACACAAAATTTGTTTTGTAAGCTCATTGACCCTTGATCTACATACACAAGTGAATCCAACTATGAGAAAGTGTTAAGGTGGCCAATTGGAAGTTTTTCTCCTCTTTGCATCTTCTCTGAAGAGTGGCAACATGGGAGCCTCAAAACAACTCTCAAAATGGCCTGAAAACAAAGGTGTTCAACATCATGGTTCAGGGAAAGGAAAAGCTCTCTCAGAGATTTCAGCTGTCAGTTTTCCACTGTGAGGAACATAGTGAGGCAATGGAAGACCACAGGCACAGTTTCTAGTTAAGGATCTCCCGAAGTGGCAGACCAAGAAAAATCTCAGATAGGCAGAGGCGAAGGATGGTGAGAACAGTCATAGTCAAGCCACCAGACCACCTCCAAAGACCTACAACCTCATCTTGCTGCAGATGGTGTCACTGTTCATCGTTCAACTATACAGCGCACTTGCACAAGGAGAGGCTGTATGGGAGAGTAATGCAGAAGAAGCCTTTTCTGCAGACACGCCACAAACAGAGTCACTTGAGGTGTGCTACAGCACATTTTGGACAATCCAGCTTCATTTGGAATAAAGTGCTGTGTACTGATGAAACTACAATTGAGTTATTTGGACATAACAAGGAGTGGAAAAAGAACACAGCATCCCAAGACAAACACTTGCTACCCACAGTAAAATTTGGTGGCGGTTCCATCATGCTGTGGGACTGTGTGGCCAGTGCAGGTATAAGGAATCTTGTTAAAGTTTGAGGGTCGCATGGATTCCAGTTAATATCTCCAGATTCTTGAGAACAATGTTCAAGAATCAGTGACAAAGTTCGCACCGAGGCAAACGACCCCAACCCTGCTCAAATCTTACTAAGGCATTCATGCAGAGGAACCAGTACAACGTTCTGGAATGGGACCATCTCAGTCCCCAGAAAAAAACATGAATATTACTGAAAATGTGGGCTGTCCATGCTCGGAAACCATCAAACGTGACTGAACTGGAGATGTTTCTAAAGAAGAATGGTCCCAAAGCCACCTTCAACCAGGAATCCAGGACTGAGAGCTGTAGGAAGCGTTTTAGCGGCTGTATTTCTACAAAAGGAGGATCTACTAAATATTGATGTCATTTTTTCTGTTGGGGTGCCCAAATTTTATGCACCTGCCTAATTTTGTTGAATAATTACTGCACACTTTCTGTAAATCCTATAAACTTCATATCACTTCTCAAATATCACTGTGTTTCATCTGCTATATGATATATTTAACTCAAGTTGCTGATCTGAACAACCAATGATTTATAAACTAAAATCATGAAAATTATCAGGGGTGCCCAAACTTTTTCATACGACTGTACATTGAATATCATTCCAATAAAACTAAATCACAAGATCTTAACATAAGGGTCAGGGTCAATAGATAACACTTCAATGAGGGTTATCTACTACAACACTTTTTAAATGACAAATTAAAAATGATTATTAATTATATATTATATAAATATATTTCAATACTCCATCCAGATAGAAGTGCAACACTCACACAGAAAGCGCCTTTCTTCCACCTGTGGCCTTTCAGAGTGCGGTACAGCCTACCAGCAAAGTAACCACCAAACACTCTGCAGAAAAATCAAGAAGATTTCAATTGAAATGAATTAATTTAAATGAAGAATATTTACATAGATGTACACACAACACATACATACACATCAGTTAGTCTTACCCCATAAACATGAAGAGGAAGCAGGCAGTGGTCATCAGAGCCCCCCGACTGGATGGAGACAACATGCCCAGCATGGCCACAACTAAAAAACACACACACGGGTTTTTCAAACTAACTAATTACTTCTTTAAATGCTTCATACCTGTACTTTCCATTAAAATGCCCCCTTTAATCAATTTCCGCTATCTGGCTTTCTGTTTTGTTGTCATGATAAGAGAAGAGTTTGCCCAACACCAGGTCCAGTTAAATACCGCAGAGAGTCCTTTAATGTCTCCTCCAATGTCAGATTCAGAAGTGTCTAACTGACAAGGATTTGCACGCCAGAAGACCGCTGATGAGAAAATCCTGAGCATCAGTCCTGATACTCACAGATCACAATGAGGATCATGCAAAAGAGCTGAATCCCAGAGCCCAGCAGGGAACTAAGGATCATGGGATACTGGGGTGGCCGGAACACATCTCCATGAACATTCTTCCATCCAGATTCCTCCATGGTGTCCTCCTGAGACACATACAGAGCATTACATTATTGTATGCATACTGTTGAGACTAATATAGGAACAGAGGTAGAATGTTCTCTTACAAGGTCATCCTCTCTGTTGTAGTTGGCTATGTCCTTCCTCAGCGTCCTTATGATGATCATACTCAAAATGCCTGTTCACATGTACAAAGATATTATGAGGAACACATACTGATACACTAGAAAAGTCAGAGTGACGTCTTTAAAAAGAACAAATATGCTAACAAGTTTAATCTCATTCATTCATTCATTTTCTTAACCGCTTAATCCTGATTATGGTCGCGGGAAAGTGAGTGCCTAGCCGACAGCACAGGGCGCAAAGCAGGAGACAGGGTTCCTATCCATATATTTAATCCCAATTACATTAAAAACAATAACTGGCTGAATTTTTACACAAGAATATTTTATCCAGTATTGAAATATTGAATTATTTATCCAAATTATTCGACCAATTTGCAAAATTTATTTCCAAACTGTACAAACAAACAAGTCTTACAAAAATAAGACTGCTGCTCAGTGTAAGAGCAACATCACAAATAATAGCCAATAATAATTAAGCGTCTAATCTCATATCTGAATCCCCTCCCTGCAAACCCAGGAAATCAGAGTGAACAAGTAAGTATCTAATTGCACCTTCCACCTGCTTTCTATCAGAATGAATCGGTGGGTTTATACAGGGGTTTATTACATAATTTACAATAGACTACACTGGGAAACAAAATTAGGTTGTTTAATACCTTACCTTAAAAAGGTTACCTTATAGCACTATGTCGAATTTGAAGCTGTTTCAATTAATTTTTCCTATTGAGCATGATCTTTAATTCATATTTACATTTCTAAAACTACTTGACTTTAATTTCCCCTTCTAATCCTATAATCATAGAGGTTCATATACTTTTACCACTCAGACACACTGGAAAATTTTCCTCAATATATAAATGACCAAGTATAATATTTTGTCTCATCTGCTTAAATTGGTTCTCTTTATCATTTTGGACAAATGATGTTTAGTTAATATTTATGCAGGAACATATAAAATCTAAAGGATACAAAAACTTTCAAACACTGTGTGACTGTGTGAGTGTGATTACAAACGGCAATAATACAGCCCACATAAAGTTTACAACATGTACAACTACTCTGCTGTCAAGGAGATGAAATGAATTAAGCAATGGGTACCTGATAAGAAGAACACGACCACCACAGAGTTGACGATGGAGAACCAGTGAATCTGCACATCGCTCATGGTGAGGTATGTGTCCCAGCGGGATGCCCACTTGACCTCACTCTCCTATACAGCAACAGAGAAGATGTAGAAACATGAGCTACATCCAGCTACTGCAGTGTGAGAGAGATGGGCTTTCTGCTGGAGAGCTCAAACATTTACCAGCCAGTGCACAGAGTAAGTGAAGAGCACACTGTTCTCTTTGGATGGGTCGATCTCCTGAGGAGCAGAACCAGTGGCCTCTGGTAATGTGCACCCTCCACTTCCATCAGCCTTCATTTCTGAAAGAGAACCGTCATTCATTAAAAAAGTATGCTTGTTAAGAAGTTAAAATCGCCGTTGCCAGGATTAATGCCAAATAAGTCAAACTGCAGACCAGCAGCAATGTTCTCTTTGGAGAGCAGTGGCTTTCTCCTTTCAACCCTGCCATGCACACCATTGGTGTTCAGTGTTCTTCTGATGGTGGACTCATGAACATTAACATTAGCCAATGTGAGAGAGGCCTTCAGTTACTTAGAAGTTACCCTGGGGTCCTTTGTGACCTCACCAACTATTACACACCTTGCTCTTGGAGTGATCTTTGTTGGTCGACCATTCCTGGGGAGGGTAACAATGGTCTTGAATTTCCTCCATTTGTACACAATCTGTCTGACTGTAGATTGGTAGAGTCCCAACTCTTTAGAGATGGTTTTGTAACCTTTTCCAGCCCACTGTGTGTGTGGGATATAGTGTGTGAAATTGAAATTAATCTTAATAATCATAACTCTTCTATAACAGTCACTTTCTAGGATGTCAAATGCAGTTCATTTTATGGTTATTTACTGTCATCAACCTATAAATGAATAGTGACGTTACCTTCCAGCTTGACGCTTTGCGGCACCACCTCGAAGCGTACAACACGGTAATTATGCTCCTCCTCTTCCTCCACCTTTTCTTTGTGGTAGTACAGGATGAAAGACAGGTGGTTGTGCAAATAGTACTGTAAGAACCAGAAAACGTACATTGATTAACACAGGTCTGATTGAATCATGCCTGTCATTTATGGCTGCCCTAGTAAAGGGGCTCACCATGGCAGTGGAACCATAATATAATGTTTGGTTTAAGGTACAGTACTGTGCATAAGTCTTAGGCCATCATTAGATTTATTGTTTTAGCAATGGTATACATTTCAAACTTGGATTCATCACTCCATAATACTCTTTTCCACTGATCTTCATTCCAATCTTTTCTGAACTAGCCTTTTGCCCCTGTTCCCCTTCTGAAGAAGTGGTTTCTTGCAATGCTACCCTTCCAAAAAGACCATTCCTGATCAAGCTTCTTCAGACTGTAGAGGGGTCAACTTGGCATCTCGATGAAGCTGCCAGATGTTGCTACTGCTCAAGTGTAAGGGGAGGCCACACAAAATACTTGCCACTGTAGCCTTTAGCTGGGTATTGGAAAGAACTCCAAGATATAAAAATATAAATACAGCTGAAATACAAGTTACACATTTCCCGATTTTATTATTATAAAGAGACCGAGGAATAACTATATATCATCATTATACCATTGCTAAAACAATAGTACCTCTAATCTAATGGTGGCCTAAGACTAAAGGTAGGGTGAAAATACATTTAAAACTAGTTTTACTGGTACAAAACAGACCATAAGAGAGATCAGAATGACATTCTTGCTGCAATCCCAATGAAAATGTAAACATCCCACCCTGAGCATACAGGATGTATTCATACGCAAGTAAGGCAGGAGAGAAGGGGCACCTACCTTGTTGTTGTCAGTGAATCCCAGTCTGTAGCCATGTTCAAACTGGACATCTTTGACCACATCTTTTTTCTGTTCCTCCTCGTTCCCCGCCTCTTTGTTTGGGTAAAACTCCAACCGGGTAGCCACGGGAAGATTATCTGCAATTCTGGTTATAGACGTCGAGCGGTTAGATTCTGCATTGTGGACTACAACATCAGCATTAGAGAGCCAGGCTAGCAGGCTGTAAAGGAGCTCACAGGTGAACGTAGTACTCCTCTTGGATGCGCTCAGCAATCAGCTTGCTGTCCACCACGCTCAGTTTAATGGGCTGATCTGGTTTTCCACACACCAGCTCACACTTCTTGTCTTGGTTCATGTGCACCTGGTACGGCGTGTTCACGATACGGTCGCCTCGCAGAACCTCTCCTAATCAGCCATCATCACCGCCGTTCCAACAAAGAAAGCAAAGGTCCTTATTAAGTATTAGGAACCCTTTGGTAAAGCACAGAAAATGACCTACACTTACCCAAGTTTTCTGCCTTATACACAATACTGGTGGGCCGACAGAAAGGTAGGGAGTAGTACTCATAGGGTAGCTGAGTCCTGGAACTGGTCAGTTTCACTGCCTACATGTAAAAAGAAGTTCTGATCTTAATTACATTACATTCAGTCAAGGGAACGGACATTCTCAGGATTCATAGAAAAAGCCTTCAACACCATGTTGTTAAAAGATATAGAGTCAAAGTCTGAGACCACTACTGAACATGCTTCTATTTTGCACTCATCTTAGGGGGAAAAAATCTTTTGATATATTGTTGAACCTAGATTACTTCTCGTAGTATTCGGATTACTCAAACCACAACCAATTCATGAAAACAGCCACACCTACCTTGATCTCAACATTGTCGTTCTGATGGAAATTAATGGGTGCTACACCAGGCACGTAAAATGGCTGTACAAAAGGCAGCAAAGAAAGCAGCAGCATGACCCGCGTCTCCTGAAGAACAAACACAAATCCATGCAGGACGTCACATCATATTATTCTATACAAAGCTTTCGGAAGCTAACCTGTGCAAACACTAACACTGAACAACCAATGAGCTAACGAATACATCCTTAACTTTATACAACATATCTAAAGTTTGATGGTACACCACCAGTGGTGCCATTACAGGATTTATATAACATATAGTATGAAAAGGTTCTTTGGGACACAGACAATGAGCCTCCTTCACCACCTGTAGGGTCGCCAGTAACAAGTTTAACCTTTTGTCCTTTTAAGTTCCTGAAACAAGAACACATCAAAAAGATGCTAACTTCTCCTTTATTGGAGGATAAAACTAAACTACACTGCCTCATGTACAAAAATCGATCAGGCAATGACCGGAATCGCCCGGTTTTCAGCATGATCAGTCTCATATAACCGATTCTGTTCTGGTCAAAGTACAACATGACAAAACATCTACGACACCAGCATGATATTGTGCTTCAGAAGTTTTCCCTGTTTGACTGTCTGCTGTGCTAGCTGGGAGAGTTTAAAATACTTAACGTGAACAAAGCTTAATGTGGTTTAATCTCCAAAGACACTGACCGAGGAAAACCAAACCTTTCTCAGTTACCACTGGTTAGAAGTACTCCCTACTGCTAAAATGACAAACCTGTGATCCAAAGGGAAATTGTTTTCATAGGGAAATTGCTTTAAGGTTTTTACTTCCCATTTAAACCTATTTTAAATAAAACACATAGCACTAAAAAAAGTACTTATAACCAGTAGTAATTGAGAGAAGTTTGGTGTTCCCAGGTCACTGTTTTAGTACATTAAGCCATGTTAAGCTTTATACTTATAATATGTTTAAATGAGAAGAAAACGCTTAATGTAAAAATTATTACATTTAACGATGAAATAAAAAAAATGAAGATATTCTTTATACCTAAATTTTAGGCACATTTTCCACCATTTTGGAATTGAAACTTGCAATCAATAAAAAAACAGAATCAATAAGTAGCATCACAATTGATGAAATGCAAACAATACCATAGCCTAGACAGGACGCATGTTGATGACGACATGTTAGCTTTCTGTTGTGTTTTGAGAGCTATTTAGTCAACTAAACACACAGCCATTTTGGACACAGCCAAGTCTTCAGTGTGGAAGCTCTTCAGAGCGTGCTGTTTGCCATACATGCATAGCAAAAATAAGCCGTGGAGGAACATCTCCAAAAACGAGAAACAACTTTATTAAGACGTTTAAAACAGCACCACCCCAATGAATATGTGGAATTTGACAAAACTAACTAAGGCAAAGAGGTTAAAGCTAAAGCTAGAACTGAGCCAGGCACAAGCCTGCAGTCCCTGCTATGTTTCTGAAGCAATGAGGAAGTTTCCATTAAAAGAAAAGTTAAACAAAATGTTTCTGTATGCTGTCCTTATAATTCTTAGAAAGAAAACCGGAACCGGCCAAGGGAATTCCAATCGATGCATCAGACGGAGCCAGGATTTAAACACAACCTTTTGATTGGGAGATCAGAACCTTAACCAATGAGCCACTCCTTAACCCATGTACCTAAACTTGAATGGTGGCATGCCTCTATAGCAAACCAACAGGAAAAGACATCACTGCAATGTGAACGTAACTGAAAGTATGACTAACATTTACTTTGTAATGTCAACTTGGCTTTCTCAAGATGTCTTTACTGCTCACTACTACAGTCTGCTGTGTGGTTCGAAAGGCTGTCTAATGTCTTGCTTGAATAGTGTATCCTTGTGTAACTGCGTGTTCTGTTGAAACTGCGTGTGTACATATGATTTGCAGCAGTTACCAGGATGGTCTTACAACATAAAAGCTTCTGTTCACTTCTTACCAGTAGATATGAATCAGTGCTTGTTAAATGGGCTGTACTGTTTATGTTAGGGCGGCACACCAGTCTAATACACTAGCCTACCGACACGCTGATCTAGGTTCGACTCCCGAGTTGAACGTCACATGTAAATACAACTGGCTGTGTAAGATGGAACAGTGACCCCCACTGAGCCCTCCGATGGACTGAAGCCCCATCCAGGACTTTTACATATACATAAGAAATGCATAGTAGTTTAGTTCAGTCTGAAGTTCAACCACATCACTGGGTTTAATCAATAAGCACAATCTACCATGTTTAGGGCCGGAAATATAAAGTGTTTTCACTAATACAGATACCAAACTTGCGTACCGTATTTTCCGGGCTATAAGGCGCAATATCAATGATCGACTGCTAACGGGTATATTTTCATACATAAAGCGCACCGGGTTATAAGGCGCATTAAATGAAACGAAACTCTTAAGTTACGGCTGTGCTAAAACATTTTGACATATTTATGAGCGCCGTGTACCATCTACAATCGGTTCTAGGTCAGAAGGCTCAACCAGAATTAATTCATACATTAGACGCACCACATTTTAAGGCGCACTGTCGATTTTTGAGAAAATTAAAGGATTTTAAGTGCGCCTTATGGTCCGAAAAATACGGTACATAATTACTCAGATAAATGATATGTACCAATATCCTTTACACATAATACAAACACTGATAGTTTTATTTAAACATGGCTTTAATTATATGACTGTTAATGAGTTTAGGAAATCAAGTTATGCTGTTTCTAGAGTACAGTAGAGCTCGGGTAAGAACAGCTTTTCCACCTCCATAACACTGGGTGAATCCCATTTCAGGGGCTGCATCCTTCGAAGGACACGGTCTACGCGGTCTATGAAGGCGTGTGCTTGGAAGGCTGGGTAGACTGCGGCAAAGAACGAACCAAAATGAGACGGTCTACTCTGCATTGGATTTCCTGTTTGCGTCACTGAAACACCCGCTCGCACCGTATCACAAAACAGCAATAATTGTTATAATAATGCAGTCAGAAATTTGGAGTTTAGTTTATATGCTGTTTTTGGTTTTTCAATTATCGGAGGAGACGCTTCATTGCAGTTCACTGGCATTTATTTTCCTCAAGCAGTTTAATAAAGGTCTCCATTTGCTCCTTGCTCCCTAAAACAAAACAAAAAATGTTGCGCTTTTGCTTTTTAACATTTACCTATTCGCGTTTTTAAATCCTTACATTTAAATAACGTACATTCCTCAGCCAATCGTTGCGATATCCCCAAGTTCCCCTCAGGAGCAATGCACCTCGGGATATGGTAGGTCGCGAAGGATACATCAGATGTATCCTTTGTTTTCAGGGAAAAGAAGGTCACATTTGTCGGCCGCATACGAAGGAGCCTTATGAATGGGACAGCCTAGGCGCGGCGCAATGACGCAATCGGTCTTCAAATGCAGCCTTCGAAGGACCCAGCCCCTGAAATGGGATTCACCTACTGACTCGTCTTCGCCCCTCGCTCTCCATGAAAGGCACTGAAACTGCTTCATGTTGCCATATCATCCCGCTTAAACCACTCTAAAGTACTCGACACTGAATGCGATGTTTTTGTGTGATTTATTTGGACGACAGTAAATTAGTTCAAACTCATGTGTAATAATGTTATCTTCCACACCAAACATGATTTTTCATATTTCATTTTTTGTGCCCTCCGATTTTTGAAACTTCAGTAGGTGACAAAAACTCACTGACCTATCACAGGTGCTTCTGGTGATATCATATCATTCTAACGTTATCTATAATTAATTAGAATTAATTAACGTGAATGTTTATTCTCACTTTAACTTCCTTCTCATTGATATCCCCAACAAAACCCTCAGCACTCTTCAGTATCTGCAAACCTCAACTCATAACACACCAATTTGATTTCAGTCTAATTCGCTTTCCCGCTTCGCATTTAATAGAAACTGCTTACATTAACATAAATCTCTACATGGTCTAGCACCAGACTGCTTAGCTGAGCTCCTGAACCCCTACAGCCCTGTCTGAACATTCAGGTCCTCCAATACAAGGTGTCTGTCTGTCCCAGAATTTATACCTTCCAGACCTTTCAGTGTCATGGCCCCCAAACTACAGAATACATTTCCACAATCTTTGTTCCTCACTTTCTTGCGTCAAAACTCAGCTCAAAACCAACAAAAACTCACTGACCTTTCTGGTGATGTCGTGTCATTCACTCGAAAGCTCACTACCTTACCCGTCAAGCTTGTTAGCTCACGTTTGGACTGCAGCCTGTTCTATGTTGGTTGATGTGTTTAGAGTCTTTCTTGTTCATGTGGATGACTTTCCGCTACTTATTAAGCTACTTGTAAGTAGTTTTTACAAATAAGTAGTAAATAAGTAAATATTCATGTGCCTGTCCTACTGTATTCCTTTGTTTATCCCCCTATATACATTACCTATATATTCTCTCTTACATATAACTATATAAACTGGTTCACATTCACTCGCTGAGTCTGTTTTATCTGGCTGATCTTCACTGGTGTTCGTGATACTGTCTATCAATGCAAAGTATCAGTCGTTTCAATCACTCATGCGGCACATTTATGCATCGTTGGCACAAGGGTTTCTTGTGAAAATACCCTTTTTATTTACGTTATAGCAGCCAGAACAGATTATGAAACTAGTCTAATGTCTGATCAAGGTCCTGTTTCAAAGAATGTAATGCTAACTGTGAGCAATAAGTGCAGCAATAAATGCAGTCTGTTCATTTAGGTACAAGAAGAGTCAACGTTACGTATTTAGACTAATTTCCCAAACCTCTTACTAGCTACACGAACATGCAGACATTTCCCATCTATGCAAAACTTAATTTTTTCCAACTGAACGGTTTATATGCACACTAAACTCAACACTCACTCCGATAAAAATCTCAATATACATACATGCATATAGAACGTGTAATCCAATGTTTGCCCTTGTGTGCCATGTAGTTTTAAATGTTCCCAACACGCAATGGGAGACCTACACGAGCAGTGGACCTATGGCAGGTGAGCTAGTGATGGTTCTGTTTTTTTCTGGCTCAAACATGCCTCATACTTGCCCCAGGCAACACTGTGTTTGACTGAGCTATTAATCCAGTTATTAATGGATATTAGGCTACATGTAAAGTGTGACCAATGATTAAATCCACAGATTTGTGTATATTTTAAGAAGTCTTGAATGGTACATGAAGATCAATTTACAAAAAAAAAGGCTGACAAAATATCTGAACAGGTCATGTGCACTGCCAAAAAAATTACCACACACACAAACAGTCCAAGTGATCGAGTGGGTTAGGGAACTAGAGTGACTACAGCTAGTTCATCTGTGCTTGCCACAAACAATTCAACGCACCATACAGGATTAACAAGATAAGCAGGCTCAGATGCACTGCTCTTCCACATCACTATCCTACTAACATTTACAGCATTTAGCAGACACCCTTATCCAGAGCGACTTACAATTGATACAACCTTACAATCCAAGCAATTGTGGGTTAAGGATCTTGCTCAAGGACCCAATAGTGGCAGCTTGGCAGACGTGGGATTTGAACCCTGGACCTTCTGGTCCATAGTCCAGTACCTTACCCGCTAGGCTACCACTGTACCACGACATGGTGTTTTATGTCAAGTACGCTGGAACATTAGCTCTAAGCAGTGATGTGATTCATCTATATTCCAGTTTTTAATATAAGGTCATTACTATAAACAGGATGTCAGAAATGTGCACATCCTTTTGTGAGAATACCACCAATGTTGATTATTTAAAGGTTAAGTAAATACGTTCGTATGTGGGCGCACCTGTTACATAATGTTGATTTTCTGAAATTAACTCTCAGACATCACAACGTTTTTTCAGACATCGAAAATAAAAGACATTATTGCAGTGATGCACCAGGGGAAACTTAAACACACCAAGCTGAATACCGAAACCTAGATGTTTTTTTTTTTGTGCTTCTGGACCACACATGTACAGATATTACACATCACTTGCCTAATATCTCTGGATATGAAACGATTCTGCACACCCACATTTTTGGTGAAACTCTGCTGTTGTATAACCCGAACACGCCTGTGCTGTCTGGCACAGAAGATCAAAGGAAAAAGTGTTTTTAATTGCTTTTGACTTTTCCTACCATTACAATTTTTTCCACACCCCTGATCCAGCTGCCATTCATCAAAATCATTGGAGTATTGATTCCTCTCACCTGTCCTGAATTAATTTTACAGTTACCAGAGCTTATCCAGAGCCAATTACAACCAATAGTCTGACAGTTCAAGCAATTCTGGGTTTAGGGTCTTGTTCAAGAACCCAACAGCAGCTTGGCAGAGGTGGGATTTAAATCCTGGACCTACAGGTCCACAGTCCACATATACATGATAAGAGCTGATAATGGTGCCTATATCACCCTCTGCTATTTAAACCCCTTGTCTAAATGCTGGAATCCATGATGTATGGCATTTAAATTATACCTTTAAATAAAGAGTTGTGAAAGTGCAGAAAGGCACTCGTGAGCAGAGTGAACAGAGACTATGGGTTGTCAGCATTTATTTTGTGGCACCAACTTATAGCCCTTAAGCTCAGTTTGTCTCACTTCGTTCTCTGGGCCAGCCTGACATTAAATTTTTTTTAATGTCCAAAATGTCAGGTCTTCTCTTCCCCTCTCTTAGATGGCTTTAATTTCCTGCATCTCTACTTTATTCTAGGAGACATGACAGAGTTTTCTTTTCAAAAGTACCGTCTTCAAAGTTGCATGCAAAAAAAAAAAAAAAAACAATAAATTTTTTTGTTTAGTGTGGATACATTTACAGAGATGCAAATGAAATATATATGAACACCAATCTCATAGTTTGATGTAATGCCTAACCGGTACAAGACATGTTTTCCAAGGTGTTTACACAGCTAATGTTTTGTTGAATAAACCAAACCTTATAATAACAATGGTTTTATAACAGCGCAGCAAAAGGCCCAAGGCAGAAACCCGTACGCGCGATGCCGCGCACACCCACGTGGCACAGGGACACTTTAGAGATGCCAAATTATGCATGTCTTTAAAAATGTGGGAAAGTACCAGTAGGAGAAACAAAGCGTTAGACACTGAGAGAACATGCAAACTCCACCACAGAATGGCACAATGGCCCTAAGGCTGAGCGCTTGAACCTAGGTTGTCATTCAAGAGCTGTGAGGCGACAGCACTAACCCCTAGCAACCACACAGCTGCACTTATTGGAGCATGTATTTGCCCGGTTTTTGTCATATAAACAACATAATGTGAACTGGGCTTAGCGCTGTGGTGTCCACATATTATTTAAAAAAAATACCTCTCAACCCCAACACACACAAATAAAACACACCCACACAACAATATCGACACACCAGGCAAAAGCACTGAATCGACCAAACCAAGCCTCTAGTTTAGTTACAAAGACACTAACTAAAATCTCTAGTTTAACAAACTTAACTTACACATGTATGAAAATATTAATGCACTATTAACAAGGTTAAACAGCTTACCATTAACACCTAACAAACACCAGCGACAGAAGTGTCCGAACTGTTGCACATTGGAATTCGTGTTATTTCCAAAATGTTACAAAGTAGGTATTAAAATAGTACCATATAGGTGTTTTAATACAACTAAACGAGCATGAAATTGGAGCATGGGGTCACATACTTTTGCAGAAGAACTTTCAACTGCACTACATATTACTACTTGCAACACTATGCAGTATACAAACAAGCCATTATAAGCACAAACACACTAGACTTCGGCAGAATCACAAACGGCTCGTTAATTCCTGGAAAAGTGCGCTAAATACGGTACAAAACAATGCATTTTAAACTTAAAGTAGTGCACTATAGAGCAAAAAATGTGTCGTTTGGGACACAGCGTATATTAACCCCTGCAGTTGGGTGACAGAAATGTGTACGTTAAGTGTCAAATAATTTTCAAATAAAAACAGCAGACCGTATTTCGGCTGTGACAACAAACTATGTGAAAATAAAAGTTACATAATTGTTATGAAGTCTTATTAAGTTTACGCTAAATATATTCCAAACTAATAAACACTGAGTTAGCGAGCTACCCTAAATAGCTAGCTAACGCGCTAATAATATCGTTTGCCAACCAAATACCAAACTCACACGGCTAATTACATGAACCGCAGCCATACAAAATGTAAAACACAACCTCACACTACTGCTGTCCTAAACTCTAATCCACCCTAATAGCACATCCGAGTTTTATTTTTACAAAACACACAGTTATCGTTTGAACTCACCATCGCGGCCGCCATGTTGAATACACGTGTCACTCCAGACGTCACCGGAAGTGCGTTCCGACACCACCGAGCAATCTTCTTAGCATAGCACAGAATGTTGTTACACCACAGTTATGATCAGATCGAGTAAAAGAATGTTCGGGACTAAAATAAAGAGAAAGCCTTTCTTCTACATGAGTCCAGCCTTTTACAACCATTTCATTATTTGATTTGTTTTGTAAGTCTGTTGGATAGTGTCCAAAATACATGCAAATACATTTTAATATTGACCAAAGTATTGGGACACTTACACACTACACCTACAGGAGGTTTTATGACATCCCATTCTAAATCCATAGGCATTACTATGCAGCTGGTCCCCTCTCCCAGGAAAAAATGTACTATGAAATTTGACAGTAGAACCATGAAGTGGCCAAGTTACCACCAAAATTCATAGTAAAACTGTGAAATAATTCATGGTCAGTTCATAGTCCATCAAGTTTACAGTTGTACTATGAATATTCACAGTAGAACCATGAAGTGGCCAAATTACCATCAAAAATTCATAGTAGAACTGTGAACTTCATGGTCAAACTGTGAAAGTTCACATTAAAACTGTCAAGCAATTCAATTTACTATGAAAATTCACAGAACATTTTTTCCTGGGCTATAACAGCTCCCACTCTTCTGGTAAGGGTTTCTACAAAATTTTGAACTGTGTTTGGGGAGGGAGGGCATTAAAAGCAGATCCCAGGTCAGGTTTTTAACAAATCTATTTGTATGTACTGTTACTAGCACGTAAATCAGCCTGTGTTATAATTTATAACATTAACCTGCCAACATACCCTAATGAAACTGTTTCTGTGTGGCATCCAGCTACTTTACCAATGAGCATGAACGAAAGTGGTTTTATGAATTAATGTATTCATAGAAATGTATTATTGGAAAGATTTCTTTCATTAATGAGCATGAAACCTTCACATTCCAGAAATAGATACAGCATAGATCTCATCAAGAGTGAACTTCAAATCTCACTGAACCATGGGTCCAGCTCTCTTTCTGTGCAGATGGACAAAGTGTTGATTGAATCAGTAAGGTCAATGTCCATGGGTGAAGAAGACTTGAGTTCAGGCATTTAATTGAAATGCATTTAATAACTCCATTGGAATTTTATTGAAAATCATTTGTAATTCATTTGTAGTTGTAATTCATACAGAACTGCAACTTCTCATTGGACAAAACAAAACAAAGTGACACCTTTAGGGTGAATTTATTAACATGGGTGCTTTCGTTTCTTCCCTCATTCCAAAGACATGAATGATGGGCTAATTGGTGTTCATAAAAAGTGCCCTTTGTGTGTGAGTGCGTGTATGAGCATGTGAGTATATGTGCAGTCACAATGGATTGGCACCCTGTCTAGGGTTGTTCCTGCCTGCGCCCTGTGTTGCCGGTTAAGCCCCAGCTTTCCCATGACTCTGACTAGGATAAAGCTGATAAGACAATGAATGAATGAATAATTGACTGAATGTACAACATCTTACCCACACTGTTATCGGTTCCCCACTCTGTATTCCTGTTTTTTTGTTGTTGTTGTTTTTTTTATGAAAGAAAGCTGGCGACCATATGCATGTGATCTCCAACCGGTGAAATTCACCACCAGGACTAATCATGGAGGCCAAGCATCTTAGACCCCTGTAACACCTGAGCGCCAGTTTGACTATTAGAATTTTTAATATTCAAAACTCACCCACATTACCTGTGTTTTACTCTGCTAATAGCAGTTTCAATTCTTGTCCAAGCCGTTCTGCGCTAGTTCTTACTTTTACAAGCTGGTTTGAAGTTGTTATTATCTTTGTCAGTTAGCTCAAGCCAACAGGTGGAACTTGGTGGTAGAAAGTTTTGGTATTATTTTCACCATTTAGTGTGTGTGCAAAATTTACTACGGACTATCTGTACTTCGTCAGCAAAATGAAACAGCAGTCATTTTTAGTGTGTTCCACTAGGGGATGCTGCAGCACCATCCTGAACATTTAGTCACAGCACCCCGCACGATTCTATCGACCTGTTTTAATTGTTTTTCTGCTTTAAAGCCTTTCTTTGTAACAAGATGGCTTGGAGGAAAGTATTACAAATTTGTGATACTGTGAAATAGCGGTTTAAAGGTCAAGTCGGTTCATATAGCGCTTTTTACAATGGAGCATTGTCTCAAAGCAATTGCACAATTTTAGATTATCTTCTAATATCTACGGGCAATCCCAAATTGACCAAGACTAGGGCAACAGTGGCAAGACAAAACTCCCTAAGCGTTATGAGGAAGAAACCTTGGGAGGACCAAGACTCAAAAATGGACCCAATCTCCTTGGGTGGCATGGATAAATGTAAGAATGAAACTAATTTATCTAAACAAATAAGTCTTATAGTGATAGAACACAGCAACCCAATATCTATGATCACCACAAGGTCTGTTTGACTATGAACCCCCACCTAAGGCGAGGATACACAAGTCAAGATCAAGAGGACCGAAGCCCAGCCCAGCCAGACAGCCCACCAGGCACTCCTGGCCAAAGGACAAGCCATGACAATGCACGCAGACCAGACATGACTCCAGACTCCAGCCCCAGTAACCCAAGCCATGCATCCCAGTTTAAATCTAGTCAAAAGCCTGTGTAAATAAGTATGTCTTTAGCCTGGACTTAAAAATTTGGAGAGTGTCTGAGTCTCGAACTAAAGTGGGAAGTTTATTCCATAGTTGGGGGGCCATGTATGAGAAAGACTTTCCCCCTGCTGTGACTTTTTAAATTCTAGGAACTAAAAGAAGTCCAGCACTCTGCAAACGAAGTAGACAAGCTGGATTGTAAGACTCTTGAGTTCACTCACTTAACGTGGGGCCAAGCCATGTAGTGCTTTATATGGTACAAGAAGTATTTTGTAAAATCAATGTGGAATTTAACCCGGTAACCAGTGTAGTGATGATAGAACGGGACTGATTTGATCAAATTTTCTAGCTCGAGTTAGCACTCGGGCGGCTAAATTCTAAACTAATTGAAGTTTATTTATAGATTTATTAAAGCATCCAGTAAGTAAAGCATTACAGTAATTCAAACTTGAGATTATAAACGCATGAACCAGTTTCTCCACATCATTAAAAGAGAGGATATTTCTAAGTTTAGCAATATTACGAATAAGTTAGCTCGACTGATGTTGCTAATGTCAAAGGAGAGATCTGAATCAAATATGACACCTAAATTTTTTACAGACGGACTGGGCAATACTGAAGAGCCATCTAGATTTAGAATAGATGTAGCCAACCTGTCTCTCACAGCTTTGGGTCCCACTAATAAAACCTCAGTTTTATCTGCGTTAAGTAAGAGAAAATTAAATGACATCCAAACTTTTATTTCCTTTACACAGTCCTCAATTTTGCTGATTGTAAGGTCGTCATTTGGTTTGCCTGATATGTACAGCTGTGTATCATCTGTATAGCAGTGGAAACTAATGCCATGTTTACGAATAATTGAGCCTAGTGGCAGCAAATACAAAGAGAAAAAAAGCAGGCAAAGAACTGACCCCTGAGGCACGCCATACTTCACTTTTGAGAGCTTAGAGCATAGATTATTTCCATGAACAAATTGGTATTGGTCGATCAAGTAGGACTTAAACCAGGAAAGTGTCAATTCTTTAATACCTACAGCATTTTCTAGTCTCTATAATCATGATCTATAGTGTCAAATTCTGCACTTAAATCTAACAGAACAAGAAAAGAAACACATCAATTATCTGAGGATATTAATAAATCATTTAGTGCCCTAATTAATGCTGTTTCAGTACTATGATGGGGCCTGAAGCCAGACTGAAATGTTTAATAAATACCATTACTTTGGAGGTAACTACAGAGCTGCTGATAGATGGCTTTTTCTAAGATTTTGGAGAGAAAAAGTAGACTTGAAATTAGTCTATAATTAGATATCACACAAGGGTCAAGAGTGGCTTTTTCAATCAGTGGTTTGATAACAACACACTTAAAGAATTTGGGCACATAACCAAAGGTAAGGGATGAATTTAAAATAACTAACAGTGGCTCTATAATACTAGGTATCACTTCTTTGAGTAAACGTGTAGGAATCGGATCTAATAAACACGATGATGACTTAGACGAGCTGATCAGTGAGGATAGTTCAGTATTGGTAATTGGGGTAAAAGATTCTAGTACCGATTTACAGCTAATTAAACAGATGTCTTCACTAGTGCTGCATCTGGAAGATTGCTGAATAGTTTGGTGATGTGATGAGCATCGAGTTTTATGCCTAATGTTTTCTATCTTATCATTAAAGAAAGTCATGAAATCATTACTAATAAAATTACACAGAATGTGAGAATCACTTTCTGTGGGGTTTTTAGTTAATTTGGAGACTGTATTAAAGAGAAATCTTGGATTATTCTTATTTTCCTCTATAAAATATGCAGCTTTAGCTTTAGTGAGGGCATGCTTATACTATGCCATGCTATCCCTCAAAGCAATCTTAAATACCTCTAATTTACTATGTTGCCACTTGTGCTCTAGGCTCGTGTTGTTTGCTTTAAGGTACGGGTGTGGTCATTATACCATGGTGCTAGCCTTTTTCCCTAAAGGTATTGCCCTTGATTAGGAACTGGAATAAATTTACGTTGACAAAACATTGTGCAAACATTACCTGAGTGGTCAAGATAATACACCGAATGTAAAATCAGATTGTGAAAGCAAATGCCCTTGTAGAAAAATATGTGCTTAGATGCATTTACATAATATTCTTGGTTGTTAAAAATGAACACTCCCTTTAGAGCACTGTTTCCCAACCTTTTTGAACCACAGCACATATTTCACATTAGAAAAATCACAAGGCACACCACCAAACACAAATGTCACAAAAAGTATATTAATTGAAATATAATGAAAATCTAGTCTCAATTTACTTAATGTACTTACTCAGTGTGAAACCTGGGCCTGTTTAGTTGAACACAAAGCTGATATCTTACTACCCTCTAGTGGAAGAGAATGTACTTGTTCTGCCTTTCACTACACTCTGCTGGGTTTGAGTACCAATCAGGTGAAACTGGATAATCTTCCTAGGCACAGCTGATGATTTCTCACAGCACACTTATGTGCCACGGCACAGTGGTTCGGAAGCACAGCTTTAGAGTACGAGGAAACCCACAACCAATAAGATAACTTTATCTATCTGTATCTGTTTGATGGTGCTGTGTGGTTGTTAAGCAGTTATTATTGTGGTTTCCAGGGTATTTGTAAAGGTAGGGTAAAGTCAATAGTCATGAAATGATCTCATGATAACTGAGTGTAGCTCGGTATATAATCTGAAATGAGGTCTGAAAGCATATTTGCTTTGTTTTAACACTCGCAGTGTTGACACTGATTTATTATTTAGTGCTGGTCAGAATTTCTGCATCAAGAATTAGCCTAGAATAGGTAGGGAAAATTGTCATTTAAGGAGAGGAAGTCTATTCGCAATGAGAAATTTCTGTCAGAGTTGGTCGCATTCAGATGATAAGAGAACAGTGGATAATGATAGTTAACTATATAAGGGTAAAAAACGTCTAATAACATATACCTGTATCTCCAACTGATCATTACTTTGGCATTAATTCTTGTTCATACCCACTAATGTAATGGGGATTAACCCCTCCACCCCATACTTATGGGACAAACTGTATATATTAATAATTATTTTTTTGTTAATACATCATTAATTCCCCATTATTTATTATTTACCTCTTCATTAAGCATTAGCTGTCAATGAGTAATTGATTAAGTACTTAGCAGTTAGTAAGTCAGTACACTGTCAATTAGTATGTTAGTTTCTATAGCTATAGACTAGTCATTAGTCCTTACTTATATGCAGTCATGTGCAAAACTCTTAGGCATTCTGTATTTTTCAAGTCTTCAACTAGTTGTTGCAAGGTTAAAGTGTGTTTGGGTCATTTTCCTGATTCAGATTCAGTACGAATCCTTCTTCCCAAAGATCTACACAAGCATTTTCACTTAAACTGACCCAAACTGATAGTGTATATAGAGAAAAAACAAGCCCAAACCAGACTGAACATGAATGAATTTAATAGATATTTAGAGAAAGTTATTAGACAAATGTATAAAAATATACAAGCATTAAACTTTGGACCATATTGATTAACTCGACTATGCTTTGTGTCCAGTGATTGTATCATAAGATTTTAAAAAATCCTTTATTTAATCTATGCAAAGCATTTTAACACAAGCAAACCATAAATGAGATGCAGAATTAAACAAAATGATTACTCCATATACAGTACAGCCGACTTGGGCAACATATCAAAATGAAATGAATAGAATTAAAACTGAAATCACGCTCTATGAATTATTGCACAGAAGTTGAATTAAGAAAATGTTATGAATTCCGAGTGAAATGTAACATAATGTAGCTGAATCTGATTTCACAGTATCAGGTGTAACAGAAGCATAAACTCAAAGGCCGACTATAAAGCAGTACCGCTATTAAACTTACAACATGGCACTAAATAGAAAATAGTTAACGCTGAGGCTAATCAAAACTAATAGTTATAAAATGGAAATAGAAATGGTTTATCAGCAATATAGTGAAGAGCAACCACTCGACTTAGCTGGCTCAACCTAATATAGGTCGCACTTATTTGAATGTTTTCCTTCGACATGTTACTTACCACATTATAGTCCATACTATTCGCATTGCTCAAGCCACTAAGCATTTTAAGCATCACAACAAACTTTCTGGAATTAAAACTGACCAAGAAACTAGTAACAGATAATTACATTAGCTTCCAACATAAGTTATGACTTTGTACAAATATTGTGCAATCACATGCAACACTCAACATAAGGCAAAACGATTGGCATGAACAAACTGGAGTTGCTTTCTTCATTAAAGGAAAAGTCCACCCTGTGACTGTACTGAACTCGTTCTGATTGACTTTGCTTCTGGTTGTTTGATGCAGTTTTGAACCGGTTACCCTGAGACATCATGATTCAAGCGACCTAAAGGCTAACTAAAAATGCCTTCTCTTCAAATTTCCCACCACCTGTTGAGACTGGAGACTCTACCATTCCCCCTCTCCTTATTTCTCCTTATTTCACTGCTCACAGTCTTTGGCAGATCTTGGACTTGCATAAATACAGTGTTTTTATAAAGGGCCATACAATGTTCCATATCTACCTTCTTTAGGTAAATAAACTACTCTTGCTCTCTTTGGCATAGGCATGTCTAGCCCCTTTTTAGGAGTGGATAAAGCTCTGGATAAAAGTCTGCTAAATCTGTAAATGCAAATCTAATATAAACTATCTAATTACCCAAGGGCATGTAAACTCGTTGAATGGATTACTGACAAAATCTGATGTTCTGCAGTTATCGGATTATTAGTCAATGATAACTAGACTCAAAGTTCCAAAATGCGTTGAATCTGCTGGCAAATGAACCAGCAATGGAATAGCAGTATGGGTAATGTAGTCAATGTAGTCAGTTTACTGCAGTAAAAATAGACCAATACTGATCAAAGACGGGTAAACCAAACCAAAATCAATGCTACTGAATACAATAGCAAAAGCAAGCGTCCCATTTTACCTCTACTCATCCTGGTCAGGGCCAGGTTCAGAACTTCCTGGGCACAAGCAGGGGTGCAGTCCACTGCAGTGATCTGTAACGTTGCAAATCCAGACCATGGTACATTCGGCATCTGGGTCTTACCTGAGTGCCACATTAGCATGTCACGGAATGTCAGATAATACTCACAGTCACTCACACTGCTATCTGAATTCGTGATATAACTTTGTTTTCCAAAAATTCCCATTTTAACAAACAACAATCCAGTAACTCAGTATAAATAACTAAATCCCATGCTGAGTGAGTGGGTATCTACTCAGCATAGCTGAATTAAGTGGTGTTCCATATGCCATCTTGCTTCCACCTTCACCCTTCCACCTGCACCCAGTCATTACAAGGTTGCACAAGGTTGCTCTCAGTCCATGCTGACGTCATTGACAGTAGGTGGGGGTTTGTGGCTGTCGGAATGAGGTATGAATTTTTTCATAAGAAATAAAGGAAATAGGCTCCCATCTGAATATTCGTTATCCAAACCATTTTCTGAAATTAGGTACAGTCAAACAGCAGGCTTTGACTGTATGTATTGTTACGGGTGGATTTTTCCTTTAAATCATTTCTACTGACACTGTGAATGCGTTAATATGCTTGGTGTGTGTGTGTGTGTGTGTGTGTGTGTGTGTGTGTCTGTGTGTGAGAGAGGGAGACTCAGGGCTGATGTTGGTATTGGCTCTCTGTGGCCGTGTAGAAATCCTCCAGCACACTCTGAAGGTACTCGAATGTGGGTCGATCGTCCGGCTTGTTCTTCCAGCACTCCATCATGATGTTGTAGAGCTCCTGAGGACACGAGTCCAAGCGCTGCATTCGGTAGCCTCTCTCCAGAGCGCGGATCACCTCCGGGTTTGTCATTCCTGAGCAGTATAAAGACAGAGAGTGGCACTGAAGATGAAAAGTCTGTACCTCTTACACACAGGGAAGGAGTTTTACTTTAGATCATGGTGAAACATGCTTGACTTGAGCTCTCTAACATCCATAGAAAATTATTATAAATAATATATAGTAAAATAATTTATATTTGATTTCGGGATTGTCTCCAGTGCCACTGTCTGTAAAATCACAGAGATGTACAGTGGGATGATCGGAGCACCACTTATTTGGGTGAAAAACATAGAGATGGCCGATTTGGATGTAAATAAAATCACAGTGTAGCTTCTGTAAAAGAGGAAATTACTCCCAGACCACATATGGCTTATGCTGTCATTCTGGCACTACATGAAATATATGCAATTGTAATGACAATAAAAGCTTTTCTATTCTATAGTAATCAAATACATCAAATATCAGTTGCATGGTCACAATCTTCTATGGTTCTCTGATATGAGAGTCATCTGATTTATCTTACGAACAAATATGTTATATATTATGAACAGAGCACCTCTACAACCCACACCCTGAGCATAATTAAAGCACCGTTTCAATGCAGCTCTTTGTGTATTTGCCTAATCACGTCAGTCCTGACCTGGGTATGGCGTTCTGCCGTAGGTGATGATCTCCATGAGCAGAATGCCGAATGACCAGACGTCTGACTTGATGGTGAAGGAGCCGTAGTTGATAGCCTCGGGTGCGGTCCACTTAATGGGAAACTTGGCACCTTGGGAAAAGAATAAACAGTTTGAAAAATTCTACCCCCTTCTGGCAACGCGATATCAAAGGATCAGAGGAGGAAAGCTGAAGTGACTCACCCTCTCTGGCAGTGTACTCATTATCCTCTATGATACGTGCAAGGCCAAAATCAGCAATCTTGCACACCAGACTCTTATTGACCAGGATGTTGGCTGCACGCAGGTCTCTGTGAATGTAGTTCCTCCTTTCAATGTAAGCCATTCCCTCAGCTATCTGTAGGCAAAGTAGACAGAGGACAAAGTTATGTACTCTTGGGTGTTCATGGTATCTGTACTAGACTGTCCCTGCTACTTCTAGGTGGCAGGTTTATCTTAGCCTGTTCACTTTCTTTCTTTGTTATTGTGTACATACTATATTGATACCATCCCTGTATTGAAGTAAAAGTTCTCTGCAGTCCATTGTAGGGCGGTGTAATTGCACCACCTGACTTACATGTTGCAGCCATGACCTCAGGAGCTGCTGGAAACATTCGAGCTACAGGAGCTACAGGAGTGGCCCTATTCAGTAGTTGGTACACTGTACATACTATATACACTGCCTGGCCAAAAAAAAAGGTCACACTCTCTAATATTTCGTTGGACCGCCTTTAGCTTTGATTACGGCACACATTTGCTGTAGCATCATTTCCACAAGCCTCTGCAATGTCACAAAATTATTTCTGTCCAGAGCTGCATTCATTTTTCCCCAAGATCTTGTATTGATGATGGGAGATGTGGACCACTGCACAAAGTCTTCTCCAGCACATCCCAAAGATTCTCAATGGGGTTCAGGTCAGGACTCTGTGGTGGCCAATCCATGTGTGAAAATGATGTCTCATGCACCCTAAACCACTCTGTCACCATTTGTGAAACAGACTAACATATTTTCCACGACCACAGGACGTGTCTTTCGACATGGTTGTTTAAAAAATGAGAAGCTACTCACTGCATCAGTTAGGGTAAAATAACTTGTTGCCAGCCGAAACATAATCACCAAAGCAGTAATTATCTGATGGGAGGCTATTTTTTAAAACTATTTAGAACTAAAAATAGTGCAAGTTCTCCTACTTAGAAAGATGCGCCAGAGGTCATCATAGTACACGTCAACTATGAGAGACAAAATGAGAAAAAACAATCACATGGTAGATTTTAAGAATTTAATTGCAAAATCATGGTGGAAAATAAGTATTTGGTTCACCCACAAACAAGCAAGATTTCTGGCCTCACAGATCTGTAAATTCTTCTTTAAGAAGCTCTTCTGTCATCCACTCGTTACCTGTATTAAGGCACCTGTTGACCTATTATCTGTATCTGTAAAAAGACATTTGTCAAAAACAGCCTCAAACAGCCAGTTCAACTATGAGAGACAAAATGAGAACAAAAAAATCCAGGAATCACCTTGTAGGATTTTTTTAAGAATTGTAGAATTAATTGTAAATTATGGTGGAAATTGGGAAAAATATGGTGTCTTCAACAGATTTTTGGTCTTGGCCATGTGAAGGTGGAGTCTGACTGTTTGAGGCGTGGACAGGGTGTTTTATACAGATAAATGAGTGGAGGACAGAAGAGCTTCTTAAGAAGTGCAGGTTCTGTGAGAGCCAGAAAACTTGCTTGTTTGTGGGTGACAAATTATTATTTTCCACCATGATTTAAAATTAAATTCTTTAAAAATCCTACGATGTGATTTCCTTGATTTTTTTTTTCTCATTTTATCTCTCATAGTTGAAGTGTACCTATGATGAAAATTACAGACTCCTCTCATCTTTCTAAGTAGGAGAACTTGCACAATCAGTGGCTGACCTTATACTTTTTTGCCCCACCGTATTTGCTTAGTTAAATCCAGGTGCTGACCTTTTTTTGGCCAGGCAGTGTATACTAAAGCACAACTAACCTTTAGGGAACAGAATTCAAAAGGGAAGTAAACTAATTCAGACACTTCTTTATACACTTTTTAATTCCTGTGCCACAGTACATTAACACACTAACACCTGTTGCAGATGAGATAAGGTATTGTTCTGGTAAATATGACACCTTGGCAGTCCTCTGTCAGAGAGGTTGCAAGCGTTGTGATGCAGCAAACAATGATTCATTCATTCATTCATTCATTCGTTTCTTATTTGCTTAATCCTGGTTAGGGATGAGTATCAAAACCTAATTCTGATTCCACTTATCGGTTCCTACGAATGCTTTTTATTCTTTCAGTACATGGCTGCAATTAGTGCCAAAAAATGTCCTATCTACCAGGACCAGTGCATCATGTAATCATGTACATCATCATGTAGTTTGGTTTTGATACGCTCGGTTGGCACATTAGAGGAAGATCTCAAAAGCACTCAACTCTGGCTCAGGATAAGCATAAGGATAAGTGCAACATGTGTAGAAAGTTGCACATCCAACAAGGGAAGACATCTGAGTCACCAGCATGATACTGAGCTTCAGAAGTGTATTGTGTTTGCTGACTGCGGTCTCCGCCCCCGAAATGTGCAAAGTAGCAGGGGGGAGGAGTTTAAAAAACTTCTGAAGCTGGAAGATTAGATTTAAAACAATATTTAACATAAAACATTTTTTCACATGCGGAATTTTTTAAACTTGAAAGCGATTAGAACCAGAAAATGAAAAGCAGAATAGGGTATCAAAAGCGGACTTAATAAAAATCGAATCTATCCTAAACCCTGATAAGGGTCGTAGAAAGCCAGTGCCTAGCTGGCCACTCAGGATGCAAGGCAGGAACAACCCTAGACAGGGCACAATACATCGTAGGGCACATACACTCACAGTCATACACACACTCACACATTAAGGCCACTTTAGAAACACCAATTACCACATGTCTTTGGAATGTGGGCGGAAACCGAAGTACCCGGCGTAAACCCACATGGGCATAGGGAGAACATGCGAACACCACATAGGCAGAGTCTGAGGTCGGGATCGAACCGGGGATGCTGGAGCTGTGAGGCGACCGCACTAACCACTATGCCACCATGCCGCCCAAGCAAACAAGTTGAGACATGGCGAAAATAATTTGGCCAATCCCAAACTGAGCAAGCCTATGGGGCGACAGTGGCAAATCGTTATAGTCTGATACACAGAGTCACTTCAGGATCTTGAGTCCTCAGCAGGAAAGTCCTTGGCGGCACTTTGTTCCCAGCCAACCGGAGGAAGGAGAGAGTTACTACATGTGTATTTGTTATTGATTTACTAAATTATTTTAAATCAGAGAATGCAAATGGACACAAATACATGTTACAGTATGTCATAAACCCAGTGTAAACCCATGTGAAAAAAATTGAACAGGCAACACACTGAAATGAGCATGACCCAGTCGCTCCAGTGCACACACACAGATGCCTGCTCATTATCAGATTTGAATACTGAAATTCGCCCTATAACGGGACAAACCTGTTTTGTACAATAAAGGCAAATGTACCGTTGCATAGGCAGCTCTGGGCCTGAAAAACAGGAGAAGAGAGGAGAGGAACGGAATAATAGTGTTTTGAAAAGGCTTACCTGTGCAGAGAAGTCGATCAGCTTGGGCAGCTGGAGACGATTTCCTTCATCAGTTTTCAGGAAGTCAAGTAAACTACCTTTAATATGTATGGACACACATACACATGAACCAGAATTATTTCCCTGGATTGTTTTTCTTCAGAGAGTCTTACATTGACCCCACATACCTTTCTCCATGAACTCTGTGATGATGTAGATGGGCTCCTCCTTGGTTACTACCGCATTGAGGCGCACCAGCTTGTCATGTTGGAGGGTCTTCATAAGGTCCGCTTCCATCAGGAATGCCTCCACGGACATAGTGCCCGGCTTCATGGTCTTCACAGCCACCTTGGTGTGCTTGCTATATGTGGCTGAAAGTGAGAAACCAGCCTCAAGATATTGTCTGGTTTATCAGTCTTTAAGCTCTTTTATCTTTGATTGGGTTTCATGAAAATACTGAGTGAAATATGCAGAATAGTTCATTGTCACCACTTGCCTTTTGTACACATAACAATAAAATAATTATGCAATTCTTGTATTATAGTAATAATAATTAGTCATGGGCCGGGCCACATTTGTTCGGTTCTGATTCCGATATAGATTCCGATACAGGAGATATTTTTCACTTTAATGTTAAGATTATTATTGTTGGTATTGTGTTTAAGGTTACAGCATGCTGTCTTGCTTTTCAGCATTTCCAGACTGAAAAATCTCCACACAAACAACATTTTGGTTAAACCAACAGCTAATACTATGTGCTCACTCAGTTGCAGACTGAAGTTGCTGAGTGCTCATGGGAAAATGTAGAATGGACTATGGATTGGTAAGTGGATCGGCCCTGTCTGGCTGATATCCGATGAGTGAAAGACATCAATATTGGACCTGATACTGATATAGGATAGGATCGGACCCATCTCTAATAATAATAATACTCAAAAGCCAAAATGGTCAAATATGGTGGCTGCTACAGCTACCACTACTACTACATATACTACTTATTTTACAAACACTTCTATCCAGAACAACTTACAACCGATACACTCTTACAGCCCAAGTAATTGTGGGTTAAAGGCCTTGCTCAAGGGCCTGACAGCGGCATCTTGGGAGTGCTGGGGCTTGAACTCTCTGGGGCTTGAGTCCTTAACACCTCTGGCAATATGCATAAAGGCCAACATATGTGAAATATATGGACCTGCGTTCATAAATTAGTGAAGTAGAAATTATGAAATGCTGAAGTTAATGAAAGGGTTGGTAAACAAACAAAAAACAAACAAACGCATTAAACCCAAGACAAGGAAAGACAGAAGTTATTTATCGGTCCAATATTTGTTAAAAGGGCATTTATGATATAATAGAGATCCATTTAAGTTAACCAGAATGCAATTAAATGCCTGAATGAAACATTGAAGTAAGCTGACAGAAAGTAGTTTTTAGCTGAGTTCAGGAAACCCTGAAGGGTCTCAGCCTCAGTTTGTTGGTTTATTTCCTTTATTTTCTATTTTGCACAGTTATACATTGACACAGCATTGACTGAGCTTGCATCCTAAGATCCTCAGAGTGGACACCACACATATACACACTACTCATCCCATCTCATAAACGTATATTGTTCATATATGAATACTTGCAACTGTAAGGAAGGTTTAAATTTGGGGGCTCTCCCTGCCTCTGCATTTTGGGTCTGCCCTTAAGCATCCCATTACAAAACACATCTTTTTAAAAACTACTTTCTATTCTATCAGTGATGAGACAGGAGTTTCATATTTACCCATCCAAACCTCTCCAAACTGGCCAGCTCCCAGTCGCTTATCCAACTTGAGGGACTCTCGTGGGATTTCCCAGGCATCCTTCTCCCATGGCTTTTGGGGTTTGGCACTTGCACAGGCAGTAGTGAGAGGCTGACACAGCCCATCTCCCTGCTCTGAGACAAAAACAGAAACATCTGATCTGTGAGCACTGATGAGTCTATCAAAAGCCATAACCTGTATGTAAGACAATTCTATACAAGCATTGGAATTTAGATAGCAAACAATGGAAACTGCCATTCTTGCTTAAACTAAATGGGAATAAAACACAATGTTGTCCATTTATTAATTGATATACACTGTGATTAAACGCAACATTGCTGGGCAAACCATTAGAGAGCACTTGAAGTGAAAAAATTGTGCAGCTATGTAAAGCAGTCGTGTGACACTGCACATTTTCACACATTCACAGTGTAACATGAGGCTAGAGACTTTTTTATATTAGTGTAAAAAAGGGAGTGGCAGATCATGTGCAGTATTATAAATTAAAAGTAAATACTACACAATGGAATCAGCTTGCTCTATAAAGGCTTTAGTTACAGAATGAACTGAAGATATAAATATTATGATCATAGTGCAAACTAGGCACAAGTACAAACAAAGTACACTCGCTTTGGCAGCATCTTAATGTTTCATGCAACAGCTAAAATCCGTGTGTTAGTATTTCAGAGAACTTCCACTTGATAAACATTCTTAACTCATCTTGCATGCATGCACCCATACACAACTCTGCGGAAAGCGAAGGACTAAACGATATGGGTGGATTTTGAGGTATTTTTGAACTTTCACCTAGTTTTAATCCCAACCTCTTTTCAGTTTCAACTTCTTTAGTCACTGTATGATGATTCCAGGATTTCAGTATTTAGTAGAATCAAATGTTTCCTCAGCCTGCCCAATCTCTACAACCCTAAATCATAATAGAACCAAACCCATGCTTAACAGCTGGAAAGGAGCTCTTTAGTTTAAATTCTTCTCCTTTTTAGCCAAAAGGTTTAAGCCTCGTTTTCTCTAACTTGAAACAACATTTCTTTCCAGAATACCTCTGATTTAGCTAGCGTTATGTTGTGACCTTCAGAAGCTGACATTTGTGATGATATTGCAGGTAAGAGGAAGGGGTTATTTTAATTACAGTTACATGTAGAACATGTTAATGCAAGCACTGCTGGACTATTCACTTAGCAGCACGTCCTTGGCAGTAATGGGAGAGTTTTGCTTTGCATTTCTGACCAGTATACAAGCAAGTCTATTGCTATAGCACTTTTTACAATGGAGCATTTTCTCAAAGCAGCTTCACAATTTTCTATTGTCTTCTATTATCTAAGCCCAGTCCCAAACTGAGCAAGTCTAGGGTGACAGTGGCAAGGAAAAACTCCCTAAACATTATACGAAGAAACCTAGGCAGGACCAAGACACAGAAAGGGACCAAACCTCCTCGGAGGTTATAGATGATATAGATAAGAATTAAACTAAGCTATTTCATTAAAACGTTAATCATAAGTATAGCTAATTAATAAGTTTATAGTTTAAATACACTGAAACTAAAGAAATATTAACAAACAGAACTTAATTAAAATAAAATCATATGTTATAAGTTTTTAGAGAAAATATAATATTATGAAAAGAATAAAAAATAGAGAATATAAAACAATAGCATATAGCAATAGTTAATAAATATTGAATAATATAAGAGTTGAACCCCATAAACATAATATCGTGTGAGTGCGTCTCTTACTCTTGTAATGGATGATGAGCTCTTGCAGGGAGTTGAATGTTATTCTTGGAGAAATGTAGAAGCCACCGTTGTCTAGTGTGCGGATCTTATAATGCTTCACTGTATCTCCTGACTGAGGGTCGAAGTCCCTGACGGACAGTGAGTAGCTTCCTGTGAGCAAAGTGTAAGTGCGTTATTCCATTTGTACCGACAGTCTGCACATGTATAGTGGTGCATTTAATCCATCAATGAATATGTATTAGACGTAGCAGTAGGTAAAAACCAAAAAAATTCAGCCTCTTCCTTCAATGGCTTCTTCTCCAGAAGCCACATTACAAAATCACATGACTATCCTGGATTTCGCTGCACACATGGAGAAGTGCACCCTGGATGGGACGCCCATCCGTCATGTGGCTAAGCACTGGGTGCTTTTGCAGCGTTGGGGAATGATCCCCAGAAAGGTCTTCCCTTCAACAGACATGGTCAATTGTGCATGTGTGATGGAAGACCCAGATGAAAAGCACCTCCAGAGTTCGAACCCTGGCTGCCATGGTGGTTGGCTAGCAAACTGCTGCTGATCTACATATGTTGCTGTACATCTAAGCATTTCTACATCTAAACATTTAGGAGACACCCTTATCCAGAGCGACTTACAACTGATACAGTCTTAGCAATTACAATTGTTACAATTCAAGCAATTGTGGGTTAAGAGTCTTGCTCAAAGACCCAACACTGGCAGCTTCGCAGAGGTTGGATTTGAACCCTGGATTTTCTAGTCCACAGTCCAGTACCTTAACCGTTAGGCTACCACAGTTCCTGTACTTTTTGCAATTCTTACACCTTTAAAAAGTATTTTTATGTTTACTCAACCATAGATTTTTGTTCCTTTAGCATGTAGCTTATATCTGCAAAGGCAATTATAGTATACACTTTAATACCATACCATCACCACATATTAGTCTCCACAAGACTCCTCACAATAGTTGAGATCACACTTGAATACACAGAAATGGATTAACAGAACGTCATTAGTTAACGTCATTTTGTGTGCTATAAAGCTATGTTTAGCCTTAGCTTATGATGAAACAATTTCAACAATGATCTTTTCAAGGATTGCCTAAAAGTCCATGAACATCACTATGCCTCACAGGGGTGTGTTTAATTAGAGAAAAAGGCACAGGTATAAGTCATATGTCAAGTAAATGACTCAAAATAACTGCAGCATCGATTTTGTAGCCAGCATTTAGAATTAGCTTACCCTTAGTAGTCTCACTGTCTCGGATCATATAAGCGCCAACTTTATTCTCAGGGGTCAGTAGCTGTCGCTCTGCATCTTTCCTGCTCACTCCTTTGAAGAACCAACTGAAAGAGACACATTCTGTGTTACAGAGGACAGTAACAAAGTATATTTACTCAATTACTGTACCTAAGTGGCATTTTCAAGTATTCGTAACTCATAAACTCATAAGTATTTCTATTATGAGATTTCTTACTTTCAACTCCTCTACATTTTCAGTTAGAAAGCTGTACTTTTGCCTCCATTACGTTCATGCATAATCTATGGATACTTGTTACTTTTGGATAGAAAAAAATATAAATAGCGGCATGGGTGACTGGGGCACGTGCCCCAGTAAAATGTTGCTGTTCCCTTCTAAAATGGCAGGGGTAAAAAGTCAGTTCTTGCTGTGCAGAACATGCCCATAAAGCTTAAACGCTTTGGTCTGAGCTATTTCTTTTGGGGTTTCTCTTGGAGTAATGGACATCTGCAAATATTTAAAACAAAGACAGCCACAGTGCAGATAAGGTAATGATAGCTCATAGCTATACTTAGTGTATATGAATATGCATTTGCACTTCATTTCTCATCTGTGGCAGAGTAACGCCCACTTTAGTGTTAAATCACTTAATCTGTGTAGTGTTTAACAGGGTTATTTTTATGCACAGTTGTGCACCTATGACTTATTGGCAAGCATAGGGGTACAGCTGTGCCCCTCTAAATTCTGTGTGTACCCCAGTACCACAAGTATCTAGAAACACCCCTGAATAGTGGAGAATAGCAGAGAAAAAATAATGTGCTTTTAAACTGAGGTGCATCAGAGCATTTTAATTGACTGATTGTCTTTGCTGCTTCGATTTCATACATGCTTGAAAGTTTGTGAACCGTTCACCCATCTCCATATTTCTGCATAAATGTGACCTAAAGCATCAACAGATTTTAGCACAAGCTCTACAAGTAGATAAAGAGACAAAATATTATACTTTGTCATTTATTTACCAAGGAAAATGATTCAATATTGCATATCTGTGATTGGCAAATGTATGTTAACTTTGCTTTCACCTTTTATCTGGTGTTACTCACCTTGTGCAGCAATAACTGCAACTAAACATTTCTGGTCCTGCCCATTGGCGTGGAGGAATTTCAGCCCATTCCATTCCACAGGATGGGAACTCTGGGATATTGGTGGGTTTTCTCACATGCTTCCAAAACATTTCTACTGGATTAAAGTGAGGATTCTGACTTGGCCATTTCAATACATTATTCTTCACTAACCATTTTTGGTAGAATGACTTTGGTGTGCTTATGGTGCCTGTCCTTCTACATGACCAACATTTTCTTGATATTTAGTTCATGGACAGATATATTCCTTTATTCCTGGCATTTTCCTTTATACATAATTCATTATTCCAGCAATAATGGCAAACTATCCTTGCAGCAAAACAGGCCCATACCATGACACTAACATCGCCATGTCTCACAAATGGGGCATTGTTCTTATGCAGTGGCTTTGTCCTTGCAACCGTGAGGCTCAGTGACTCTCAGGCCCTAATTTACTAAGGGTTAGAAACCTATGCAAATTGTACAAACAGCTTACTAAAAGGGCTATGGTATGATTTTGTCTTACAAACAAACAAAGAACATGTCCATCTGGTGTGTCTGTATTATTGGATAAGCAATTTTGAGTTTTCTGCCTAAGGGCGAAAAATACAGGGCGTTATCACTGCAAATAGGTTCCTTTAGTGACAGTATAGTGGATGACAGCCAAGTTATGGGCATTCTGTTATCTGATTGTACCATGACAGTTATTGCGATGAGAAGTAGACTATGAGAAAGGAGAACACACATGCTTCCACAGTGAGCTTCAAAAATGTCAACATGATTAAAATATACAGTCTAACCCTGTTATCTCACCCCCCGTTATCTCGCCAACCTCATCTCTCACCAGCTGTGATGGCAAGACAGATTTCCTTCCATGCGCTTTACCTCGAAAACCTCACCTCTAGCCCTCGCCAAGCTTAAAATGTGACAAATGTCCTGCCAGTAATTAAAGTCTACCCCGCTAAGCTGTAAACAGCTAAACAGTAGGTGGCACTGTAATCCTAGTTTAAACTTGCCACAATGGCTGATGTACAGCACATGTCTGAGACCTTATAAACGGAGGAGACTGGTCGCTGGTTGGAATATGAATGGGATTGTAGTGCAGAAGCCCCACCCTGTCATTAGAAAGAACCAACCAATTAGTAAATGTGTCGGAGGGGAGTGGGGCAAGTCTTGGCCCCTTTGTAGTGGCGGGATGCGCATGCGCAGTAGCCAGAATATCCTTAAAGAATTGGATTTTTCGGTGTTATTTGAACCCAACAACGCAAGTAAGTCATATCATTTTTGTCCAATGATACTAGCAATTCCAAATATGCAGTTTAAACGTTAATTTCTCTTTCAGTTTTTGGATAAATAGGCCTCTCCCCATTCAAAGAGATAGGAGTCTGGTCTTGTTTGGCTGGAAATTACCCAGTGGTGTTACCAAGATGGCAGCAGAGTGAACAGACTTGTCTTATAATGACTTCGCAGAGTGGCCTTCATGCGTTTCGCATCACAGAAACAATTGTCAGTCACAGACTATTTCTCAAATTTGCATAAATGAATAGAAACTGTAGATGTACTTGCATGTTTATGTACATTGTAAAAGTGATTGTACGATCACGCAGACTGCTCAGTAAAACACATTATGTCAGCATCAGGTATGAATGTCACTTTGTCTATTTTTTTGTAACCTCGTTAAGTCGCCAAACTCGCCTCTCACCAAAACTAGCCATGAAACAGACGTAAGCGAGATAACGAGTTTAGACTGTATATGCTTATCAATGCAGGTGTGTTTGAGAGGTCATTATAGATTTACTAATCCCCCTTCATTCATTCATTCATTGAATAACCACTTAAGTCAGTTGAGGGTCACAGGGAGCTGGGGCCCAACCAACGCCACGAGGTACAAGGCAAGAACCAACTCTAGACGGGATGCCAATCCATTACAGGAGACACACACTCACACTGGGACGCTTTAGATGCTTTTTTGACCTTACACATGTCTTTGGCATGTAGAAGGAAACCAAAGAACCTATAGGAAACCAACAAAGGCATGAAGTCTGAGCCAGGATCAAACTGGTGATATCTGAAGCTAAACACTCACAAACACCATGCTGGCTTGGGTCTGAATTTATCATTCGTTCATTCATTTCATTTCCAATTAGCCTAACATGCCCGTCTTTGGTCTGTAGGACACCTGGAGTAAACCCACACCGACACGGGGAGAACATGCAGACTCCACACAGAAATGACCCAGACCACTACAATTGGGACTGAACCCAGGACCTTCTCACTCTGAGGCGACAGTGCTAAACACCGGGCCACCCAGTCTGAATTTAGTTACTCTTAATACAAGCCAGTGTAATATATGATGGTTTTCCACTTGCACAGACAGTATATAGTCTTTGCCATTTTTATGCCATATTTCTGATTGAAAACATATTAATGAAGCATCAGTTTAGTACTGCCAGCACTCTGACTGGATCATAAAAATATTAATCTTTGAGTTCAGTTCTTCATGAAGACTGATGGAAATTTAAATCACACGTCACACCAGTATCATAGGAAACATTCATAAACAACAACATGCTGATAAAAGACAAGTCGTACCCGTTTTTAACTTCTGAAGATTAATTTAATTCTTCTGATGTAAAACCTCTGATGATTAATGCAACAGAAACTTTAACTTATTGTAAAAATAAGATCAGTGGGTGGGGCTAACCAGATAACATCATGATTAAAACTTAGTTATAGCATGACCGTGTGGTGACACGTGAATGGAAATTCCTTCATGTCTGTCCTACTTGTCAATGAATAAGTAGGTAACTACCGTAATAATAATAATAACTCCTACTCTCAAACTGTAAGTTATGTAGTTTTATGCAGTACATCAGTTTATTTGTGACATGATTCTTGAGTAATTCTGAAACACTTAACGAATCTGCGCCATGAGCTTGCCATGGTTGTTACGAATTACAACACGCAAAGCTTGTGCTGTTTTCGCCTTTCCTTGGTTATATAGAGTTTATGGAAAACAATGAGTTGTGTTTGGTCTTTCCATATCCAGACCAACACCACAGAGAATTACAAGTCAAGACCAAGGTCAGATGGAGGAAACGTCTGAGAGAAGAGCAGAACAGAAACTATCTGGCCGAGGTCAAGACCATAACCAAAAAAAAAAGCCTGTTCAAATCAAGACGATCTGAATTCTGATTAATACAAGGTAATTTCAATATTTATGACTAAAATGTAAAAAATGGTGTACAAGTGGAAATTTGTCCATAAACTGATCCACACTACAAGTTCATTGGTAATCTTGAAATAAAGGACAGTTGAAACAATCAAAGTGATTCAATCAAAGCTTACAAGCAAACGGTGGCTAACAAGTGGCACAGGTATGATGTGTAGAACTTCCCAGACTAAATATAGCCCGAAAGGGCAATACTGCTTTTCTAAAACTGAAGCAATGTGACCATTTTAGGACTTAAACATGCACAATGGGGTCTCACCATGAACCTATCTGTCAGTGATGGCTAGTGGTTTTTAAAATTGGGGAAGTTTGCATATGATTTTCACTTCATTTTACCGCCCAGCCATAGCAGAAAGCTTCCTACATTCCTCCAGTGGAGCCACAGCTGATTGTGTTGCCTAATACAAAGCAGTTTTATATAAAACAATATCTGTCGTTATGTTAGCTTTGTTCACTGTAAATACTGTACATAAATGGTAAGACTTCCTGGTGCAGATTTATTGATATTTGAGAAGTCATGTTCCTAATTTACTCATTGACAGTTGGCTACAAAGTTCTACCCCTTGGAAAGGTCGACCAATCATCATACAGAGAAGCTGTGCACCCACCCACGCCCCATTCACTGCCACTGAAGCTTGGGCATCTGGCATGGCACACTATGACGCATTATAAAAGAAGTTTTGTCCAATAAGTGTTACTTTTGTCCTGTTTAAATATGATCGTGGAACATGACCCAGAAAATCACCTGGATTAAGCTGGAAAAGGAGATTAAAGGAGATTTTACCTGCAGACTGTGCTTTTCGCCAGAAGGAGTTTGAGTTTATTTAACAAACTGTACGATACTGAAGTTAGATATTTCATCTGATTCTCTAGAATACAGAACTCCATCAAGATTAATTAATATAGACACTTTGGTATACATTTCATTGTCGTAATTTAAAACTCATAGAGGAATCTGGGCTTTCCGTGTAGTCTTAAACAGAGGTGTTACCAGATCCACTTTTTTGATGCATATGCCCCATTAAAATGCTGCTGTGCCCCACTGACATCACGCTGGCAAAAACTTAATTTTATCCTGGATTACTGAGCAGGACACGATATGCAAATTTACTACAGGAAATACATTTCCCATAACACCCCAGGATCTTTCCAAAAGCTTGAGAGCTTCAGTCAGAGCGAGTTTCTTTCTGGTTTTCGCATGGAATAATGGACAACCGCAAATATTTCAAAGAAAGCCAGGCATGTTGAAGACTATAATGAGTGGCTCATAGCTATATGTCTTGGCCACTTATAACCATATAACCTACCAAAAGCACACACTAGACCACTAAAGCAAAGGCACTCCTTAACCTCCTGCGTCCCCACATGAGGACATGACGTTTTGGGTTTGCTACACCTCATACGTTCTGCTTAACTCAGTCCTCATTTGTAGACACTCTAGAGCATTTCACAATTACAAAAATACCTCCTGTTCAAAGACAGTGCTCAGTTTTTATACATAAAAAATCAGAGCTCTGAGGAGGGTAAGGAGGTCTCAAGAGGTTAAGCATAGCGTAGCTGTTATAGATAATATTAGCTAAAATTAGTGTTAACTTTAAACACCTTCCATTGTGTTTAGTTTCAATGCCAGTAAAAAGTGGAAGTGGTTTAAAATCTAGAAGAATTTTTGAGTGCTAAAATACTTTTACAACAACACCTCAATCATTCAGCCCTAGCAATCTGTTCCCAGTGTTCAAGACCGAGCCAGACCAATTAATAATTCACCTAAGTGCATGAGAAGACTGAGACTATTAATACATGGTCTTGAAACTGGACTATACTAAATAGTTTGTGATCTTGATAAACCAAGACTTCAGTGAGCAAAAATCTGGTTAGACTAAAGGGTCTGTCTCAAAACCTTGTGAGAACAGTTTACGTCATCGTATGCCTGCTCCTGACAAGAAGGATGTCCATATTCTTAGATACCTTATGTTGGTTGAATTTTAAGGAACCATCAAACACTTCCTTGGCTACTAAGGCAATCGCATGAAGCAACACGAGCAAAAATTTGACGGATGACAGGTGTCACTTCCCAATTTAAACTGGAAACCCAAGTGGACTATGCACGCATGAAATTGTATGTCATTTCCAACATTCCATTGTACGACGTTCTCCATTGAGAGTACTTGGCAACATATTAGTTGTGACTTGTGAAAATGAATATCTTTGGGTTCTATCGTGCGATCCAGGTAAAATAGTTATGAAAAATTTTATTTAGTTGTGTAGGCCAATCGGTTTCTTTTAAGACATTTGAGTGGAGAAGTCATTTTCAGTCAATCAATCAATCACCATACAAAAAAAAATAACTGAATACAGGAAATATACAGTATGGTAATTACTTAGTAATTAGTAATTAATTAATAAAGGTAAGTAAGCAAAATAACTGTAAATACAACCAAAAGTGAAAACAAGCAAAAATAAATAATAAAATAATTGTAAATAATAATAATAAAATAATAATTAAAATAATAAAAAAATACAATAACCACTTAAACATTTTCAGACAGAACTAAAATAATTTCTCTAATCCTAAGAGAAATGAGTGAGTCAAGCTTTACAGTACCTTGTATTATACTTTGCTCCAGCTCACTTGTGTAACTAAGGGCAATTTTACCAAGCTAAGTAAAAACTCGGGGAACCTCGAGTGAAATAACATCATGAGTATGAGTTTCATTGGGTGTGTTCTTCACAGTAAGCATGGACCATCAAACCAACAAATTTTCTAATTTCAAATGTAAGTAATTCTAATTCTCTCTGGTGTTTTATTTGGTTTCTTGTCATAAAACCACACAAAATTGCAATTGCAATTTAGACTGAGGCGATGTTAGCATCTGAGGTAAGTAAACACTGGTCGTGCGCAGTGGGTGGGAACAAGGCGTGACGCAATCTAACTAGAACGTCTCGATAATCTGTTTTGACGATAGATATCCATTAGAATGTTGCCTCTGCTTACATGGACAGCTCACTAGGTTTTGAGACAGACCCTAAGGTGTTATGTATTGCAAAAGCTTTATTTCAGCTTTATTTCTGCTGTTAAGTGTAGAGCACAGAGTGTATAGGAGTGCTGTATACTCACTCTTCTGTTTGCAATGTGTCTTTGGCTACATAGTTACTGGGGATGTAACCTTCAATACCAGTGCTCAGAGACATTGCTTTCCACCATTCGCCGGACCTGTGGAGAAACACGCATTGCGAATCATCAATATCAATATCACATCAGGGAAGTGTACTATAATTGGGAATGAAGATGTACTCACTCTTGTAAGATTTTGAGCCTGTCCCCTTTTTTGAAGCCCAGGTCTCCATCGTGGAGGGCGTCATAGTCGTACAGGGCTATGGCGATGTTCTCTGCACCTACATTTTTAAAAGTTTTAAAACTTACATTATGAACATACAGAAAACAGCGCCACATTAATTCAACCATGCATTAAGAAAGTGGAACATAAGCAAACACATACTACCAGTTAGTGACAAACAGGAAATGAATGCAGCAGCATGCTCTCAAAATTCGACATGGCTGAGGTCGGTTTGTTTATCTGATTTGCAAATAACCAGTGAAGGAAATTATTTTATTAATAGCGCCGATGTGCAAACCTTGACAGTGACTTCCCGCTTGGTATGACATTTTGAGAACCACAACCCATGACTTTATAATGGCTTAAGGCTGACATCTTTAAAGTACAAGCCATTTTCATTGCGTTCAACAATTCCTACATTATAAAGACGTTGTATTAGGACGGTTCTCAAACGATAGGCTTAGCCTCTATAATGGAAGCAGAACTGTTTGAAAAAGACTTTTGCTAAATAAAAAACGTCTCACCGTCTGGGCTTGAGGCATTAGGGTTGGGAAGCGTGGTTCTCTGTTGAGGGAAGAAAAGAGAATTTATTGCTCATTTTCACTTCATTCACTCACGTTTGTACAAGTCTTCATAACATATAAACTGAAAAATAAACTACATACTTCAAACTTTTGAGTCTGCAGCTTTATTTTTTCATGGTTTAAAGTATTGTGTTGGTGGCATTTATACCACTGCAATTTGTAGTTCTACAATTACTGAACAGACTGTAGTTCATCTATTTCTCTACATACTTTGATACTCTGTTCTCTAATGGTCAGGACCCCCACAGGACCCCCACAGATCAGGTACTATTTGGGTGGTGGATCATTCTCTGAACTGCAGTGACACTGATATGGTGGTGGTGTTTTAGTGTGTGTTGTGCTGGTATGAGTGGATCAGACTAAAAATAGTCCACCAGCCAAATATGTCCAGTCACCAGCATCCGGTAGGCAGCATCCTGTGAGTACTGATGAAGGATTACAGGATGACAACTGATGAGCTGCTGTCTACAAGGTGGAGCAATATGGTGAATGTCTCTAATAAAGTGTACAGTGAGTGAACAGTAATTTATCACACTAAAACACCACCACCATATGAGTGTCACTGCGGTGCTGAGAATGATCTAACACCCAAATAGTATCTGATCTGTGGTGATCCTGTGGGGGTTGTGACCATTAGAGAACAGAATAAAGGGAGCTAACTAAGTATGTAGAGAAACAGATGGACTACAGTCTGTAATAAAGTATAAGCAGAACATAAATTGAAGAATATAGAAAGCCCAAGACTTTTAGTACTGTATCCTCTGAAAGATGGACAGACTAACAGATGAGGTCAGACAGGAATCGCCGTGGACTATGATGTTTGCAGATGACATTGTGATCTGTAGTGAGAACAGGGAACAGGTAGAAGAGAACTTGGAGAGGTGGAGGTATAATCTGGAAAGGAGAGGAATGAAAGTCAACTGTAGCAAGACAGAATACATGTGTGTAAATGAAAGGGAGGCAGGTGGAACAGTCAGGCTACAGGGATCAGTGGTCACAAAGGTCCAGGAGTTCAGGCACTTGGGATCAACTGTCCAAGGAAATGGGGAGTGTGGAAAGGAGGTAAAGAAGAGAGTACAGGCAGGATGGAGTGGGTGGAGAAGAGTGTCAGGAGTGCTGTGTGACAAAAGGGTTCGCAGCAAAAGTGAAAGGAAAGATTTATAAGAGAGTAGTGAGACCAGCTTGTTGTATGGCTTAGAGACAGTGGCACTGACAAAGAGACAGGAAGCAGAGCTGGAGGTGGCAGAACTTAAAGATGTTGAGGTTCTCTTTAGGAGTGTCTAGGGTGGACAGGAATTAGGAATGAGATCATCAGAGGGACAGCACAGGTTGGAAAATTGGGAGACAAAATTCGAGAGGGAAGACTGAGATGGTTTGGACATGTGCAGAGGAGGGATAGTGGATATATTGGTAGGAGGATGTTGGCGATGGAGCTGCCAGGCAAGAGACGGAGAGGAAGACCAAAGAGGAGTTATTTGGTTGTGGTAAATGAAGATATGCAGGGAGCTTGGGTGACAGTAGAGGACGTGGAGGACAGGGTGAGGTGGAAACGTTTAACTCGCTGTGGTGACCCCTGATAAAGGGAGAAGCCGAAAGAAGAAGAAGAAGAAGAAGAAGAAGAAGAAGAAGAAGAAGATCCTCTGAAAGATCAAAACAATGTACGATTAATAGAGTTCTATGTTGGACTGGAAATGATTAAAACACTAAGATGATCTCTGGCTTTGTTTTTGGCTGTGGAAGTTTTGAAGTGAACTTCTCTGAATTATAACATGAAGTGACATTGACATGGCATGGAACAACACAGGCAACAAGGTCTATATATAACCAGAGTTTTCTAAAGGGCTTCTGATGCTTCTTCCTCATGTGTTCCGGTTGAGGGGTATTAGAGTGACTTGTGAAATGCATACCACAATACAGCTTTTTGCACTTTTGGTGGGTAAGTGTGCTTCAGTTCTTACACTGGTTCGTACACAGGTCATCTCAGTATAAACCTCAGGCAGTCATGAAGACTGGCTTTCACACCACAGTACAAATATTTCCTCTTATTTTTAAGAGCCACATTACATAGGAATTTGAGTTCACAACACTGTCATGTTGCACCCCAGGTCTGTGCCACACACCACACAGAACCAGCCCTCACCCCGAAGAACGCTGAAACTTCAGCAGCCATGGTGTGGCAGAAATGCACAAATCATCCCATATTATCTGACCTTTTGTGGTGACTAATGCTTACCTGGATTTGCGGTGCCGAAAAATCATATTCTGTGGTCACCACACAGAATTTCCAGCTACTGTGTTTGATTCAGAACCAGGGTGGTGCTGCAAACCATCACTCAACCGATAAGCCACTCTGGATCATATTCTGCCCCCGGTGAGGTCTGGTTTTAGTTGTGTTTCTAAGTTGTTAGGTTTCCTGGCACCAAAAAAACTCAGGTCGTGCTCTGTGTGTGTTCTGTATGTGGGTTTCCCACGTTTCCATCTCAGCAGCAAAAACATGAGACAGACTAGTGGTGCCCCCACATGGCAAACAGGGTCACATCAAGTTCATGACTCCTCACCAAGCATTTTTGAATTTGAACAGCAGTTCAGTTGATAAAGAAATTAAATGAATAAATAAAATGACTGATTCTTGTAAATTCATTTTGTAAAATCGATTATTATTAGGGTTATTAAGTATATTAAGTATTATAAGTGTTGTGGCAGTATTTCAAAAATGCAGTGTCCCTAAGAATTTACTTTAAAAGCAAGTACTTCAGTACTTTAACGAAAAATCTGATGGTACGACTTTCACTTGTATTGAAACAACATTTGACCAATAGTATCTGTACTTTGACTTAAGTAATGCAGTTGTCTACTTCATCCACCTCTGTGGATAACATAATACATCGCAACAAGTATATGTTTCACGGTTTATCTCTGCTTGTTGTGGTCAAACCTGTGAGGGTCCAGCACCTAGAACACATAAGCATGCCCTGAATGTTGAAGCTAATCCATCGCATGGACGGCATGGATGCCCTGACTGACCTCTTCTTCCTCACACACAGCCAATCGTGCCGGTATATGATATCCAACCTGGCTAGAAGGCACAGCCAAGACTCGAACCCTTTGCTTCTATACTCTGCCCCCACTATGTAGGCATGTTAACTATCACAGTCATGCTATACTGACATGTTTCCATAAAAAACAGATTATTGTAGTACTGTTTTTGCTATTTAACATTACAGAAGGAATCATTTCATCCATTATCATTCAACCTCAGGAGTCACAAACAAAATCAGCGGACTGACTGGAATACGTCTCTAACTGTAGTACCGCTATTTGAGATAGCGCAGCTCAGGACACTCATGCAGATCAGGAAGAGGAAGCATGACTAAGCTGAACATACTAAAAGATTTCCACATGACCTTCCATGTGCCAATCATCAGCTTTACAATCTCAATACATTTTTCACTTCACTTTCTAATGTTTTCCCAGCTCTTCCAGGTTAAAAATGATGAAAGGAAATCCTATTTCCAAACGAAAAAGCCTGTGTGAGAGTCCACTTACAGATTTGGTCCCTGCTGTAGGGTCCTTCACGTAGTGCGTTGTCTGGTTACGGTTGTCATCATTGCCCAGTGCCTTGCCGACAGAATCCTGGTCTGGCTTGCTGCCGACACAGCCCATGATGTAACCTGGACAGAGGTTATAACGTATAGTAATGGCTAGAGAAGTGACCACTAGGGTAAAATTTGATTCATTTCTTAGCATTTCTGATTTTTTCCACAAAACATCTTCAAAACAAACGACCATGAACCACCTAGAAAGTGGTTGGATGTTGTTATTTCATGTGATACTGGTTTCTCCATTGTTTCTGTCATTAAATGGTACTGCAAATGTCTATGTTTCATTTTAATTTACTCTTATAATACAAGTTGCTATTAAACGAGAGTGAAATATAGTGTTATTGTGCTGTTTAACACTAAAAGTGACATTTTTCCACATGTCATGACCCCTGGTGAAAATGTGTTCCTCAGTGTTTATAAAAATAATGATGACTATGTTATTTACAAGTACTGTGTACTATAAAAACAGTCTGTCTATCAAGCATGACACTTTGGAAATAGCTTACTTGACAAACATCATTAATAGTAAAAAAAAAACAAAAAAACCCCCACAATATTTCGCAATAGTGGAAAGTAAACGCTGAACAGACAAATTTTACTTTTGATGTAACACTGCATTCATTTCACACAAAACAATTTTCTATTGACGAAAAAAAATAATGAAGATCTCATTTTAAAGAACTTAATCATTTGTATAAAATTGCTTTATATTGGAAATGGACAACCAGCTACATCGGAGCATGGCATACACGTCATGTGAAACATTTCCATTTAGTCATATAGCAGATGCCATTGTCCAGGGGAACTTACAACTATTCTAATCTAGCAACCTACACGTTGCACGCTAAGGGCTTTTCTCACAACATTGCAGGTTGAGGTTCTTGCTCCCACTCAAGGTGGGTTTGCCTAAAAAGATGACAAGAGATGACTTCACTGAAAAGAACCTGATGCCCACTATTAAGTGTGGTGGAGGGACTGTGATGTTGTGGGTCTGTTTGGGGAACCTCACTGGTGTACATGGCATTATGAATTTGGTTCAGAAAAAGATCATCATTAAATTGTCAAGCTTCTGCCATGGTCACTTGATAGAAACCCCACAAAATCTGTAGAGTGAGCTGAAGAGGAGAGTGCACAAGAGAGGCTCTAGGACCCTGGGTGATCTGAAGAGATTCTGTAAAGAGGACTGGTCTCAAATTCCCTGCTCTGTATTCTCCAACCTTATAAGATGTTATAGGAGACGACTAAGTGCTGCTTACGTATTGCTTTTTTAAGTGTTAGGCACAGGCGTGCCAATAACTGTGGCACGTAGTGTTGTTAAAAATAATAATTTCTCAATTAAGATTGACTTCAATTTAATTGTAATTTCATTTACTTCAATTAATGGTGGGATTTTTCTCATTCTTTCCAGCGTGTGGTTAAGCTAATTCACCAAAAAGCTCAGTTTTGTATAACCCTTTTTACTCATCCTTACCAGGGGTGCCAATAATTGTGGAGGGGACTGTACACCTCAGACGGTCTTGACTCAAACAGGACTCTTCTGACTGAATGACTCAGAAAGATGACTATTGTACATTTTTTAAAAGCAGGAAACAGTAATGGTGTGCTTTTTTGTGAAAGTCAGCAAATAGAAAGTCAGTTATCAAAAGGAAGAAGGCAGGGGAAGCTCTAACACCCACACACCACAGCTGCACCATGACCGGAGGATACTGCTTAAGCTAGTATAGGTTTACAGTAAACAGAAGGAACACGCTAGTCATGTTTGAGTGCACAAACGCACGTGAGAGTGGACTTTGTGTGGCTTTAGGATTTATTGAGAAACGAACCAGTTAAATGTAAGCAGACTCACAAATGACTGGTGCTTTCTTTAATACATGTATACATGCATCCAGAAAAAATGATGTACATAAGTAATCATTCTGTACAAGTAACTAGACACTTAAGCCCTGATACACACGGGCCACACATGAGTGAGAGTTGACAGTTTTGGGTGTGACTTGTGTGTCTTTTTCACTGTACTAGGTTTGTAACTGATATTGTCAAATATTGTGATAATATTAAATTTAACGTTGTTATTATTTCATTTTCTATTTTTCACTTCAGTTTTATTTAACAGGTGCTTTTATACAATTATTTTAGTTTACGGCTAGTATAAATATTATTAGTATATTTAGTTTCCAGTCATTGTCCGATCACTTTTAATGACCAAGGCCTTAAAAATTATAGAAATTTCTAATAGAAAATAAACAGTCTTTTTAGCTCATGTTTGGACCAGAAACGTTTCTAATTGGGTTGATGTGTTTAGAGACTTTTGTGTGTAAAATACTCATAGCTGTGTGGATGACTTTCCACAATGCTGTTCATAAGTATATGTAAGTATATGTGCCTGTCCTACTGTAAGTAGTACTCCTTTTTTGTTCCCCTCATACATGTATATTCTCTCTAGCCTATAACTGTGTAAACTTGTTCACATTCACTCAATGAGTCTGTGTTGTTCATAATACTGTCTCTCTTTTTGGCTTCTGTGAAAAGAAAAAAAAGTAGCAGTTGTTTCAGTCACTCATCAATCATTTGTGTTTCATTTATGTATGATTTGCACACAGTTTTCTTGTAAAAGTACCCTTTATATTTAACGACTATTTCGGTCAATGACCTGTTTCACAGAACAGTAAATATTTGTATTTTATACAATAAAAAACACTGCACTTAATTACAAGCCATACCCTTATATGTGAGGTCTGCTCTGCTGTAGAGAGTAAATAGATGAGCTTATTCAAAAGAAGGATTTTAGGTAAAGAAGGACAGTGTTGGCAATATTTTGGTTCAGCCAAACAGGAAATCAGACTTTGATCTGTACTTTAGATGAATAAGGATAAATACACCTGGAAAGATACAGATGGTTGCTGAAGAAGGTAGTTCAGATTCTGGTCCTCTATTTCACAGTATACAAATTTAAAAAGCAAGAAATACATAATTGTGGATGAGTGGTACTGAATACAAAGTATAGAAGAGAGTACATCTGAATCCTTGGGCTTGGTACCAAGACAGCCTATGATAAAACTTGCTGGTACAACACAGAGGACTACGTACAGCAAAGGCATTCCACCATTAAAGTGCCATTCAGGAACCAAACTGTCAAACAATAGCTTAAAAATAAAGGAAGTTAAATCTACAGAAATCCGTAAAGTTCCATGTTTGTGCTGTTTTTGGACATATTGTTCTCTTTATTATTTCTAGATAATGAAGATGTTTTAGAATACCATTTAGAAGTGGTAACAATATGAAATCATCGTAATGTCATTCGAAGGCAATCTTAAACATATGATGAAGAGGTTTTTCCAAGTTATGTTTAGACTATTTAATGATCAAAAATGTAATATTTTCAGTACCTTAGGGCTGTCAAAATTAACGCTCTAATAATAATTTAACACAATTTAACATGATAATATTTTTAATATTTTTATTTGCCTTTCTGCTGTTTGACGATATGAGGCCTAAGGACACAAATGAGACAAAAATATTATACTTGGTCAATTCATTTTTGTGGAAAATTATCCAATATTACATCCGGGAGTGACAAAAGTATGTGACCTGTATGTGAATCCCAGAGTTGAAGCTGTTCTGTACAGACGAATGGACTAAAATTCTTCCATGCCAAGACTAATCAACAGCTATGGAAAAATGTTTAGTTGCAGTTATTGCTGCACAAGGGAATCAGAACAGAGATTGAAAGCAAAGGTTTACAAACTTTTGCCACTCACAGATATGTACTTTTGGATAATTTTCCTCAATAAATAAGTGTCCAGGTATGATATTTTTCTTTCATTTGTTTAATTGTGTTCTCTTAAATTATTTTCAGACTTCAAATAATGTCTTAAGTCATATTTATTCTGAAATGTAAAAAAAATCAAAAGGCATCACAAACTTTTGAGCATAACTGTATATATTTTAGTCCTCTGACATCCTTAGTACATTTATATAAGCAGTTTATGTGATTAACAAACCATTCATATTAAACAGTACTTTTTTAAAGTAATAAGGAAGGCCCTTATACTTTGAGACCTTCACAGGCACTGCACTTGTATCCTTATTTATAATATGATTCCTTTGTGTTAGCAGCACGCCTTAACTCAACCTTGACCCAACAGTCAAGGACCCAACAGTGGCAGCTTGGCAGAGGTTGGATTTGAACCTTAACCTTAACCGCTAGGCTACTACAGTCCCTTTTAACACATTAAGTCATTTAGCAGACACTCGTATCCAAAGAGACAACTAGTAAGTCTTACAAGGTACATTCTAAGCGACTGTGGAATAAGAGCCTTCCTCAAGGGCCAATGGTTGCACTTTGGTAAAGCTGGGACTTGAACCCATCTTGGTTTGGGGGTTGGTTACAGTTAATAATATAGTGTTTGGATTACATCCAGATCACATAACATGCACTTTTTACAGAACATATCATGGACTGTATAGAAATTTACAGTACATGTAACTGCAGGCTATTATATATTGCTGCCAAAATCTGAACTTAAAAAAACAACAACACATAAACCATTCACATATGTAACACAGTACATAAATATATACTGTCGGAAACCTCATGCATTCCACAAAACCTTAACACACAAAAACTATGGGCCAAGGTCCTAACTCCACCCAAACACACTTTCTAGTAGTGAATATAAAGCAGAGATTGTGAGCTGATGGGGCTTTCCAGTAGTCAGAAAGTTGAGCACTGTACTTACTTATAAAAGGAGTCAGAGGTTATTCAGATGTACCATGATTAACTATACTGTAACGCCTTCAATCTGTGTCAGTCAACGCAAACCTTGAAGTCACAGGTGAACAACTTCCACTACTATGCAGACAGAAATCACTCACATGGCCTGTATCCACTTTTAAGATTTATCTCACCTCTTATTAACACTGTATAGAGTTGCACTTCTTCTGTAACAAAAACTGAAAAAGGGAAACTGTTGAAACATAGCATGTGCATGTGTTGATTCAGATCATCTTAAATCTGCATTTAAATCCCATTCCTGAGTATTTCGCTGACATCGGGTAACTATGGGAATGCCATGTTCAAATGCTATAGTGAGTCGTAAGAAAGTCTGCAGGGAAATGTACAAATTGCTGCTTTAAAACAGAAGTGGGTGTATCCCCATCACACAGGCTAGAGGCTTACTAACGCTAACCAACATGGTCCCAGAACCAGTAGTAGTCCATTCTTGTTGTAATTCCTTCATTTTCAACATGCAGTAGGTCATGCTCATTTCAAATTTTACTTCAAAGGTATTTTATTATGTTACTGCAACATTAAACTGTATTAGAGATTAATGTCAGGTCATTTTACCTTGAAAATATTAAATGCGATTAATAATTAATTTCAACATTAATCTGTATTACAGAGATTAATTTCAGGACTAAATAACATTGACAGTAAAAAGTGCTGAGGAAAACAGGAAATTTTACATACACATTTTATATAAATCAGCATTTTAATAATTTTTAGGGGTGTTCATTGTTTAATTGTACTTTATTTGTTAATTTCCATATGAGACAGTATTATAGAGAACAATTTCGGGCCACTTTGTCCTGACAGAAACCAGTGCTTAAGGAACAGAATGTTTACAGAAATTTTAGTTTTGTTTTCGGGCCATTTCAGGTTTAAGGAACTTTATTCAGAAACTTCAAGTTTGGCTTTTTTTTTTGCCTGGTTGGAATAAAACATTTAATTTCAACATAAAACTGTGTTACAGAGCTTAATTTCAAGCTGACAGTAACAAGTGCTAAGGAACACAGGAACCTCCTCAGGAACACTGCAATGTTTTCAGTGTATATATATATATATATATATAGTATATATATGTATATACAATAGTGACTAATTTCAGACCAGTATGACATCAATGAGTTTTGAAGGACACAGAAGTGTTTAATGGAACCAAGGAATTGGTAGAAATTTTAGGTTTCTACTGGAGAAGCGATGCATGTACCATAGTAAGTGCTTTATTTAAAAACAGGAACTATTTGGGTGATATAAATAGTTGCTAAAGATTTATTTATCAGAAATGGTGCAGCATGACTGGCAAAGTGTAAAGTTTCAGTACACGTTTGTCTTTACACAAGTAGTGTGTCAGAATATGCGTGTTTTGTTCATGTTTTTAATGAGATGCAGCTAAAGATAAAATCAAACTGGTCCATATTTGGTATTGCTTTACTTGGACCTGGTAAACACGTGTATTGAAGACTTTCTATTGACATGATAATGAGTGTGTAATGTCAGGACTGTTTGTTATTGTACATACTGGGCATGGTTAGAATTTTTTTGAAGTCCTTAAAACACTTGATAGTTGCATTGCTAACTCATGACCTGAGCCAGTGGGTCATCAATTGCTGTGTATTGAGAAGAACACGAGGGTTAAGGAAGGATAGGAGTTTGCTTTTTTATCATGCCGTGTCAATGAATTTTAAATGACTTATATGATGTATTTATATATGTCTCCATCTCTCACTGTTTCTCTAGCAAACGTCTTGTGGAGGGCAAAATGTCCCATAATTAAAGAAAATCATGATATCCTTGTGGAGATAATTGGTCTTTAAAATTTTTATGTAATCTTGCCCCCCACAGACTAACATGCACGCACACACACGCACACACAGCCATGTAAACCTATGTACTGAGGAATTTCCGTTGACATACTAATGACTGCAGCATATTAATGCTACACCTCCACATATACATCATATATGAACTTGCCCCATCATACACACACACACATTTCCACAACCTCCAGACTATCTAGGCCGTGTAAAACTACTTTTTCATACTATAATTTAGCTTTATGTTTATGCTCTAACAATTAGATATTTAAATCATTGTATGTATGTATATATTTTTTTATATTTACATATATTGTGTTAGGAGCAGAAGCAATTCTGGACAGGGCCCCACGTGTGCATATATGTAGGGTTGCTATCCAGGGTTGCTCCTGCTCCTAACGCTTGGGTGATGCAACAACAACCACGGTGGTGACCCAGATTTGTGACCTGATGGTACCTTCCATTTGGGTTGAGCATTACCCAGACACGATTGGGTGGGTTTGAGTTAGGGCGGTGAATGGGGAGATTATTCCCCAGTGCTGCAACAGTGACTCCTACCCAGTTATGCATGCTCGCCTTGGGGATTTTTTTTCTTTTCACGCCAACCTTAACCCTATTTTATACGGTCTCAGGAGGTAACTGAATTGCTAATCATTAATCAACATTTTAACTCCTGCAGAGGTTGTGCTAACTTTTTCATTTAGAAAGGTCTCATGCAGAAACATGTTGCATGTGCCTATGTATTCTTTTCATATGGCACTACAGTTTTGTTTGGATTTGTTAGTAAACCCAAAGTGGGAGCCAAAAGTCTGAGATCACTAGTGAAGCGCTCGTTTGGATGGATGCGGAGAAGGATTCGTACTACAGCAAGATAGTAACCCAAACAGACCTCAACGTTTTGCAACAATTACTTGGAAACCAAACAGGATCATGGACTGCTGACTGTCATGGACTTTCCCCCGCAGTCACATGACCTAAACACCATTGAGTATTTATGGGGGCACTTGAAGACAGAGTATGCTAAGAATTCAACAGATTCCACATCAGATTTTACAAACTTATGGAGTCCATGTCAGCTCGAGTGCATGCTGTCAGTAGAGCAAAAGGGGGAACATGCCAAATACTAATCAGTCCTGAAATTATTCAAGATTTCAAAGATTCAACTTTTCACTCAAATTGTTATGCTAATGAAAACATTGTAGTTCAGAAAAAATAAAACATAGAAGTTTTTCTCTGGTGGTCTCAGACTTTTGGCTCCCACTGTATATATCATTATTCGCATCATGCATCATGAAACAGTCTTCACTTACTTTGATACTGTATGTCTAACCCAACCGACAGGACACTGTGTATTTTTTATTTTTTTTAACCACTAAGTTCTGTCTGTTGAGCCTGAAAGCACTGAGGCGGAAAGAAAATTGCTTCCTCATTCTATACTCACCTGTTCCTCTTTTTTGCTTTGTTCTTATTACTGTGCCACTACATTTTATTACTTTTTGTGACAGAAGTCATAACCTAACTTTATTCAACTGTTTCCAACCTGTCCTTGCATCCTGCACATTTCAGCCCTTCCACATTTTCCAGATATAAAGTCATAAGGTATGATGTCACCTTCCAGTTCGAGTCAACATAATCAACGAGAACCTTAGGACCAATTATGCATGAGTTTAAGAATCCAGCCAGAGAATGCTGCTTTGTCCTACACTGACAGCACAGGGAAACCTGTAAGCTCAGTGAGGAACAAACTGGACAAGGGGAAGTCAGCTGCAGCTTTTCTCGAAAAGGAAGAAACGCAATCGTAGGCTGATCAATGCTCAGCTACCTTGGTTTGGGGTTTTCTCACAGAGGCAAGCATCTTTCCTGTCATTCACGTGGAACGTGCATCACAGATTTGCGCCATCTCAGTGATTACGGATCCTGTAGCTATACTGATTTGATTGCTGGGCTTGTTGCTTGAAGTTTATGGGTATTGCTTGTCTAGAATTTATTCTGACACTTACATTTAATACTCAGTATTCTACAACTAACACACTATTGCTGGTAACTTGATGGCAATGGTGTAAACTCTGTGAAATTGAATATACACACCTTAAAAAAGCCACTAGAATTTGAGTAAACCCATTAATTAACGTATAGACATACATTACAACAGCTGTATATAGAATTGTAAGTATTAACACTAATGTAAAATGTATTAACACTAAAACCTAATTCTAAACAACTATTTATGTTAAAACCTCACTTATCAAACTCATGAAATATTGAAAAGTTATCATACAACTGCGAGTTACTACTTTTGCTAATTGCTTGGAGTAGAAAACACTAACAGCTGCAAAGTTGTTTAAAAAAATGTGTGAGTTAAATATGTATTATGTACGAAATATGAGTTAATGAGTTAAATATCATAGTGTAGCCTACCTTAAAAATGCTTTAAACACTTACATTACCCTAGAGTTGGGCAAAATTGTTAACACAAACGTATTTTATATTAAAGTGTTGAATATCTCTGGTACTTTATTGAATAATGTAAGGAAAGTGAACAACAAAAACAAAATGGTTAGTCCATTGGCGCTGCTGCTCAGCTCAGTCAGCTGGATCGAAATTCAATATTTAGACAACGGTGTCGGCTGAATGTGTATTTATGTGTATAATCGGATTCCCATTGTAAAGTCAAAATATCGTAAACCGGACCTTCGTAAAAGGAGGAACACCTGCAATTTGGCAGCTTGTGTTGGGAGTTCATCTAGGGTACTTTACTAAATTAATTATTCATATTAAAGTCCAGGATCCTGACCATGTAGCCTCTTGAAAATGTTTTTCACGAGAAATTAATTACATAAAACCTCAACACAAAAGTCAGAAGAGCATTACGACTTTTCTCTGTACTGAGACCAGACAGTGAATTTTAACTTGATCATAACTTGATCCACTCCATCATTTAATGGTATTTTAGAAACTGTTCCGTTACGCTGCTCCTTTTACTGGCAATGTGTTTCTATTTCGGCCCACATTATTACCTACACCATTTCCTAAGCAGGTGTCAGTTAGATGATCTTCTTGGGCTATATGTACATCCAAGTGAAAATATCTACTACGGAGAACACAAAGCACATGCACAAGTAGCTTTTAATAAAAGAGTCTGACAAATGCAGTAAATGAAATTAGCAATTGTAATGCACTCCTTCTGACTAGGCTAGTATTTGACAGAGACAGTCCAGCACCTGCCTTCGAGTTACTTTATACAAACGTACGAATAAACGTATAAATGTAACTGGACCAAACAACATAGTAACAATAAACCAACAGTGGGTCCTGTATGAGCCCGCATATGATAGCCTGTTTGGTGTTACTAGTTGCACCTACTGTTTAAAGGCTTCTATGAAAATCGATGTGTCCAAAGATCACCTGATAGGGAACTGCAGAATGCAAATTGAATCCAGCACAACAATACTACAGGCACTCATGCCGACATGGCCATAACCATCTCTGTCAGGAAGAAGACCCCAAGGAAAAGAAATGCCATTAAAATGAGGACATTTCAATGGCGATTTCATCTAAAGGCCGCAGCAAGCCACGCAAATGTCATGTTATGTATGTAAAACATTATGCTTATCAAACAACTGTCATTTTTCCAGGAAGATGAGGCCAAATAGATGGGTGATAATATTCCTAATTAGTAGTTAGTACATTGCATAGGTTTCTGACCTCACCCTTATAGTAGAGTGCTGGTCTTGTTGCAGGCCAATGCTCTGCTATAGCTTAGTTTAACTGAAAAATACTTGATTGATTCTGGTCAGTGAGCATTGTTTTTTTTTGTTTATCTTAAGTACCATGAACCTAGCAGGGGACAGAAATCCATAAGCACATGCCAGAAGAATCGTTTTAAAACCAATAATTGCTTACCAGCAAAGATCAGCCATGGTGTCCCCGAACTTCCTTATTTCTCTGGTTGACTAGCCTAAAATAATTCTTTTTAATTCAATGACTTTTTTGGCCCAGGTTAAACAAGGAAATAGGCCAGCAGTGGTTATTATTCATATAATCAAAAAGAATATTTGACCATTTTGTATTAACACAATAACAATTTTGTACTTATTGTGTGTCCAAAAGTCTTGGGCCACCATTACGTTATATATACCATTGTTTTAGCAATTTAATGATCATATATAATTATTTATCAGTCTCTTTATTAGAATGCAACCACAAAATACAGGACATTTGGATGCAGTATTAAATAACTGGAAAGAAAATCAGAAAAATCAGCTTCTACAGGCTACAGAGTGGCCTCCTGTACAATAGAGCGACAGCAGCATCTGGCAGCTTCATTGGGATGTCAAGTTTACCCTTCTACAGTCCGAACAAGTTTTATTAGGAGTGGTCTTTTCGGAAGGGTAGCAGCCAAGAAACCACTTTTTTGGGAAAGGGAACCGGGTGAAAAGGCTAAGATATGCTGAAGTTCCCAAAGACTGGAATGAAGATCAGTAGAAAAGGATATTATGGACTGACGAATTCGAGTTTGAAATTTTTGGGTCCAAGCCTCCACAATATGCTATATATGGTTATTATACCATTGCTAAAACAAGAAATCTACTGGTGGCCTAGGACAGTACTGTGACTATATATGTATATGTATATATATATATATATATATATATATATATATATATATATATATATATATATATATATATACACACACATATAGTGCTAAGATACAGCGTACATACAACAGATCAGTGCTAACATTGATTTTTTAAATATTTTAGTGTTGTATTAATTCAAGTTGCCAGGTCAACCATCACCAGGAAGAGTTTTATTATTATTTTCACTTTCCGCTTTGCTTGGTGAGGGTTGTGGTACTACTACTACTACTACTACCATAATAATAATAATAATAATAATAATAATAATAATAATAATAATAATAATAATATATGATGACAATGTGATATATGCTCAAACTGAGCTATATGAACACACTGGCTTTACGTTATTCATGCAAATACACCACACCCCTTATAATTTACTGAAAAAGCGATTAATCGAGCTTACCTAGTTTACTGCTGTTTTAATCCACGAGTAAGACGTAAAATATGGAGCATGAGAAGCTGTTTCTGTCCCCGCTATATAGAACAGTCCTAAGCCGGTTCCTCCATGGCAGCAAACGCTAGTAGAAGTGAAGATGTTCAAAGACTGAGTGAACGTACAGGAGGAAGTTGCTGCTATCTTACTGCGTGAGCGAGGCCGTGGGTTGCGTTTCAAACTGCACACACACACACACACACACACACACACACACACACACACACACACACACACACACACACACACACACACACACACACACACACCCCTACTAAACTTCACTCACCTACAACGGAACGTGAGCAGGTTGCGTTCTGGTTTAGCTTCCTACACGGAGGGAGTGTTTGCGGTTTGGGATGCACCCATCAGCATTAGTTTGATGTATCTGATGCAGCAGCACCTAGTCATTTAACGGTTAGAGGATTGACACTATAAGGACCTGCTGTAACAACAATTAAAAAAAGAACAATTCAACGATAGTACTATTTTTGTATGTTCTTCCACTTTTTCGTATTATAAGCCTAATGTGTTACTAGATATTTCAGTGCCTGAGGGAAAGTTGGCTAAAACGAATGCTGCTCATGATGGATATTTTTGTGGGTGTGTGAAACTCACCTGTATGTACTGAAATAAGGTCTGATATGAACTGAAGGTGCAGAGATTCTTTTTTTGAGCTACGCCCAGTTCTTGGTGATGGTAGTACCAAAACGAACATGAATTGCAGGAGCTTATTGAAAACGTGTAAATAAATGAGTCTAATCCCTATAACTATATACAACCGCAAAAACATGGCCCAATAAAGTTTAAAAAAAAAGAAAAGACAGATAAGAAAAGAAACTGCAATGCACACTGGGAGCTCCCGAGGACGCCACGCCCACCGATGGCTGCCAATGATACAATAGTTTAATTTATTGTAAGAGGAGTTTACTGTATATATCATATCGATGCCTATCTTAAACATGCTTAAAACACTTACATTAATCTACACCTGGGCAAAAGAATTAACATAAAGCTTATTTTATGATAAAGTATTGAATCTCCAATGTAATTTATTGAGTAATGTATTGAAAGTGAAAAACAAAATAAAAACAAAAAACGACTTTTCTTCACTAAATTTCCCATCGCATATCACCACTTCACTTCCTATGTCACACACTGCCGAGTTCCTCATCTAGCACAGTAGAGTGCAGGAGAGTATCATACTGCATATGACTTGCCCACAGAAAAATCATCATTCAAAGTTCAGGGTATGGTTTCTGCTGAATGTGTATTTATGTGCGTTATCAGATTCCCAAAGTAATGTAGAAATATCATAAATCGGATCATCATAAAACATCGAGTACCTGTATTTATACAGTACATTGTGTTCTGTATATATTTCCTGTAATTTGCCTCCCTGGTCACTCAATCCCAGGTCACTGTGGTGGTGGGCTGGTGAACTGCTGATGCACCACCCAAGTGTCCAGTATATTGTTATAATTAGTAGTAGTACAAGCCATATTAGTATAACTAGTATAGAATTGAATATATATAGAATCATTTTCTGTGGTAGCCTAGCGGTTAAGGTACTGGACTATGGACCAAAAGGTCCAGGGTTCAAATCCCACCTCTGCCAAGCTGCCACTGTTGGGTCCTTGAGCAAGACCCTTAACCCACAACTGCTTGGATTGTAAGACAGTATCAATTGTAAGTCGCTCTGGATAAGGGCGTCTGCTAAATGCTGTAAATGTAAATGTAAAAATCAAAACCTTTCAATACATATTATTGTTAATATTTAGAATTTTTATTGTTGATGTAGTAGTAGTAGTATATAATAATAATAAGTTTTATTATTGTTGTTTTGTTGTTTTTGTTAGTATTGATAGTAGCAATACATAACTAGTACTTTTAGGATAATTTGTTATTATTATTATTATCATTATTATTATCATTATTATTATTATTATTATTATTATTGTTATTATTATTCTTACCTTAATACTTAATGTGAAACGTATTCACCTTCCCCATGTAATAAAGTGGTCATATCCACCACCTTTCCATATCAGTGACTCCTATACCAAGCTCTCTTTAACAGTGGCGTCTAGATGTCTAGCATAAAGCAGAAGTCGACGTCAGGTCAGTTGAGTTCATTCACTTACAGTTCAGAAATCGTTTCTCATAGAGTTATAACCAGGGGGAGTGGTGTGACCTCCAAAGCCAGAATTGTAAAACATTTGTATTGCACATACATAAACAAACAAACAAAAATACCACACACATAATGGGCGTCCAGATCCACAAGGACACAAAACCGGAGATCCTGTAATCCCTTATCAAGTATCAGGATTAAATACCAGCTTCCCTCAGAGAGAGAGAGAGAGTTTGAGAGCGAGACAGAGAGAGAGAATTAGGATAAGAGAAAATAAATTGTAATGCATAGGTTATTCATCATCCTTCAGAGTTCACTGTGCTCAAAATCTGCCCATCTGTCATCTGGTTAAATGAAGACATACAAAATGATTAGGGAAAGTAAGAATCCCTCTTTTCTCTATTGCACTTTCTCTCCAATCAGGTCAGTTTTTTTCTTAGTTGTGCACTCTCTATTCACACTTTGAAAGGTCAACACAAAGGGTCCATTCTTGCACAGCAGGGCACACATTCAAATACCACGAAGAGAAGGAGGAAGTTCAACTCTGAATTGTTAATAATTATTAGCCAAGCAATTAAACAACATATGCTCAAATCACACACAAATATAGTCTTAGACTTTGGAGTAGTAAAATATATAGGAATGATCTGCATTATATGTGCTTTGCTTATAGTTCGACTGTAACCGTGGCTTTGAACTGGCTCAAGAGTCACTGAATTTAATGTAATCATTTTAAATCCAAAGGCAAAGGAAACATGGCTCTAGGATTATTTGAGAAAAAGGATCTTACTCCTTTTTTGGAATTGCCCAGTTGTTTGACATATCCCACATCACATATGCTCCCTCCGCCGAGAGGGGAAAGGCCAATGGTCAACAAATCCCACCTCTGCCAAGTTGTCAGTGTTGGGTCCTTGAGCAAGACCTGTAACCACAGCTGCTTGGACTGTAAAGGCCATTCCACATCAAATGCGTTAAAGATACCGCTGAAAACATGAGTGGAACGCTACCACCTACACAGCATCCAAAGCCTAAACTGTTATGCATATCATACACCTCCAGGAAATACACAATACTGTGGTTCTTCAGTTACAAACACTCCAACAATGACACAGTGAAGAACCAAAATATAATGTGCACAATGGAATATAAATAAATATACCTCGCTGGCTGCACACAACCAAGAGGGAATGAGTCCACTTGAAAAAGCACTCATTTCCATAACAGGCAATGCAGTATCACCTTTTAAACACTTTAAACCTTTAAGTAGGCAAATCCAGCATGATGCTACTAGTAGGGAATCACAGAGGACAAATGACTGGTGCTGAGCACTTCTAGTTATATATAGGTGAAGCCAACATGGTGCTTCACCTATATATAACTAGACTTTTCCATTTCACATCTTTGCTTGTGTCCGTAAAATATTTAAACAAAGCATCAAAGTACGATATAAGTAATATTTGTGGCAGTAAAAATACACAAGCTAAACCTTTTTGAATTTGACCAGCTGTTTACATCAGCAACATCTGGAGTTAAAAGACAGATTTTTATGTTCTCTTATAATTTGTTAGAATTGTTCAGACCTCGGTCGTTAAAGCCAATGGACGTTGATTGGATGGCTGTTAAATGGCACTTGCCTGAACTTGCTTTACATTTTAATATGTAGCTACTAGCTATACTTGTACATACTCTACATTTAGTTGTGTAGGATGTCGAATAAAAGGGCGCCTGTCCCAAATCTCATTCTTTCACACTTTCACGTCGTCACGAAAGAGTGGACGCAAAAGTGCATTTAAAGGGAGGGAATTTAAGGGATTGAGAAAAGAATTGGGACACTTATCCCTTTTAGCTGGATATATCACTTCTGTCCGTACACATGTAGCACAAGCTGAGTTTAACTCTTCAGTCACAGACAACAGTTGGTGTCTGCAGTGCCGGGGTTACAGCCATGGGTTACAACATGGGTTGTGCAAGGCTTTGTCTGCTCTGAGTTTGTGAAAATACAGTTTGCATGTTAAATGAAATTAAAATAACACTCACTGGACAAAAAAATGTGTATATAAAATGCCTCTGTGACCCATTTCATCAGATCAGACAGCTGACTAATTTGCTCTGGCTTATCCTTGTTTTTCCTGCAGTCAGAGAAATACTATTTTATGAATGACACAGCATGTCAGAGACATATAAAAGTGCTGATGACTCAGCAGTATAAAAAAAAGAAAATATGGCTGTATCTCAAGTTAGCTTAACTCCGGTTTTATTGAAGGACAGGGCAGAGCTTGGCCAGAACATGTTATTTGTGGCAGGAAGCTAGCAATGAGAGTATTATTATTCCTTTGTAAGGATGTGTGTGTACAGGTCTACTACGTTGGGATGTTAAAATGCCCAGCTTGAAGACTGAAAGTTATAGGGGCTGACTATCCAGAGCAGGGGTCGGGCAGCAGACAGTCAGGCTCCCTTTTTGAGTCTTGGTCCTCTCAAGGTTTCTTCTCATAACACTTAGAGAGTTTTTCCTTGCCACTGTCACCCTAGACTTGTTCAATTTGGGATTGGGTGTAGATATTAGGAGATAAACTAAAATTGTAAAGTTGCTTTGAGACAATGCTCCATTATAAAAAGCGCTATATAAATAAATTTCACTTGACTTGACTTGTTTGATTTTTACCTAAATGTTTAACTGTCTTGAAAATAGAAAAATAAAGGAATAAGCTATAAAAGAAACCCAAGAGAAATGGAAAAATTACAATTTATGTTCATTTTTGGCAGTAAAGATTTGCAATGAATCACTTTATTCACTGGAAACTGTTTTTCTTAGATACTCATAGGGGGAGCTCCAAGGAAAAAAGTTGGGAACCACTGTGTAAGATGTGGACCCGGGTGCCTCATGTGTGCCTGTAGTTCGAGCCTTACAGCCTTGTGCACCAGTGGGAACAAGCACATGAATACTGGCAAATACTGGAACATGCCTCAGAAGAGACCATTGTTGGACATTCGAGTTCACAATAGCATTTCAAAATGGTGTCAGTAGAATCAGTAGGCCAGCATTGGCACAGGAGCACAGCAGTGAGAGCTTTGACCAGGTTTGAGTTCTGGTCTGGAAACTGCCTGTTTGCATGTTCTCTCCATGTCTGCATGAGTTTCCTCAAGGTACGCCAGTTTCCTGCCACATTCTATAAGCATTAGGTAAACTAGATGATATACCTACTTAAGTTACCTACTTAAGTTTATAGAAATAGAAGTTAACATAAAAATTTAACTATTGTAAACTATAATACTATAGTAATAGTTTAAATATACATTAAAATTAAACTAAGTTACCTAATTAAAAAGTTTATATTAATAGTTTAAATTAGCACAAGCAAATTATAAAAATTGAGGGAACATATTTAAAAGAAAGTAACATAAAATATATAGACTATAATAAATTAAAGACGATACAATAATATGAAGAGTGAGCTGCCAGGCACGAGAACAAGAGGAAGGCCAAAGAGAAGGTTTGTGGATGCAGTGAAGGAGGACATGCAGATGGTTGGTGTGACAGAGGAGGATGTTCATGACAAAGCAAGATGGAGACATGTGATCCGCTGTGGCGACCCCTGATGGGAACAGCCGAAGGAAAAAGGAGACAATATTATGAAGAGTATAATGAAATAGAGAAAATAAAACTCTAGAAAGACAATAGTGTATATATAAATGAAATATTGAGTATAATTACTGACTAAATTATTAAAAATCTAATTGGAAAATACAATTGGAAATTGGAAATGCACATGACAAATACAACATCAAACATATGTTGACGCCAACTGGCATCTCTAAAGTGTCCCAGTGTGCATGTGCCCTGTTTATGTGCTGACAACCTGTCTCTTGTTGGTTCCCTTACTCTGTGAATAACCCTGGACAGGGCTCCAATCCATAGTAGGGCACTCACACACTTGGGCCAATTTAGAGACACCGATTAACCTAATCCACATGCCTTTGGACGGAACATGTGGACATGGAGAGGACATGCAGACTCCACCCAGAAAGAACCCAGAATGCACCACCTGGGATGGAACCCAGGACCTTCTCATTGTGAGGCGACAGTGCTACCCATCAAGCCACCGTGCTACCCCCTACTGATCCATGAATGCATTGTTTTTGCTGGATAATCTGGATTCTTTCCACATTTCAAGGACATGTGTTAGGACAACTGCCATTTCTAAAGCCTCTCAATGTGAGTGTGTGTCTGTGTGTATGGACTGGTGCTCTTTCCAGGGCTGGAAAGCTGGAAACCATGATCACCCATGACCCTGAACTGAATTAAGCATTTATCAAAATCTAATCAAGCAATGAGTTCTTGTTCATTTTTCTTCCAGGAGCAAAAACTGATACAACCAGGACGTCTGATTTTTTTTTTTACATCAGAATTCTGCATTTCTATTCTGTAAGCTTGTGGCGCCTTCCACTTTAAGCAATTGCTCACTTCCTCTTCACATTAATCTCATGGCAGTGCCACAGTGAAAGTCTCTGAACTCTTCAGTATGACCCATTGTTTGCCACTATTTGTCTATAGAGACTGTTTGGCTGTATGCTTAAGTTTACAGATGAACCATCTAATTAGAAGGTCCCATGTAGTGTGAAACTGGCATTTCCCTTATCCAGAACAACCAGAGCTTTAGGGGTGCTGAGCACCCAATGAGACCAATCCATCTTTTTTAACATTTAACTTGTGAAAGATGACTATGTATGACTATATGGGTAGGGGAAACATTATGAAAGACACCAACAAATTGTAGAAAATTTCCATTAATGCTGCACCTGTGAACCACAAAGCCACCGCTTAGATCATACCAAATGCAAGGCAAGGTGGGGGGATTCTGTATTTTCAGTTTTAAAATATTGTGCTTAAACCATATACTTTCCTTAGTTTTAACATCTGAGACAAACTTCCATTTTTTTTAAACCCAACAATAGGGGTGCTGGGACTATATCCTTAAACCCGAAGCAGGGGTTGGATATGCCTATGCTTACAACTAATACAATTTCACAGTACATGCAATTGTCAAGTCACAAGTCAAGTCAGATTTATTTATATAGCGCTTTTTACAATGGAGCGCATTGTCTCAAAGCAACTTTACAAGTTTTAGATTATCTCCTAATAACTACGTCCAATCCCAAATTGAGCGAGCCTAGGGCGACAGTGGCAATGGAAAAACTCCCTAGTTCTAGGAAGAAAACCTTGGGAGGACCAAAGACTCACAAAAGGGACCCAACCTCCTTGGGCGGCGTAAGATGATAAATCTAAGAGCGAACTAAAGTCATGGAGTCAAAGTTCGAAATAGAATGTGAAGAGTATGCACATCGACATTAAGTGGCCCGGGTATGATGATAAATCCTAAGAGCGAAACTAAAGTCATGGAGTCATGGTCGAATAAAATGTGAATTATGCACAGTGGGAGCTCCATCAGATGTACATCATGGTGGTGGGGCCGGAACTGTCCGCCGGAACACACAGCTCGGGAGAAAACAGAAAAATGTAATTAGTTATTGATATTAGAAGCATACAGTGTCTATTAACAATCACTGATTGCCATGTCAATCACTGATGCCAAGTGTAGCATGATGACCCCCGGCAGCATTAGCTATAGCATTCATAGTCTAGAAAGCTAGAAAGAGGAGAACTGGGAAGGAAACACAGCCAAGAGGGATCACATGAGACTTGGCAACCCCACGAGCGGCAGAAGACAGCAACCCACGTCTCTGATCACCATAAGACTCTTTTATGACTATGAACCCCCAGCTCTGCCCTTATTCTAAGGCAAGGTTGCATGAGTCAAGATCACGAGTGGACCCAAGCCTAGTTCAGCCAGACCGCCCACCCGACACTCCCCGGCAAGCCGGACAAGGCAGGCAGTGCCAGAACATGACTTCAGACTCCGGCCTCAGCAACCCAAACCATTCAACCTGGTCTAAATCTAGTCAAAAGCCTGTTGTAAAATAAGTATGTCTTTAGCCTAGACTTAAAACTTGGAGGGTGTCTGATTCTCGAACACGAAAGTGGGAAGTTTTTATTCCATATTTGGGGGGCCATGTATGAGAAAGCCTTTCCCCCTGCTGTGACTTTTTTTAATTCTAGGAACTAAAAGAAGTCCTGCACCCTGCGAACGAAGTAGACGAGTTGGATTGTAAAACTCTAAGAGTTGCACTCACTCAGATAATGTGGGGCCAGGCCATGTAGAGCTTTTATAAGTTTATAAGAAGTATTTTGTAATCAATGCTGAATTTGACTGGTAACCAGTGCAGTGATGATAGAACAGGAGTGATATGATCAAATTTTCTAGTTCGAGTTAGCACTCGGGCAGCTGCATTCTGAACTAAACTGAAGTTTTATTTACTTAGATTTTACTAGAGCATCCAGTAAGTAAGGCGTTTACAGTAATCCAACCTTGAGGTTATAAACGCATGAACAAGTTTTTTCTGCATCATTAAAAGAGAGGATATTTCTAAGTTTAGCGATAATTACGTAATTGAAAGAAAGCAATTCGAGTGATGCTGCTAATGGTGCGCATCAAAGGAGAGATCTGAATCAAGTGTGACCCCTAAGTTTTTTACAGACGGACTGGGCAACTACTGGACAGCCATCTAGATTTAGGATAGATGTAGCTAACCTGTCTCTCACAGCCTTGGGTCCCACTAATAGCATCCTCAGTTTTTATCTGAGTTAAGTAAGAGAAAATTAAATAACATCCAATCTTTTTATTTCCTTTACACAGTTCCTCGATTTTGTTGATTGTAAGGCTGTCATTAGGTTTGTGGCTGATATGTACAGCTGTGTATCCATCTGCATAGCAGTGGAAAGACTAATGCCCATGCTTACGAATAACTGAGCCTAGTGGCAGCATGTACAGAGAGAATAAAAGCGGGCCAACACTGACCCCTGAGGCACGCCATACTTCACTTTTGAGAGCTTAGATCTTAGATTATTTATATGAACAAACTGGTACCGGTCAGTTAAGTAGGATTTAAAAACCAAGAGAAAGTGCTGATCCCTTAAATACCTACAGTATTTTCTAGTCTGTTTAGTAAAACATCATTATCTATAGTGTCAAATGCTGCACTTAAATCTAACAGAACAAGAAAAAGAAACACATCCCTTATCTGAGGACATTCACAAGTCATTAAGTACCCCTAATTAATGCTGTTTCAGTACTATGATGGGGCCTGAAGCCAGACTGAAATGTTTTTCATAAATTTTCATTCCTTTGGAGTGACTACAGAGCTGTTGATAGACGGCTTTTTCTAAGATTTTGGACAGAAACGGTAGATTTGAAATTGGTCTATAATTAGATATCACCAAGGGTCAAGATTGGGCTTTTTTTTAATCAGTGGATTTTGAATAACGGCAGACTTTAAAGGATTCGGGCACATAAACCTAAGGTAAGGGATGAATTTAAAAAATAACTAACACTGGCTCTATAACACTAGTAATACGTGTTTGAGTAGACGTGTAGGAATTGGATCTAACAAACAGGTTGATGACTTTAGACAGCTGATCAGCTTATGCGGATAGTTCAGTATTAGTAATCGGGGTAAAAGATTCTAATCTTGATTTAACGGCTAATTGAACAGATGTCTTCACTAGTGGCTGCATCTGGAAGGTGTTTGCTGAACATTTTTGGTGATGTGATGAGCATTGAGTTCTGTGCCTAATGTTTTCTATCTTATCATTAAAGAAAGTCATGAAATCATTACTGTTAAAATTACACAGAAGGGGAGAGTCACTTTTCTGGGGTTTTTTTTGGTTAATTTGGAGACTGTATTAAAGAGAAATCTTGGATTATTCTCTTATTTTTCTCTATGATTGAGAGAAGTATGCAGCTTTAGCTTTAGTGAGGGCACATGCTTATACTCTGGCCATGCTGTCCCTCCAAGCAATCTTAAACAACCTCCAATTTACTATGTCCTCCACTTGCGCTCTAAATGCCGTGTTCTTTGCTTTAGGTATGGGTGTGGGTCATTATACCATGGTGCTAGCCTTTTTTTCCCTAATAACGTTTGAGCCTAGCAGGGCAGTCGTGTCCAGGGTTGAGCGAAGCACACATTCTAATTGCTCATTTACACACTCAAGATGATTTATCTCCGTAGGTGTATTAAATTTTAAGTCTGGTAGGTTTTTAATAAACGCAGCTGGAGTAGCAGATGTGATAGTGCGCTTGGTGTGATAACGAGGCAGAAGGATTTTATTTATTAGAGATAGCTCAAATACTAAAAGATAGTGATCTGAAATCGAATCACTTTGCGGGAAAACATCAAGGTTATCTATATTGGGCTAAGGCTAAGGGCCTTACTCAAGGCCCGACCAGTGACAGCTTGGCATTGATCAGATCTAGTCCACAGTGCACTGTGAATGTTGCATCATTAAGTCACTGCATGTATCCAAAATAAAGTCAAACCATATTTTGAAATAATAGACTAACATCCTGGTAGTGTCACCATGAAATTTTGTTTCCTGTACACTTCGTCAGAGGAAATGTGACCACACTGATGTGCACTTCGCTGGCCTGTGCCGTGACCCCTGATTCCAAATAAAGACTATAGGCATCAAAATTCGATTATACCGCTTTATTTCAACATATGTCTATGCACAACACAAAAGGAACATATTTGTCTATGTATCATTCATGCTATTAATAACTTTCAGATATGACTCTAGAAGTGCTACAAAAACCTCTGCCTTTTGGTACAGACAGAAGTGCGTATGACAGAATTACCTCGGTGAGACTGCAGCAAATCACACGAACAGTTCAAACTGCAGTAAGTCAGACAGACACTTGATACTTTAAAGCACGCATTTATTCTTTCTGCTACTCTTCCCCTCCTACTTCTCGTTTACAAGCTTGAAGTGGCCACAGCTGCTGCGAATGGAAAATTCACTCTTACAAAATGTGCTATGCCATCGCAAAACCCAAAACCAAAAAGGGGAAGAGGAGGGTCTTTCGTTTTCATCAGATATGCAAAATACAAAAAACGAACAAAAATAGCCCGGCAGTCACTTACTTCTATGATAAAAGATTTGTACTTATGAAGGTGAAAATAGTGGAAGCTGACAAAGAGGTAGTTAAGAGAGAAAGAGAGAGATAGACAGAGAGAGATTAAAAGAAGCAAAGCTAAAAGGAACTACAGTGGCAGTCAAAAGTATGAGACCACTACTGAAAAACACTTCTATTCTTGGATTTAATACATTTCTTGATTGCAAATCATATAATCAGCATAACATTTTGAGTGAAAAGTTGAGCAAAAAGTTGTGACAAGCCAAACTTTGAGAACATATGTTTCATAATTGATTAGTAGTTCGTACAGTTCTCCCTTTTTTGCTGTAATGACAGCAGGCACTCAAGCTGGCATGGACTCCACAAGTTTGTATGTGGTGGACTGTGGTAGAAGGTCCAGGGTTAGAATCCAAGCTGCCATTGTTGGGTCCTTGACCCACAATTGCTTGGATTATAACATTGTATCAGTTGTACGGCACTCACGGATAAGAGTGTCTGCTAAATGACAACGACAGATGATACATGTTGACTTGTAATGCAAAGTGTCAAAGCGCCCAGAAGGCAGCAAAGGTGCTGCTCTGCACAGTCAAAGAAGGCAGACCTGTGAACCATGTTGTCCAGAAGACATGTCAGAGTCACATGGGTTACCTCATACAATGCACTTGGTCATTATGAGCTGCATCTGGCTGAGATGCTGTTTAAACTGCTCCAGAGACAGATTCAGCACGGTTTCTTTACATGAGATGCCGCCGGTAAACGATTTGACTGATTGTGTGTTTGTGAAAAAGAAAGACAAAAGAGAAAGAAAACAGACAAAAGGAAAGAAAGGAAAACATACTGATCTCTAAATAGTTTGAGAGTAAACGCAGAGATTCTAAGAAAGAATGATAGAAGCTTGATGAGGTGAACGGTGACAAAGAGATAAAAGAATACCTTCGGAAAACTAAGGGAGAAGGCTGAACACAGAAAATCTGGAAAGGAGAGAAAATGAAAGAACAAAGGAAAAGCTATGTTTAAATAAGAAAGCTTTTGAGTTTCAGAGATTGTGGAAAACCCATCTCAGCCTCAGTCTGATGAGAATTTCCATTTTCTTTCTTTGTGGGTATCATTTTGTGTTTGAAGCATTTTGTGTTGAACTCTTTGTTTGACTTTCCCACAAAATCGAAGCATTTCCACTAGTGTCCTCAAACTTTTGGCCCCCAGCGTATTTCAGATTTCAACTCTCATTTATCTCACAACGGGGCAGAGAGCTGTTACTGACTTCCATACTGCTACAGCCAGAATACTGGAAAATCTACAGGCTAAACACTGAGTGATGCTGTGTATATAAGAACAGCTGCAGATCTAAGAAGCCGATCAGGCAAGCCACAAAACAAGTGTGATCTTCAGAAAGTGCTAAAATATCTTTTTTTTCTCATTTCCTGTGTGATATTTGCTCTGCCTGTGCTAATAATGTGATAGTAAAGGGGGTTGTCTTTTTCTGTAGGCTACAGGAACACCAGCTGCAGATCCACATGGATCTACGTCCACTGTTCAGTGTCTGAAAGAGAACGAAGCAGATGCATTAACATGCAATGTGATGGAATGCACAGTAGAAGGTAATACATTAAAACAAACAAAAAGATCAGCTATTAACTCTCACGGAGCGAAAGAACCATTAGTACACTTGAAGTACGAAAAGCCAAAGAGATGCATGTTTGATTGGTATGAAGGGCCACAATATTTGCTCAGAAGACAACACAACCAAGAGCAGTTGTTAACTGTTGGTAGAAACTAAGTTGGGTCACTGAAATACATGCTGAGTTTACAATCTGCATGTCAGAGCAGAAACCACAAATTATCAGACCACCAATTTTCAAATGTCACTGTCCAGTTTATGTAGCCTCAGATACGTGTACTTCTCTGAGATGAGTGAGTGATGTAGTATCATCCTGTTTACAGCCCATCCTGTTACAGTTCGCCTAGGTAGCGGACGAAACGTATAAAATAAAAGGGGTTTTAGGACCCAAGTGCAGTTAGCTCCTCATGAAATGGACAAACCAAACAATAAAAATTAACAAAAAGGGAGGTGTGAATATGGGGAAAAACACATGTGCACACATAGCCAGGTAATGAAGGGCTGCATCTGTGAGGGGGTAGCTGGGGCTTGAACCCCGATCGCTGGCGTGAGGGGAAAACGCCTTAGCAATGCACAGTGGTACAGAGTAAAGCTAGGGAAGAAAAGGATAAAAAGGACAGAAACAAGGGCCGCATGGGAAGTGGACTCAAAAGCAAAAGTGATATATCAAAATACAAAAAGGGGAAAAAGGAAAATGCCACTGACAGCGCTTAATACCCTGTGGCGAGCGATACCATATAGAGGGGAAAATAAAAGGGAACAAATGAAAAGCGCTCTGTCTAGGAAGCAGAGTCGGGAGTAAACGCTCACTCCCGAACTGCTGTGCTCGGACGGCTGGCAGATGGGGATAGAACCCCCGATCATTAGCGATCAGGGTCGAATGCTTAATCTGTGCACCACACAGCAGCACAGGGCAAGCTATGGAAAAGAAAGAATAAAAAGGGCAAACAAAAGTACCGTGCAGAGCGGACTCAAAAAAAGGAATAATATATTAAAGGTAGAAAATAAAAGGGGAACAGAAAACGCCACGAACAGCGCTATAAATGTGATGTGGCGTGCAGGAAAGAAATGAAAAGAAAATGAAAGTGCTCCCACTAAAATGATCGGAGCGACTGAAAACACAATATGTGTCTCTAATGCCGCAATCGGCACCGCTTAGGCCAACGCTGCCATCTAGCGGATCCTTACAGCTATGACAACAGTTAAACACTTGTTAAACTCTTCAGTTCGTGTTACATTTAACTTATGATGGATTTATCGGAACATATCCCCATTATAAATCAGGGAGCACCTGTACAGTACAGCTCCATTAATGGATATAATGGCTTATACAGTGTGGAATTTCTGGGGATCTGGAACATATTAATTCAATTTACACTATCCTTCATGGGAAAAATTTGCTTGGTACTCATCGTTTTTGTTCCTAGACACGCCTTCTAGAACGAATTAAAGACGAGAACTGAGGTACCACGAGGTATTTAGTTGGTGCAGGGGGGTTTCGTAGTAGTGTAGTGGAGTCAAAAGTACATATGCTTACTTTGAAACGTAGCTCAGTTAAAAAAACAACAACAAGTAATCAAACTACTCAAGTAAAAATACTTTAAAATGGTACTTTATAACAATAGCTTAACTCTCCGCTGCAAATTTGATGCTGAACTTTGTGTTACCTTTTAAAGCACATTGAGCAGAAGTGAAACAAGTTCAGCCTTGCTCTGTGTCTCCTTGGCTCGGCCCCGGTGGTGCTACGGACATCCTCATTCTCTTTTCTTTCAGTGAATGCCGTAGAGGAGCTAAGCCAGAAAAAGTACAAATGAATGAATGCACGGACGGATGGATGAACGAACGGACTAGTAGAACAACGAACAACACACCATTTCCTTCAGGGGTCTGACTTGACCTCTTTCTTATGATGCTTTGCTTGCTCTCCTCTTCATCCTGCTGATCTTGTGCGTAGCTGTCTTGCTCTGTATTCTGCTCCTTCTACAACCGCCGTGCAACGTGTTTTAGTAAAAGGTAAAACACTCACGAAAACATCTTACAGCGTTACCATGATCGTAGGAGTTTGTGAACTTAGAACTAAAACTTACCTGTCCTGCAGCTTTTAGTGCCTCTAGGACCACAACTGTGAGCACAAACAGAAACAGTGTTTACTCAGAGATCAATTCTATATCCAGAACAAGAACAGTCAACATTGAGAATTTCTACCTGGACGGAGTGAAATGGTTAGAGTGGGAACCTTCAGGCTTTCTGTGCATGCACTCTCATTCTTCTTCTTTTCCTCATTTCCATTTTCTTTATGTCTCTCTTTAGTCTCTTCTATCTGTTTAAAATAGCGAGACAGAAATGTGATTTATACAGTGGGGCAAAAAAGTATTTAGTCAGCCACTGATTGGGCAAGTTCTCCTACTCCTACACCACTGCAGACGAAGGCAACAGTGGATGGCTGTCAATGGCAGGACACATAATGGCCGCGGTGACTACAATTTCCTTCTGCTAAGCACCTGTAAATGGTCCAGGCAGAGACGGGGGTGTAGTGAAGGTGCCACCTGTGTCTGGATGGTGGACAACAAAACTGTGGGAGCTGCTCTTGCTTGTCAGCAGATCAAGGGATCCTCTCTACTGGTGTTCTATCTGGGCCATCTGGAGCTTGTTCGTCATGTGTGCGAGCTCTCACAGAGCCACTGCTCCCAACACATCCTAACAGCTAGGTCAGAACGGTCTGGGACTGTGGTAACCTAATGATTAAGGTACTGGACTATAAACCAGAAGATCCAGGGTTCAAATCTGACCCAAATCCCAAGCTGCCACTGTTGGGTCATTGAACAAGGCCCTTAACCCACATTTGCTTGGATTGTAAGACTGTGTCAATTGTAAGTCACTCGTGCATCAAAGAGGCATGTCTAGAAGTCAACCTAGCACCAAAAGTTACACTACCCAAAAGTAGCCTCTGAGAGACTTTTTTATTGGGCAGCGGGGGAAGCACTTTTATGCCCTCCTGTGGCAAGTCCCAGTGTCTAATCAGACCACACCTTTCCACTAGATTTTGGACTGTGAGGTCTGCTTCTGATTTTAGAAGCTCTGGCTCACTTTTGGCATTCCAGTGCATTTCCAAGTTGTCTGATGGAGTTCTGTGCAGGTCAGCCAAGGTTTTAATCAAAGTTGGCAAACCAATTCTCTAAGGACAGCAGGGCAGAAAGGTGATGAACTGACTTGCTGGAAGCAGAAACCTAGAAATGTGTCATACAGAGAGTCACTGGGGTATCAGTACAACTCATTCTACTGATACTGCTTGTCTCTGCAGAATCCAGAAATGTATGCTTTATAACTTATTATGAACATGTTACAAGTGTGAGATACTGAAATTGCAGCGCTCAATAATTAGAAGGGGTGTCCACAAACTTTTGTCTACATACTGTAGTTTATATGATATATTCATACTCAGATTATTCATACTATTACACATTATTCAACCAGAGTAGCTCAGAACTGTAGGCAGGCGCTCTACATAATGAGTTAGACCAGTATCCCACCGCTGGTGAGGTGAGGTCTGTCTGTCAGTTACTGAGTTATGTTTGGTCCCTGGCACTGTGGAAGTTCAGAAGAGTTTTCCTGGTTCTTGAAGGTCCAGAGGATAGGTGGTGTCCTGGTACTTTTGGTAATGCCCATAAAGATCCAGCAGTTATGAATATGAATATGAATAATGTGAATATATGAATGTGTGTGTTATTTATTTATTTATTTATTTAACATCACATCAGCATCAGAGGCTACATTAGTAACAGGAACATGGTAAGAACCGTACTCGTCAGACACACTTACAGTTTAGAGTGAACAACTGACATAACTGACATATCTTTGGTATGTGGGAGAAAACCAGATAACCCAGTGGACACATGGAGGACATGAATGTGTGTAAATGTAAATGTGTATGCGTGTTCCACCTCGCCAATGTTTCCCGAGTCTCGCTGCTCTTCTGGTTGGGGGGCGGGATCTGTTGTCAAGTGGTATACACCAGTGGTGCCCCGATGACAGTGCTGGCCTTTCATCTGCAGATACAGGAAGATATATAAATATATAAATATTATAGTGGAACCTCGAAATTTGAATTTAATTGGAAGGCGGTTCGAACTTCGAGTTGTTCAAAGTTGGAATCGTCTTTCTCCATAAGAAATAACGTAAATAGGATTACTGCATTCCAGACCCACAAATGATTGTTGTTTACCCCTATATTCATATGTAATTAATGATTAAAAGCATGAATAAAGCAAAGGAATGCAATAATAATAGTTGCATTGGAATGGAACTGTTGACTGAATTAATTAAAGTCTATTCTTTTAAATTTTATGTTTAAATTACAGTGAATTTATTGAGCACAATAGATATTGTATATCATTTTATATATACAAATATAAGTATATTCATTAATATTTGCAAAAGATTCTATTTATTATTCTATGTGGCAGCAATATGCCACTGTATGTAGAAAGAAGGAGGTGTACCACCTAGTGATTGGTGAGTGTATTTTTTTCCTCACACTCTTCCTAGCTGAATACTTATAGTATATACAAGTGCTTCAAGATTGTAAAGAAATAAGTAGGTAGTATATAGCACCTCTGCTTTAGGATCTCCTGTCTGCGGGTCACTCGGAGGGCTGGAGGCATACTGAGCTGAAGACGGTGAGGAGAGTGGAGCAGGAGGTGAAGACGACGCCGACGAATCTGTTTCTGTTTCTTTGATTTTGGAGCTTCCAGCACTGGACAGATCCAGGGGTGTCTCTACAGCTCCTTCTCTCAGATTTTCTCCAAAAATCCGCTCTGGCTGAGAGCTTGACCAGGAGCTTGGTGCTGTTCTCTTGATTTTGCTATCTGTCACCTCAAAGAGGCTTTTTGGGGTTGGGGTTGGGCAGATGGAGCTTGAAAGGATAGGGCTTCGGGCAGGGGGTAGATACTCGAGGCCTGACGAAACCAGGCTTGGAAAGCGCATTATGGTGGGGCTAGAGCTGGATTTCAGGTTTGGGTGCACAATGATACCGCTGGTCCCAGCATTGACCGCAGTCACCCAATCAGTTTGTCCTGGGAGAGCCCAGGGAAGGGCAGTCGGGGCTGTCTTAATTGGATGGGGCCGCAAGGGGATGGACACGGCGGCAGGACGGTCCTCTGAATGCCGGGATGATAATAATGGGTTGTTCTTTAAAAGACGGAGATGAGGAGGGATGAGAGGGGAAGTGGGAGACTGGCGAGGATCCAGCGACTCCATGCTTGATGCTCTGTTGAGAGAGGAAGTGATCGTGAACCCAGCTGTCCAGGTCAAGTCTCAAGTAAGTCCAAGTTGAGTCACTTAGAGTTGGTGACCAAGTCAGCAGCTTAAGAATGCTTTGACATTTATTATGGTTCATTTCTCCCTCTATATCGTCAGTGTGAGCATACAACCAAAGTATAACAGAATCAGTTTTATGTGCTCTTGCCATTAAATGCCTCTCCGTTTTTTCAAACATACAGTTGTGGATTGTAGCCAAATATTTTTGTGCACACTTTGGTGTATTGTCCAAAACGGGCCATTTTGAACCAAACAAATACAGTGCCACTGGGCATTGTACACTTACAAAGTTCAAAGTGTGAATGGAAAACAATTGTGACAGGCATGTGTTTTTTAAGGAAATGCCACCCCTGTCTCATAACCCCTCACAAGAACATCTGAGAAGTAAGGTTTTCACTACTGATAATTCAGTTTATGTGGATCAGAGGACTCAACCTTAAGAATTAAAGGAAAGTAATGGTATTCAGCATAGAAGAAGAAACATTTTTTAAGCAAAACTAAACATTTAAGTCCAACTCACTCACAAAGTCATGTACAAATTGAGTCTTGTGTTAAACATAGATCATGCCAAATCATAAAATAATGATAATAAGAAGTATTTGACTTCGGCATCACGGCTAAGAGGCGTTCCACAACTGATTTCCCAATTTACAGTACTGTGCAAAAGTCTTAGGCCACCATTAGATTTGTTGTTTTAGGAATTGTATAATGACCATATATAATATATCCGCTAAACTTTAGCATATCTTAGCCTTTCACCCTGTTCCCCTTCCAAAAAGTTAGTTCTTGGCTGCTACCCAAAAGACCATACCTGATCCAACTTGGCATCCCAATGAAGCTGCCAGATGCTGCTATCGCTCAAGTGTAAGGGTAAATCACACAAAATACTTGCCACTGTAGCCTATAGAAGCTGTTTATTTATTAATACTGCCTACAAATGTCTTGTATTTTCTGGTTGTATTCTAATAAAGAGACTGAGAAATAATTCCTTATTCATATATGGTCGTTATACCATTGCTAAAACAATAGTAGGTCTAATCTAATGGTGGCCTAAGACTTTTACAAAGTACTGAACTCCCTTGTCTATTCACTTAAATACATTATACACCATACATAGTGTTTTAATTGCTTTTTGTGTGGGACACAACTTTTGTGTCAAGACCATCTCCCACTCATCCCAGGTGAACACATAACGTTAGTTACGTGAATTTAGTAAATTTCCTACTTTTGTGATTTAATTTTACCTCCTTCCTTTCCACACAACTTGGCTTGGCACAAGAGGTGTAGGTTTACTCGACTCCTGAAACGAAGTAGAAGGACAACCATGGTAACAAGATTCAGCTGAGATAGAACATGTTAGAAAAGAATAACCATCTAAATGAATGACTTTAAATTCACTTACAAAAGGAGATGTTGCACTCCGCCTGTGTAGTGGCATATTCTCAGATCCTCGGTCTGTATGAATAGGAAAACAGAGAATAATGTATGTTTAAGTGAGAAGAGTTATCATTTATCACCTGGTCAGAATGAAGAAATACCTGATGCCTAAACTCTCACCCAGTGCTTCCGAGTTTTGACTGCGTTCAGACTCCATCTTCACAGTAACTGGTGGTAAGGTGGCGACACCTAGTGGTGTCTGGTCGTTCTTTAGCGCTGACGTTGACAGGGATGGAGGACGGGCTACAGAGTCAGGAGACCGCTTAAATTCAGGGGGTTTTACTTCATCTTGGTGACCGTTCTGGTGCCTGGAACGTCAAGGTCAGAATATGCAGTGGAATTGCTGAATCTCAGTGTAGAACCGCGATCCACCTCTATGACTCATTTTGCTTAAGCTTTATACAGGTAAGCGACGTTTAACGTCCATCCGGTAACGTCCGTTTGCTTTGACGGTCGAGGTCTTCAGATTTATAATACATTATAATAGGAAATAAAAATCTGTCTTTGAACTCCAGACGTTGCTGCAGAAACAGATTCAAAACGGCAAAGACACTGTACACCCAGGAAAAAAATACTGCAAAATTTTACATTGAAACTGTTCCAGTGTTTATGATACCACTTCCAGTGTTTAATGATACTGAGTGCAAAGTTTATTTTGATATAACTGTGAAATTCAGTTTTGCAATTTTAGTCCTCTTACATGTTTACAGTTCAACTATGAACAGTGAATAGTAAATTAAACAGATCTTATAGTAAATAAATAGTAAATTTAAATGTAAAGTTTATATTCAGTTTTAAGTTCATTTTTTATACAGGTCTTTTAGGATTTGTTTTAGGGCATCCAAAAGCAATAGAACTAGTATTTTCTCAGTTAAAGGGACTAAGTAGGTCAGATCTTAAAGTGTACAGTAAAACCATGAACATTAAACTTAACTGACTTAACTAAACGTAACTTACTTTAATTTTGTCAAAGTACAAAGTCAAAGTAATTTCAGTAATTTTGAAATAAAATACGTCTATGAGTTGCAGAAACATGTCACAAGGAAACACTGTTTAATTTTTTTTTTATCAAATGTCCTTTATAAAGGACAACGGGACATGGTATAGTCATTTTCTTTATGTATTTTGTGTTTCCCCGTCTGCATCAGATCAAAAAGCAAGTCCCAGTGTCCACTAGAGGACATTAGAAACAGTACACTTAAGTGGTTAAACAGAAGTGCAAATCAGTAAAAATAAAACTGCTTTGAAAATGACCTAAAACTGTTTTCTACGTAAAACATGTAAATTATATGCTTTAGAAAAATCATTAATACATATTATTCATCAATTCACTTCTCTCGCGTGCGTAAAACGTTTTTTCTGAGATTGCAGTCATTTTGAAAAAGCAGATCCCCTCACAAATGTCATATCAGTGTAAAGGCCAGGAAGTCCTCTAGATGGCGCATCAGCTTTAAGCTCTGTAGATTACATGGTTATTGAAATATTCTTTGTGAACTCATGTCCCCCACAGAGGACAAAAATGAATGGACTGTGGGACTGTGGTAGCCTAGTGGTTAAGTTACTGGACTATGGACCAGAAGGTCCAGGGTTCAATAGTTGAAAAAAGTGACTTATTTCAATTTAATTTTTTAAAACCTGGTCAGGTCTGGTGCCCATCCCCAGAGAGTACAAAGCACAGATGTAAGCTTGCTCTGGATTGGACAAAAATCTAGGAATAGGAAGGGAATAGGAAGAGGATAGGGATAGTTGCAGGGAAATGATTCCTCTACTGGCCTCCCCTGCCTCAGACACAGCCAATCACGTCAGCATGTGATGCCCAACCTGGCCTGTAAGCACCATCACAGGGACTTGAACCTGAGTCCCTGCGATGGTGGGCTGCACCACTCTAGGGTCAAACATTCTGATTTAAAACCCACATTTAGACATAAGAAGGACACTCACTCTATTCGTCCACGGAGACTCTTCACCTCCTCTCTGAGTCGTTCATTGTCTTTCATCAGTGCGCTGATCTCACCCACTATATGAGGAGGACAGTCACAGCAAATAGCAAATATCACAGTTAGAGCAAGCAAACAGAAGACTACATCAAGAGTAGACATAACATTTGCATTATCTATTATTTGTCCATATACCTAATTCAACAATCAGAGAAAAGCAGGGATAAGATTAGAGATGTAGTCAGATACAGTCGAACCTTGTTGCAGAAAATGGTTCGGAGAGTAAATATTTTCATTAGTGCATAGGGGAAAAATCCTATTTTGTTCCGGCTTAAAGAAAAAAACAAAACATTCTTTAACCAACATCCGCACAATATTAGACTTCCTGACTCTCCGGCATGTTATCTGTGTTTGGGAATCTCGACTAGAAATGCAGAAAATGCACATTGTATAAGGCATTACATTTATGTGCATTAATGGAGTTGTACTGCATACTCAAACAATATATGAACACAGAAAAAAAGCCACATACCACTTATTTTTCACTATTTCTCTTTGCAAGTGTTATTGTGGTCTTCCTTTTTGGTTGGCTGTTATTACTAACCTTCTTGGGACCCATGGTGTCTTATTAGTACTAAGACTATACACTATACATATACAGTGGTGCTTTAAAGTTTTTTTCTATAGAGTTTTCTATAGTTCTGCATACATATGACCTAAAACATCATCAGATTTTCACACAAGTTCTAAAATTAAATCAAGAGAACCCAGTTAAACAGATGAGACAAAAATATTATACTTGATAATTTATTTATTGAGGAAAATGATTCAGTATTACATATTAGTGAGTGACAAAAGTATGTGATCCTTTGCTTTCAGTATCTGGTGTGACCCCCCTGTGCAGCAATAACTGCAGCTAAACGTTTCCTGTAACTGTTGATCAGACCACATACTTTTGCCACTCACTATTTTAGGTCATATTTATGCAGAAATACAGAAAATTCTAAAGGGTTCACCAACTTTCAAGCACCACTGAATATACAGTGTACAATATACATATATATTTAAAGAAATTAAAATCAAAATAAACCATGAGAAAGCTTACAAAGAATTTTAGCACCTGCACTGAGTGAGAGCTATGATTTCAGGTTGGAAAGGGCACGGGTTTTCCTCATCGAAATGCATCATAAACTGAATTTGATGAGTTGCGAAGAGGTCTACTGCCAAGGTATAAATAAAAAGTAATATAAATAAAAAGGTATAAATAAAAAGTGCTCTCAAAAGTTGTTCTAGCACTGGATAAACTAGTTTAGGTTTCTTACTCACACGAGGAGATGTGGAGGTGTAGGTAGAGGCAAAAACATTATGTGAGTACGTTATGCTAATACACCGATCTGTGTGCAAATTGATTTGTACATCAACTGGTCCGGCATTTATGAGCTATTGATTCAGATAGCGGATTATGGGATTTAAATACCACGTGTTATTTCCACCCGGAAATTCAGATAATTTGCATATAGGGGTTCAATTGTACTCATTTTTCTAATTCTATCCTATTTGCATGTATTGACTTCCAATTACGTTTTCCGTAATACAGCTTTCACCAACCAATGAGAATAAAGAACTCGTGGAATCACCACATTATTCGTGTATTATGCTTGATTCTGATCTAGAACTGAAATTCTTGTCGCGTTGTGCCATTGGTGGTGCATCTATGATTTGCTGATCTACAATCAGGTGATCATCAAATGACAGAGTTGGATACAAACAACCGTAACTCAACTACAGTACTGTGCAGAAGTCTTAGGTCACCATTTGATTAGATATTCCATTGTTTTAGCAATGCTATTATGACCATATAAAATTATTTCTCAGTCTGTTTATTAGAATACAAATAGAAAATACAGGAACTTTGTATGCAGTATTAAAAATTGAATCTGAAAAAAAAGTTGACCCTTCTACTTCGAGAGGTTCCGGGTTCATATCCTGGACGAGCCCGATATTCAGTGCTCACTGCTTGGTTGTGCAGTCAGACTATGTGATACAAAGATAGCTTTTCACCATTCATGTTTCTGAGGATCTACTTACACTATATTGTTCATTCAACCGTCTGAATTCTTGGGACTGTGGTAGCCTAGTGGTTAAGGTACTGTACTATGCACCAGAAGGTTCAGGGTTCAAATTCCACATCTGCTAAGCTGCCACTGTTGGGTCCTTGAGCAAGGCCCTTAACCCACAATTGCTTGGATTGTAAGACTGTATCAATTGTAAGTCGCTCTGGATAAGGGCGTCTGCTAAATGCTGTAAATGTATATGTACTGTCTGAAGGAGATTGATCAGGAATGGTCTTTTTTGGAAGAGTAGCAGCCAAGAAATTACTTTTTCAGAAGGGGAAAAGGGTGAACAGGCTAAGATATGCTGAAGCTAACAAAGATTGGAATGAAGATCAGTGGAAAAGAGTATTATGGAGTAATGAATCCAAGTCTGACATTTTTGGGTCCAATCATCGACAATATGTCATATATGGTCAATAAACTAAAACAAAAAATCTAATGGTGGCCTAAGACTTTTGCACAGTACTTTTTCTAAAGGGTAAAACACTCAAGAACCTATAAGACTAATCCCAACTTCTGGTCAAACTGAGAATCTATCGCTACTTTATGAAATTCTTTTCATAAATTCTTCAGTCTACCTGTACGTAAGGACCAGTTATCAGTGACTGCATATGCATAGCCTACTTAGTATGGAGATGTGCTGCAGGCTCTGTAGATGGGAGCTCTCATAATCCTGCTGTCTCTTCTTGGCCATCTCCTGAGTGACTGTACACCTATCGCACAAGCCTGCTCGCAACCTGAGAATAAACACAGACCCACAAGTTAATACCCACACTCCCAAAACTGGTGGCTGGATTAAGTAAGGCTGTAATCCAGACTGATTAATAGCATTTCAAATGAATGGAAAGGAATTGAAACGAATACATACATGTTTTCGAGCTGTTTTATGTTCTCTGTGAGCATCTTGTGTTGCTCCCTCAGTTGCTGGTTCCTGTTGTACAGTTCCTCCAATCTCTTTGCATCACTGCAACACAAATCAAGCAAATCACATCTAGTCTAGCATCTTTTATTCAAAGCTTCAGTACGGCAGTGGTTTTATGCAAACAATGCAGGCAATATATTGTGTGTGTACAGTAATAGTCGATGTGTGTAATTACATCACATCGAGCTTGAGGATGCGTTTACCATCTTTCCAATCAATACATCCTTATCCTTATGCTAATACAGGGGTGAAAAATGGGACAGCCAACGTCCAGTCCAGTCAGTAAACTGTGCTATGGTTCACACCTCCAGCACTTTTTAATTATTATTATTATTATTATTATTATTATTATTATTATTATTATTATTATTTTATTCAGATTCTTCATTTAATTCCAGGGTTGCAATAGCACAGCCCAAAAGAAGCGAACTGCCTAAAAATAAATAAATAAGAAATAAATAAAGCCACAAATCAGGAGACCTACTGCAATGTGAGAGAGTGAGTACTTGAAAGTTAATTTAAGTTACATGAGGTATTCAACACTATTATAAAACAAGCTTTGTGCTAATCATTTTGCCCAACTTTTGATTAATGTAAGTGTTTTAAGCATGTTTAAGCTAGGCTATGCTGTGTGATATTTTTATTTTGTGTATCCAGAAGAGTTTTTACAATAACTGTACTGTAAAAGAAAACATAACTGATCAAAATATACTGTCAGTTACAGTGGTGCTTGAAAGTTTGTGAATCCTTTAGAATTTTATATATTTCTGCATAAATACAGTGGGGCAAAAAAGTATTTAGTCAGCCGCTGATTGTGCAAGTTCTCCTACTTAGAAAGATGAGAGAGGTCTGTAATTTTCATCATAGGTACACTTCAACTATGAGAGACAAAATGAGAAAGAAAATCCAGGAAATCACACTGTAGAATTTTTAAAGAATTTAATTGTAAAGTATGGTGGAAAAGAAGTATTTGGTCACCCACAAACAAGCAAGATTTCTGGCTCTCACAGACTGGCTCTCACTAACTTCTTTAAGAAGCTCTTCTGTCCTCCACTTGTTACCTGTATTAATGGTTCCTGTTTGACCTCGTTATCTGTATAAAAGACACCTGTCCACAGCCTCAAACAGTCAGACTCCAAACTCAACCATGGCCAAGACCAAAGAGCTATTGAAGGACAGCAGGAAGAAAATTGTAGACCTGCACCAGGCTGGGAAGAGTGAATCTACAATAGGCAAGCAGGTTGGTGTGAATAAATCAACTGTGGGAGCAATTGTAAGAAAATGGAAGACATACAAGACCATTGATAATCTCCCTCAATCTGGGGCCCCACTCAAGATCTCATCCCGTGGGGTCAAATGATCATGAGAACGGTGAGCAAAAATACCAAAATAACATCAAGGGACCTGATGAATGACCTGCAGAGAGCTGGGATCAAAGTAACAAAGGCTACCATCGTAACACACTACACCAAGAGGGACTCAGATCCTGCAGTGCCAGGCGTGTCCCCCTGTTTAAGCCAGTACATGTCCAGGCCCGTCTGAAGTTTGCCAGAGAGCATATAGATGATTCAGAAGAGGATTGGGAGAATATCATGTGGTCAGATGAAACCAAAATAGAACTTTTTGGTAAAAACTCAACTCGTCGTGTTTGGAGGAAGAAGAATGCTGAGTTGCATCCCAAGCACACCATACCTACTGTGAAGCATGGGGTGGAAACATCATGCTTTGGGGCTGTTTTTCTGCAAAGGGGACAGGACGACTGATCCGTGTTAAGGGAAGAATGAACAGGGCCATGTATCGTAAGATTTTAAGATAAATCCTCCTTGCATCAGTGAGAGCATTGAAGATGGAACATGGCTGGGTCTTCCAGCATGACAATGATCCCAAACACACCGCTCGGGCAATGAAGGAGTGGCTCCGTAAAAAGCATTTCAAGGTCCTGGAGTTATTTTGGCCCACTGTAGCTGGGCCAAAAATATCAGCTGCAGTGTGTGCAAAACCTGGTCAAGACTTATAGGAAACGTTGACCCCTGTCATTGCCAACATAGGTTATGTATGATATGAAGTATTGAGTTGAACTTTTGTTATTGACCAAATACTTATTTGTCACTAATACTTATAATACTTGTAATACTTATATCACTCATATGTAATATTAGATCATTTTCCTCAATAAATAAATGAATGAAGTATAATATATTGTCTCATTTGTTTAACTTGGTTCTCTTTATCTACTTTTAGGACTTGTGTGAAAATCTGATGATGTTTTTGGTCATGTCTATACAGAAATCTAGAAAATTTTAAAGCGTTCACACACTTTCAAGCACCACTGTCATTACAATCAGTGGAACTCACCAGTTCTTCTTATTGGTTAGTTCTTGTACCTTTAGCTGCAACCCTGTTTAATGAAAAAATCAAAACAGAAAATTAGGAACCAACAGACACCAATATTTCAAAAGCATATGAACATTTAACTATTTTAATCTCATAAACTAATATTGTTATAATATTAGAATATATAATTATTATAGCAAGTAGTACTGTGGGATACGTAAAGTCTTACCCTGATCTCAAAACAGCTTTCACAACCATCATTCACAACCACTATTCAAATTACTAGAGGAAGACTAGATCCCTGGTGACTTGTAAGCTGGTTTATTAGCAGTTAATTAGAGAAACTGTTAAATCACTGGCAATATAATGATCTGTAGCCTTAGCTAGTTTCTGTAACATATCAGCATTAAGGCGGGAAATCGTGGACTGCATGGACTCAGTGGCACAACTGTGATTAGATTTTTGAATAACAAATTTTACCAAATATTCATAACTTTATAAAGGTTGTGTTATATATTTTGCCAGTAAAATATGCCTTGTGACACCAATGATGGATTGTTGCCCTGTCTGGAGCTGTTTCCTGCCTTGTGCCCTGTGCTGCTTGTTATACTGTGGCTCCCTGTGAGCCTGTCATGGATTAGACCGGTATGAAAATGAATGATGAGTTTTGATCTTACTTTGTCTGCCTTTGTTATATTCAGACAAAAGTTACAGTCAATGGAGTCATGTGTTCTGAAATGCATTCTTATTGCTAGGTAATTATCAACTAAACCTGGAGGTGCTGCGAGCATTTTCATTCAAGGTTTCATTCAATATTCTCAAGTTTTCCTTCACTCTACTCAAGTTTCATTCAGTATTCTTAAGGTTCATTCAATATTTCCTGAATGACACCACCCATTGTACACTCATTGACAAAAATATAATGCACCCCAGATAGATAGAAATGTCGGATTGCTGGAAAACTCAGCATGCAGTTTATGTCACAGGCAGACATATAAATGATTACAGCTGTGGTATGATTAGACACTGGATCTTGCCACAAGACAGCATAAAAGTGCTTCCCCTGCCTCTCTATAAAAACACTCTCAGATTCTACTTTTGGGTAGCTGGTACCTCTTTTGTGAGAGATCATTGACTGTTAGACATGCCCTTATAACGCACTCGAAGACATTTTGCCCCAGTTGGGCAGACTTTGAGAGGGGCACCATCATTGGACTGAGAGAAGCAGGATGGTCGTCTCGACAAATTTGCCCACCATCTAGGCCATTTTGACCCTAGCGGTTAGGAGGTGGTTGGGAGCATTGGTTCCGTGAGGGGCACACTCACACAGCGAACAGGCACTGGATGGCCCAGACAGACCACCGGTAGAGAGGATTGTTTGATTCCCACAGTATCTTTGTCCTCCATTCAGACACAGGTGGCACCTTCACTACACACCCCTGTCTGTGCCTGGACCATTTCCAGGTGCTTATCAGGAGGAAATTTGTTGTCACGGTGCCTATTACATGTCCTGCCACTGACAGCCAGGCACCGTCAGCTTTGTTTGTTGCAGTGATGTCGTGAACAAGAACTTGGAATGCTATGGGACCATATTGTCTTTAGCGGTGGAATCCAGGTTCTGTTTGAGATTCGATTGACAGTCAGGTTTGAGTATGGGGGCCTCAAGGTGAGCTCTTCAATCTTGCCTTTATTGTGGAGTGACACACTGCCCCAACTGCTTGTGTGATGATCTGGGAAGCCATCGCATATGGACCAGTCGGTCCACCTGTAGTAGTGATATGGAGGGATACTAACAACTCAGCGATATGTGCAGAAACATCCTGTGGCCACGTGTTTCCCTCTGATGGCAGGGCTTCCAACTGGCAGTTTTCAACAAGATCATGCTCGCCCAAGCACAAGAAGGATTTCCCAGGAATGTCTTTTTCAGGTTTGTGAGATTTATTGCAAATCAAACATTTTTGGGACCAGCTTTTATACCAGCTTCAGCAAACCATGAGTGTGGAGGATCTACAGACCCAGCTGTGGGCAAATGTGTCATAGACGCATGTCTAACAGTCAACAATCTCTCACCAGGAGGTTACACCACCCAAAAGTAGTCGCTGAGAGCCTTTTATAGGGCAGCAAGGGAAGCACTTTTTGCCATCTTGTGGCAAGTCCCAGTGCCTAATCAGACAATACCTATAATCATTTACATATCTGCCTGAGACGTAATTGCATGTCGAGATTTGTAGCAATCTGACATTTCTATCTGGGTGCTTTATTTTTTTGCCAATTAGTGTATATCCAATGATCAGTTATAACATGATCAATTGAGATCTGGGAAATTTGGAGGCCAAAGTCAACACTTTGAACCCTGGGTCCTGTTCCTCAAAACATTCATGACCAGTCTATGCAGTGTGGCAATGGGCATTATCCTGCTGAAAGAGGCTACTGCCATTAGAGTATACCATTACCATGAAGGGGTGTAATTGGACTGTAACAATGTTTGGGTAGGTGATATGTGTCAAGTAACAATCCACATGAACGCCATAACCCAAGGTTTCCCGGCAGAGTATTGCCCACAGCATTGCAGTTCAGTTATTCACTTCACCTGTCAGCAGTTTTAATGTTTTTAATCATTTGTATTGAGACCCTTGGCTACTATTAATGAATACAAATACACATTCAGACACCGATATCCAACTCATGTGTCCCTGTGACAAATGGGAGTTTATTAGCAATTTATTCATAAATATGTATTGACCTCGTTATTTTTTGTGATGTTTAATATGTGTTAACCTTAGGTAGGTTTAAGTAGGTTATCGGGCACGAAAAACATACTTAACAACTAATTTTGTATTTAGATTATACAAATTATTTTCAGGGAAACTGTAAACATGACTTTTCTCAAGCTCACCTTCTAGCTCTTGCTCATGGATGTCTTTCAGCTTGTGGAGCAGCTCAGTGAAGCTTTCTACAGCCATCCTTCTACAGAGAGAGAGGGAGGGGTAGAGGGAGAGAGAGATTTGAAATTGCATATAAAAGTGAGTCGTGGCATTCTGCAAGTGTCCTTTCCAATAGATGACCTGTCATCAGTGCATACATACATGACCAATCTTTAGTGGTTTCATGACGGATTAAGAAGAACCTTACTACTGATACACAGGTCAGATCAAATCGCAGATATTTTTAAAAGTACACACAAATGTTCCAGCTTACTTGAGATCAAAAGGCTCTTAAGGTGAACGGTGCTAAAATAGCCGAGAGGAGATATTAGGAACAATTACAACCTATCCTGGTCAGACTGGTTCCACCACAGTGCTCTAGGCATAGCTTTATTTGTGTATGTCTGTGTGGGTGTTGAATATGTATATGAGAGTGTGAGACAGCTAGAGAATTACTAAAGAGTGAGAAAGTGAAACTATGTACAGTGTTATATAATGTATTCACCTATCACATATGTATAAATAACGTATCCACAGCAGTATCATCTGGCACCCAACAGACATGCTCCTGACATTCAAAATGAAGCTCTGGATCTTATCTCAAACATCCTGAGGAAATCATTCTTTCCAGCCTGGACTCTTGACATGTGGCCTGCAGGATAGTGATCGTGAAATTTAAGCCTTAAAAGATCAGATCGGATTACTAAACAAACATCCTCTGGTCCCCCAATAGCAACGGCCTGATCAGACAGGTCTAGTTCTGCTGACTGCATGTTCTGACATTTAAATAAGCAAAGAGAGAAAGACAGAGGCGCAATCGTCTAGCTGGTCTGAAATCTTGTCTATAGTCACTTGCTGAAGAACTGAATTACGAGGCCCATTTACACTCTAAGTTAGCATACCATCGTGTTTCCTTTGCAAGGGGAACCTGGTTTAAAGTAAGTAACGGCAACCCAACTGCCACACATGGCCTGTCAGTTGGATTGAGAACCAGTATTACTCACTGTACTAGAGGCACCAAAGATGTGCCACGGCAAGCTTTTTCATAAACATTTGTATAAACGGAGCAAACGAGTTTGACGTTATACGCTGAGGGCACTCTGCAGGGTGTGGTTCAGGTAGCAATGCCCCCCCAACACCCCCCCCCCCCACACCCACACACCCCCCTCAGCTTCATCTCTTGCCAGCGATGTAAATTTACCGCACATACTTGACTTGTTATAATCAGAGTCTGCTTTTTCACAATTGTTGCTCTTTTGGAATATTTCTGAGAACACGTTTACCAAAGCAGTTTTAATAAATGTGCCAGTTTCATTGACATTCTAAAAGACATGAACAACCAGGCCTTTCAAACATAAAGAGCTTTAAATGTGTAGAACCTGGCACACATGCTGAAAGAGGTTACATCTATATGGAGTATTCATGTTCTTCCTGTGTCTCCATAGGTTTTTCCTCACATTAGCTGCTCACTTCAGGTCCTTCCACAACATTTTGATTGGATTAAGGTCAGGACTTTGACTTGGCCATTTCAAACATTACCTTTATTCTGCTTTAACCATTCTTTGGTAGAACGACTTGTGTGCTTAGGGTCTTGCTGCATGACCCACCTTCTCTTGAGATTCAGTTCATGCACAGATGTCCTGACATTTTCCTTTAGAATTCTCTAATTCAGAATTCATTGTTCCATTAATGATGGCGAGACATCCTGGTCCAGATGCAGCAAAACAGGCCCAAACCATGATACTACCAACACCATGTTTCACAGATGGGATAAGGTTCTTATGCTGGAATGTAGTGTTTTCCTTTCTCATCTGTCCACAAAACATTCTGTCTCCTTGCAACCCCCCATGCACATATATATACTGGCAATGTTCTTCTGATGGTGGACTCATGAACATTAACATTAGCCAATGTGAGAGAGGCCTTCAGTTGCTTAGAAGTTACCCTGGGGTTCTTTGTGATCTCACCAACTATTACACGCCTTGCTCTTGGAGAGATCTTTGTTGGTCGACCACTCCTGGGGAGGGTAACAATGGTCTTGAATTTCCTCGATTTGTACACAATCTGTCTGACTGTGGATTGGTGGAGTCCAAACTCTTTAGAGTTCCTCAGAAATCTCCTTTGTTCGTTCCATGATACACTTCCATAAACATGCGTTGTGAAGAGCAGACTTTGATAGATCCCTGTTCTTTAAATAAAACAGGGTGCCCACTCACACCTGGTTATCATCCCATTGATTGAAAACACCTGACTGTAATTTCACCTTCAAATTAACTGCTTCTTCTAGAGGTTCACATACTTTTGCCACTCACTAATATGTGATATTGGATCATTTTCCTCAATAAATAAATGACCAAGTATAATATTTTTGCCTTATTTGATTAACTGGGTTCTCTTTATCTACTTTTAGGACTTGTGTGAAAATCTGATGATGTTTTAGGTCATATTTATGGAGAAATATAAAAAATTCTAAAGGGTTCACAAACTTTCAAGCACCATATAAAGTATATACAGTACCAGTCAAAAGTTTGGACACACCTTCAAATTCAGTGGTTTTTCATTATTTTAAAATGAATACTAAAGTCATCCAAACTATGAAGAAATACAAAAATAAGGGTTAAACAAACCAAACTTTGTTTTATATTTTAGATTCTTCAAAGTAGGCACCTCTTGCTTAGTTGACAGCTTTGCACATCTTGGCATTTTCTCAGTCAAGTTTATGAGGTAGTCACCTGGAATGGCTTTCAGTTAACAGCTTTGCTTTGTCAAGAGTTAGTTTGTTGAATGTCTTACCCTCTTAATGTGTTTGAGACCATCAGTTGGGTTGTGAAGAGGCAGAGTTGGAATAGAGTGAATAGCCCTATTTAAGTAATGTTCTAATCCATATGATGGCAAGAACTACTCAACTAAGTAAAAAATGTACTAATTACTAAAGTAAATTACTTTAAGAAATGAAGGTCAGTCAATCCAAAAAATCACAAGAACTTTGAAAGTATCCTGAAGTGCATTCGCAAAGAGCATCAAACGTTATGATGAAACCCGCTCTCATCAGGACCGCCCCAGGAAAGGAAGACCAAGAGTTACCTCTGTTGCACAGGATAAGATCATCAGAGTTACCAGCCTCAGAAACCACAAGTTAACAGCACCACAGATAAGATCACATCTAAATGCTTCATAGAGTTCAAGCAGCAGACACATCTCAACATAAACTGTTCAGAGAAGACTGCGTGAATCTGGACTTAATGATCAAATTGCTGCAAAGAAGCTACTTCTAAGGAAGAACAACAAGAGGAAGACAATGGATTGGGCCAAGGAACACAAGGAATGGACATTACCCCAGTGGAAATTTGTCCTTTGGTATGTATATGAACTGTTACAACTGTCTCTAGCCATAACACTTAAGATGACTGTATGATGGACCTGATACTTTTTTGTTTTGACGGAAGCCAAAAATGCATTGATAGACAGAATTGCAAACAACACGAAACATCAGCCAGATGAAGCAGCAACTCAACGAGTGAATGTGAACCAATTTATATATTTATAGATTAGAGAGAATATACAGGTAATATAGGGCAGACACTTACGAACTCCATTTACAGCTTGTTATAATTAAGCAGCGGAAAGTCATACACACGAACAAAAAAAGCCTCTAAACACATCAATGGAGTTAGTTTCAAAACAAATGTGAGCTAACAATCAAGCGAGCACACAACCAGTAAGGTAGAGAAGGAATTTGAACTTTGGGGTTTCCGGGCCAGCATCCAGTACCTTAAAGTGCTAGGCTACAGTCCTCTTTATATATAGTGGCAGTAAGTAGGGGCTGTGGGGGTCCGCTTGTCTTGGAGAACACAAGACAAAGGCATAAAGGTCCTAGATAGGAACCCAGTCCATTGCAGGGATGATCACTTGACTGGTTTCTCCTCACTCAGACAGAGGCAATCATGGCTATATGTGACACCTGACCCGTCCAGAAGTCACAGCTGGGACTCAACCCCGAGTCTTCCAAGGTGGAGGCCCGCGTATTAGAGTGCCTGTTATGCTAATGATTATAAATTTATAACGTGTTCTAATGTTCTAATTCTAATTTATTACATGTTCTATAATTTCTGTGTGCTAATTCTAAATGAGAATGGCGTTCTACTGTACATACAGTAGCAGATCTTTTCCTTAATGTCTTTAATGTTCTATCTTGCATTCACTGTGTCAGTATTGGACTAGCCATTTTTCTCTGTGTCTTTAAGATGTGAACAATTCTACATAGCCTTCCTGACTAGACTGTCCTGGAATGAATGGTGTTAAGGTTATGACTTTTGCTGCTCTCTTTTAATGTGTTTGGAAACAGCCTGTTGTCCCCCACTCCCTCCGCCTGTGTGCGTGTTGGGATATGTCAGCTCAGTGTCCCACATTACCGGGCAAGAGCAAGAAAGAACCTGTCCCTCAGAGCAAAGAAATCACTGATCACTCGCACATACACACCCACCATGTACGCAAGAGCATGCTCTAATAAGCACTCATGCTCAAGCGAAACGCACATGCATATGTATACCTGGGCAACACACACACACACACACACACACACACACACACAATGTTAACAACCTTATATTGTATATATGTTGGTCATAGAGCAGTATCATGCAAGCAGGCTCAATTACCATATGTTTATGGACGCACTCTGATTAAAGAGATGCTTAAATGTGTCACTTAAGACAAGAATTTATAAGCTGCATATAAGCTAAATGGTTTGCTGTATTAAAACCAATGAATACACTTTATATCTATAATCACATGATTACCTAACCTTATAAACAGTTTACATGACTCAACAGGCACCTACTACTAAAGACTATGAATATAAGTACTATGTCGTTAGGTCCATACAAGAACTGGATGGACAGTGAAATGAAGGCAGTCAGTCATATTATATTTGGGAGTCAGTTATGGGCTCATGCTATTATTACAATCAGATTGTGATGAAGCACATGCTATTCTTGTTTCATTCTCACACCTTACACTCTATTTATATAGTATCCACAGGTAAAACAAATACCTAACTCACCCTGTGCCACTTTGTGGAATGCAGATCTCGACTCCAACAGCTGTCAATCACGGTGTCTGCCAATCCCATGCAGCCCACTGGATCGTCACCCAGGCTCCCTCCCCGCTGCCGGCTCCTTATCAAGTTCCTACTGTATTCGAAGTCGGAGGAAATTGAGAAAATCCAAGTCAAAATAGTAAGAGGAATGGCATGGACGAATCTTTCTTTCACCCTGATCTCTCCTTCTACTTTACCCTCCATCCACACCCCCCCTCCTGTGGCAGAGGAGAACAGGTCGGTGCAGTTCCCTGCCTGAACACACAACCACCAGTTCTCCCTGGATAAACCGGTCCTACTGAAATCCCGCTGAACCTGACTGACCAGATTTGCACAGTGAGAGAGCGGGGAAAAAAAATCTAGGAAGGATATAGAGAACCTCAAACACACAAAGCAGCTTTTTTTCCACATAGATTTGGTCATGCAGGAAAGAGCCAGGGGGGCACTAGAGAAAGAGGGATCCACATTGTGCCTGGTTGAACTTCAGAATAGTTGAATTAGATGGTTGTGAAGTGGAGCACTGATTTGACTGGAGACTCTGTTCAGAGTTTGCTTAACAAATGCAATTAGGTCACTTCAACAAGCATGCAATAAGCTTTCCATTAAAGAGATGATCTATACTTGATACATAAATACAGAATTTATATCTCAGGTCGTTTCTTTATGCTTAAGCAAGAAAGCCGTGCAAATTTCCACACATATCACAACGTGCATGCTCACACAAAGTCTATTCACAAACAGTGTGGTGGACCAAAAGCAATTTGATCTCAACGTGATACACGGCCCTAACATGCAACAGGAGGAAGTGCAGGTACAGAACTGGGCAGCAGAAAACAGAGACTAAGTTTCATTCACTTTTAGTGAAACACATGAGTAGATCCATTACTCCAAGAATGTGCATCTAAAGGTTAGACTGTTGCTTGCAGTAGATCATGTGATAGCTTTGACCAGACCCATGTGAAGGCAGACATTTTGGCAATGCTAACAATGCTAGCAGAGAACAAAAATGAGAACATGAATTTCTCACATTGTTTTTTTCACTGACTGGCTGAAGGTTTCCTGATTCCTAAGTACCAGCTGGACCAGCTCTGACCGGCTGGCACCTCCTCCCCAATACCGTAATACAGAAAAGAAAAGAACAAAAGGGGATTATATTTATTTCAATAGCTGTAACTCTAGTCCCAATTAGTGTGGTCTGGTGGAATTTGTCTCACAATAAAACGTAAGTTTACCTTTTCAGCCATTTAGGTCAGACACAGTTTCAGCTGGCAGAGGCAAACCCTAGAACCTAAATTTACATAAAGTAATTTATCCAGATTGGCATACAACTGTTCCAATCATACAATGTATAATACAAGCACTTGTGGTTTAAGGGCCTTGCTCAAGGTCCCATCAGTGGCAGCTTGGCAGTGCTGGGACTGTGTGGTCCATAGACCTGTACCACAACCACTGTGCAACCACAGTCATCATTTCATTTGGAAGTTTATTACCTTTTGAAATATATGGCAGTCCTAGGTAGCCATTTCTTTTTTGGAGTTACGCACACTGACAAATAGGTGGTAGCTAAGTAACAACACCTGTTTACGTAACATGCAAAATATGCAAGAAATTTTGGCAATAATTTGATGACAGTACAAATTGTCATCTGATAATAGCAAGACACTGGGTCTGCATAAGTCTCACAACAGATGTTAGTTTAACAGCATTTTGTTTTTTCTATTTTCGTATTAGTTTCTGAGTTTTTACAGGTAGCTCGCATAGAACTTCTTGTTTAATAAACCAAGTAGTGGAGCACTTATTAACATTACATTGTGTTATTTTCATTTCAGTCTACACCCCTAGCCTACCAGGCATTTCTATTTTCGGTCGGATCTTAAAACCTGCCTTTACACACATGTAACTCAACAGGACTGATGACACTTGCATCCAGTTTACAGATGTTTAAATGCTATATTATTTCATCTCGGTTTGTCTTCTGTCTTTCTACACAAAACACAAAACTGATTACATATTTCAACTCCAAATCTGGAAAGGTTGGGATGTCATAGAAAATGCAAAAAAAAAAATTTATGGATGTCCCTGGAAAAGATGTCATCTTGAAGCCATCTCATGTTGTACTTGTAAATCTCAGTGTACGTTTCATCCACGTTTAGTCACCCACTGATTGTGCAAGTTCTCCTACGTAGAAAGATGAGAGAGGTCTGTTATCTTCATCATAGGTACACTTCAACTATGAAAGACAAAATGAGAAAAAAAAAAATCAGGAAATCACATTGTAGGATTTTTAAAGAATTTAATTGTAAATTATGGTGGAAAATAAGTATTTGGTCAATAACAAAAGTTCAACTCAGTACTTTGTAACAACCTTTGTTGGCAATGACAGAGGTCAAACGTTTCCTGTAAGTCTTCACCAGTTTGCACACACTGTAGCTGGTATTTTGGCCCATTCCTCCATGCAGATCTCCTCTAGAGAGGTGATGTTTTGGGGCTGTCGCTAGGCAATATGGACTTTGAACTCCCTCCACAAATTTTCTATGGGGTTGAGGTCTGGAGACTGGCTAGGCCACTCCAGGATCTTGAAATGCTTTTTACGGAGCAACTCATTCGTCGCCCAAGCAATGTGTTTGGGATCACTGACATGCTGGAAGACCCAGCCACGTTCCATCTTCAATGCTGTCACTGATGGAAGGTGGTTTTGGCTTAAGATCTCATGATACATGGCCCCTTTCATTCTTCCCTTAACACGGATCAGTCGTTCTGTCCCCTTTGTAGAAAAATAGCCCCAAAGCATGATGTTTCCACCCCCATGCTTCACAGTAGGTATGGTGCAACTCAGCATTCTTCTTCCAAACACGGCGAGTTGAGTTTTTACCAAAAAGTTCTATTTTGGTTTCATCTGACCTCTTCTGGATCATCCATATGCTCTTTGGCAAACTTCAGACGGGCCTGAACATGTACTGACTTAAGCAGGGGGACACGCCTGGCACTGCAGAATCCGAGTCCCTCTCGGCGTAGTGTGTTACTGATAGTAGGCTTGGTTACTTTGGTCCCAGCTCTCTGCAGGTCATTCATCAGGTCTCTCCATGTAGTTCTGGGATTTTTGCTCACCGTTTTCATGATCATTCTGACCCCATGGGATGAGATCTTGCGTGTGGCCCCAGATCGAGGGAGATTATCAATGGTCTTGTATGTCTTCCATTTTCTTAAACTTGCTCCCACAGTTGATTTATTCATACCAACCTGCTTACCTATTGTAGATTCACTCTTCCCAGCCTGGTGCAGGTCTACAATTTTCTTCCTGGTGTCCTTCGACAGCTCTTTGGTCTTGGCCTTTGGTCTGACTGTTTTAGGGTGTGGACAGGTGTCTTTTATACAGATAACGAGGTCAAACAGGTGCCATTAATACAGGTATCGAGTGAAGGACAGAAGAGCTTCTTAAAAAAGAAGTTACAGGTCTGTGAGAGCCAGAAATCTTGCTTGTTTGTGGGTGACCAAATACTTATTTTCCACCATGATTTACAATTAAATTCTTTAAAAATCCTACAATGTGATTTTTTTTCTCATTTTGTTTCTCAGAGTTGAAGTGTACCTATGATGAAAATTACAGACCTCTCTCATCTTTTTTTCTCTCAGCTTTTTTGTCCCCCTGTAGAGATGATAGCACTGTTGACACTCTGAAATGTTCTGTGCATTATACATACCTGCATTACCTGTTTACTCTAAAATGAGGTGTCACATCATAACTGTGCAATCAGGTTTAGCATAAATACAGGGTTGGTTACTAAATAGCTAATCACTAAGTATTTCTAGAGGTTAGCTTGTTATAGTGGAAGCCAAGCTGCCACAGCATTCCTGCATGAAGACTTGGTTGCTTAAACACTCGGTTTCACAAAGACAGGGTATTCTACCTGCAGTAGTCCACTGAGGAAGAAACAATGAGGAAGGATAACTGAACACTCAACACAATCGTGTCTGTTATTCCTGACCTACTCCAACATCTAAAGATGTGTTTCTGAAGGATCCTCCTCCTTGCTCACCAAGCTTGTCTGTCTACCGAAGTCTGCCAATGTGGAATTGCTTAGGCCTCAAACTGTCAGTCAATTGTATTCAAAAGGCCCATTCGCACCAAAAGTTCTAGGAATGCAGGGCTTTTTTTGGTTTGGATCCACTTAGATGACTCAAAATAGTGTTGTACCTCCTCTGTCACATGTAGCCTTAGTAAAAACGTCTGTTCGCTTCTGTTTTTGTACCTTTTTAAAAGTGAAGATCTGGGGCCGTATTCATAAAGCTTCTTAAGAATCTTTTTAGAGAGCTCCCAACTTCGACTAAAAATTCCACCTAGGAGTTTTCGCTTAAGAGTGAATCCAAAGTGATCTGAGAGCAATTCTGAGCAAGGAGAAAAGTTTTATCTCAATCAGGAGGCAGGGTTGGATGCTAGGTATGACACATTCTTTTGAAGATTGCATTGGGTTGTCACCCCATCACTCATTCCCACTCTCTCCGTTTCTCTGTCACACACACACACACACACACACACACACACACACACACACACACACACACACACACACACACATGCACTCTTAACTAGGGAAATACTGTATAGCCTATTATAAGGCATTGAAATAACAGTCCTAGGCTATTTCTGCATATTGCACACTAATCACACACAAACATTTATTTGATTTATTTTATTAACAGGGTATGTAAAATGCTGATCATTTTTGTAGCCTACTTAATCTATTGGATAGTCTATGACCTGGAGGAAATGCAGCTCTGCTCTTTTCAGGTATGATAGCTGCCATCTCTAATCTATTTAACTAGTGGAGTTGGCTCACATGTAGCATTCATTTCGGCTGTTACACCATTGTTGCACTGGCTAGGAAATGTGAGCGAAATACAAGTATATTTAAAAATGGTGGATTGGCTCAACCCAAGTGCTTGTGTCACTATGCCTGGACTAATCTCTACATACTTGCATCACTCAGGGTTCCTATGCACTGAGAAATGACTCTGCCTTGAAATAGGAGGTAAAAAACTCTAAAAAAACTCTACATGGCGTTCTAAGAATTGCAGTCGTCCCCAGTTCCTGCGGTGGAAACACATGAGAAAGGGGGCACAGTTTTAGCTATGGAACTATGAAAAGGTTTCCCCTCTGAAAAAGAGCCTAAAGGTAACTGTCATCTCAGCCTATGCCTATCTTTTCACTTCTTAGCTCTCACAGAGACTCAGAAAACATAGCAAGACCTACTGCTTTGTCTTTAGCTTAATCATTCTCCCATACTCCTTGAACTTCTGGTGGAGGGGGTTTTGCTTTTTTCCTTAGCTCGGGCATTTATTTCTTCCTCATTCCCTGAACTTCCCTTCTTATACATTGAATTCTTACTGTTCCTGTGTTTAAGCCTTGGAACCTTCACATAATAGTGATACTGATCCTCTGGGTCTCTTTAATGATTAGCTTGATTCTCTTCTCTGCTCGTTTCCAGAGGTCCACAGTCCTTTGCTTCTAACTCAGACTCCCTAGCAATGGCACTATGTCACCAGTCTACCATCATCTCATTATGTTTTGATCTAACTTGCACAGCATCACAGCGCAGGCAGTCACGTTATTGAAACTGTGTCTGTTACCCGCATCTGTATTAAACGTAAACACACTCAAAAAGTCTGTTTTAATAATCTCATTAGTATAAACACAGATAGCTCCCATAGAAGTAAAAACTTTAGACTAAAGCAAGGATTACTTAACATTAGAACACTTACAAACAAAGCAATGATTGTAAATGAAATGATCACTTATAAACACTTACATGCTCTCTGTCTTAGAAACTTGGATTAGACCAAATGAATACTTAGCCTTATATAAAGCCTCACCTCCTGGATAAAGTCATGCTCATCGCCCTCGTTCTAATGGTCAGGGGGAGGCATAGCCACAATTTTTGACAAAGAGCTACGTGTTACAACTAAATCCTGTTAAAAGGATAATTCATTTGAAATACTGATTCTTAATGTGACTGATCCATCCTTATGGAAGTCAAAACCACACTCTTTTTAGCTTATCACTATTTACCACCCTCCAGATCCCTATTCAGAATTTCTTCAGGAATTTGTTAACTTTCTTCCCTGCTTAGGACTTCCAACAGATAAGGCTTTATTTGTAGGTGATTTTAATATTCACTTTGACAATGAGCAGGATCCACTTAAACCTGCTTTTGAGTCTATCTTAGAATTCATGAGTATCACTCAGAATGTGCTGGGTCCAACCCACCACTGTAATCATACTTTAGATCTAATATTAACATTTGGTGTTAATATAGATAACCTTGATGTTTTCCCGCAAAGTGATTTGATTTCAGATCACTATCTTTTAGTATATGAGCTATCTCTAATGAAAAAAAATCCTTCTGCCTCGTTTATTAAAAACCTACCAGAATTAAAATTTAATACACCTATGGAGCCGATCATCTTGAGCATGTAAATGACCAATTAGAATGTGTGTTTTGCTCAACCCTGAATATGATTGCTCCTGCTAGGGTCAAACGCATTAGGGAAAAAAGACTAGCGCCATGGTATAATGACCACACCCGTACCTTAAAGCAAACAACGCGGCGCCTAGAGCGCAAGTGGCGACAAAGTAAATTGGAGATATTTAAGAGTGCTTGGAGGGACAGCATGGCAGAGTATAAGCATGCCCTCACTAAAGCTAAAGCTGCATATTTTTCCTCAATCATAGAGAAAAATAAGAATAATCCAAGATTTCTCTTTAATACAGTCTTCAAATTAACTAAAAACCCTACAGAAAGTGATTCTCCCGTTCTGTATAATTTTATCATGATTTCATGACTTTTTTTAATGATAACATAGTAAACATTAGGAAGAAAACTCAATGCTCATCACATCACCAAACTATTCAGCAACCTTCCAGATGCAGCACTAGTGAAGACGTCCGTTTAATGAGCTGTAAATCAAGATTAGAATCTCTTACCCCAATTACTAATACTGAACTATCCACACTGATCAGCTCGTCTAAGTCATCATCGTGTTTATTAGATCCAATTCCTACACGTTTACTCAAAGAAGTAATACCTAGTATTATAGAGCCACTGTTAGTTATTTTAAATTCATCCCTTGCCTTTGGTTATCCTTTAATAATCCTTTAAGTGTGCTGTTATCAAACCACTGATTAAAAAAGCCACTCTTGTCCCTTATGTGATATCGAATTATAGACCAATTTCAAATCTACCATTTCTCTCCAAAATCGTAGAAAAAGCCATCTATCAGCAGCTCTGTAGTTACCTCCAAAGAAATGGTATTTATGAAACATTTCAGTCTGGCTTCAGGCCCCATCATAGTACTAAAACAGCATTAATTAGGTACTAAATGATTTAGTAATGTCCTCAGATAAGGGATGTGTTTCTTTTCTTGTTCTGTTAGATTTAAGTGCAGCATTTGACACTATAGATCATGATGTTTTACTGAACAGACTAGAAAATACCGTAGGTGTTAAGGGATAGGCACTTTCCTGGTTTAAATCCTACTTGACCGACCGGTACCAGTTTGTTTATGTAAATAATCCACGCTCTAAGCTCTCAAAAGTGAAGTATGGCGTGCCTAGGGGTCAGTGCTTGGCCCGGTTTTATTCTCTCTGTACATGCTGCCACTAGGCTCAGTTATTCGTAAACATGGCATTAGTTTCCACTGCTATGCAGATGAACAACATTGAGGACTGTGAAAAGGAAATAAAAGATTGGATGTCATCACTGTTCTATCATCACTACACTGGTTACCAGTTAAATACCACATTGACTACAAAATACTTCTTATAACTTATAAAGCCGTGCATGGCCTGGCCCCACATTATCTGAGTGAACTTTTATAGTCTTACAATCCAACACGTCTACTTCGTTCGCAGGGTGCAGGACTTCTTTTAGTTCCTAGAATTAAAAAAGTCACAGGTCCCAACTATGGAATAAACTTCCCACTTTCGTTCGAGACTCAAACACTCCCCAAATTTTTAAGTCTAGGCTAAAGACATAGTTATTTACACAGACTTTTGACTAGATTTAGACTGGGATGCATGGCTTGGGTCACTGGGGCTGGAGTCTGGAGTCATGTCTGGCCTACCTGCCTTGTCCTTTAGTGGGTAGTGTTGGGTGGGCGGTCTGGCTGAACTGGGCTTCAGTCCTCTTGATCTTGACTTGTGCATCCTTGCCTTAGACTAAGCTGAGCTGGGGGTTCATAATCATAGAGTCTTATGGTGATCAGAGACGTTGGGTTGCTGTCGTTTGCCTCCCGTGGGGTTGCCGATGTCTCATACGATCCCTCTTGGCTGTGTTACCTTCCGGTTCTCCTCTTTCTAGCTATGCTGCTATAGCTAATGCTGCTGGGGTCTCATGCTACAAATGGCATCAGTGATTGTTAATAGACACTGTGCTCTTAATCAATAACTAATTACATTTTCTGTTTTCTCTCCAAGCTGTGTTCCGGTACCAGTTCCTGTCCCACACATAATGTTCATCCGCTTCAGCTTCACTCAAGCTGCTTCCGTCATCAGCTCCAGCCCCACCATACCCAGGCCACACCAGAGGGCAGTAACTCTCTCCCTCCTCCAGTTGGCTGGGGACGAAGAGCCACCAACGACTTTCCTGCTTAGACTCAAGATCTTAGAGTGACTCTGTGTATCGGACTACTTAATGCCGATGTGCATATTTTACATTGTATTTGAACTAAGACTCCATGACTTATTAGTTTAGATGAATTAGTTTCATTCTTACATTTATCATCTACACCGATCAAGAAGGTTGGGTCTCTTTTTGAGTCTTGGTCCTCCCAAGGTTTCTTCCTCAGAACACTTAGGGAGTTTTTCCTTGCCACTGTCGCCCTAGACTTGCTCAGTTTGGGATTGGACGTAGATATTAGGAGATAATCTAAAATTGTAAAGTTGCTTTGAGACAATGCTCCATTGTAAAAAGCGCTATATCAATAAATCTGACTTGACTTGACAATCTTCAGACAAACACCTTTGGAAAAACTGATTGAAGATTACCCGGGGGGTATTTCAGAAAGCAGGTTTAACAAACTCTGAGTTCAAACCTGGACTCTGGATTAACTAACTCTGAACTGTCAAACTCAGAGTTTTCGGTTTCTGAACAGGGGATAACATTTAGTTCAGTCAACTCCGAGTTACTTTAACACTGAGTAAAGTTCGTGGTCAAGCAGATACAAAACCCTCATCAATAGAAATGATTGACTGAATCAATTACATAAAATTCAGTGGTTATGTCATATATGTAAGTAGCTAGTGAAATTTCCTCACAGAGGCTGGAGAGATGGCCCACATTCAAAACACTTACTGATCTGTTGCGGAAGGCGTCCCTGGAGGAAGCTCATCTGACCCCTCTGACCCATAAGAGGGTAGTCATTCAAATTAAGCATATAAACTTATGTACATTCATCGTTTTGCCACTGTGGGATCAGTGATGCCCACCCATCCATTACTAGACATAACTTGGCACACAGATTTTCTTGTGCCAGTACAATTCTTTGTGACTGACTGCTGTTGCTTTTCCAGATTCTTCATACTTCCTGGTGACTCAGAGTTACATATTTGAAAAACTGATGTGGCCTGCACACTGTTGTAGAAACAAAAGTCCAGTTAGGTAAATTGTCTGGTTTAAATTAGTTAAATTAATAAAATTTGTTAAAGTTATAATTTAACTGTCTAGTCTTCTACATTTTCTACCAGTTACTGTTGGTGTATTCTGGTGGAGCCATAACAGCCCTCCATTCAGGTGTAAGTACTTTTAATACTACACAGAAAATTGTTCATTTTTATTGCAGGACGGCAATGAGGAAAACTCGTCAGCTGCCACAGAGAGGGAAGATACAGAGAGGCCTACTGAGATTTACACCTTGAAAATAGCATCTAACAGTTGATCACACAGAGTGATGCTGGAAATTACAAAGTTGAAGAGGGTCCATCCACCTCCACAGCACAATGAATCTTAGTAAGATGTTGTTCAGTATTGGCCCATGATGTAGACCTGGCACTGTGATCTTCAATGTCATTTTTTGTGTTTCTCTAGCTCCATGTGAAAGGTGTACTTTTAGAACAAATAAAAAAATCTAATTTAGAAATGGACCACATAAAGCTGCAAATAAAAAGGCAATGATGGAAATACAACTGCTGGAACATCAGTTAAAAGTCAGTGAGGTGCCCACAGGTGGATGATTTTACTTGTTTGAAGAACATAAACGATATTAACCTCTGTACTTCATTTGTACTTGCAGGAAAGAAAGAAGACTTCATAAAAAGACAGGAATATTGTTTTTATTTGACACTGGGGAGGTGATAGGCTAATAAGAAATGATGGTAGCAGATTGTGTCTCTCACTGCTCTTCCATCTCGTGCATCAGCGATGTGGTCAGGATTTATATCAGGATTGGTCAATGGATGAATGGGACATTGTCTGATCACCAACCACTGAGAATCCCAATGGTCATCTCTACCCTGGCTCATGTCCTGCAGTAAGCCAAATTATAACATTGCAAGGGTAAATAGGCAAGGGTAAATAGGAAATTTGCCCATTTGTGGTCAGCAAATAGGGCTAGCAGGGGTACCTTCTGTCTATAATCATTTAACTCTCCTATGATAGATAATACAAGGATACAGTTTAAACTACCAGTTGCAAAAGTAACTAAATATTGATTATGAGAGGATATGGTTATATGTACTGTATATATTCACCGTTGGCAAATTTAGCACTCACTGTACACTCATGAAAACTTTGCAAGTCATGCACAAACCCAGGCCACTTTGCTTCCACGTTGCTGATGATATGGGCTGCATCACATATGATCTTCACAGTGCAGAACAGTAATGAACTGCAGTGATTATATTGTGATTTGTATTTCATTTGTAATGCAAAATTGCTATTATTCAGGCCTACCTGCACATTAATGTGTTGTGGAAAAACGTCATATTCACTTAATCTCCTTGATTTAGCGAAGAGTGCCATCTAATGCAACCTATCACACTTGGAAACCCTAAAATCATATTAATATTAAAATCATATTAACTGATTCAAGTCTCAAAGCTTCATACTAAATAAATTACTTGTTGCTTAGACCGATACCTGAAATTCTGTGGGATTCTTCTTTGATCAGGCTTGTGGCTCTGTGACTTTGGAACACCACAAAGGTTTATAGTAATCGTTTTAATGCAAGCGTCAGAAATGTGACAGCCTGACAGACAGTTGCTTTAGAAATATGCTCAGCATCACTGATTTTGTATAGAAAACTTCCCTTGGCAAAAAACTGAAGCACAACACAAAGAATTTGCTCCGAACTCAGGGTATGACCACAGAGTAGAGTTGGGCGGATCCAAATATCGATACTATCGATACCAACGCTGGTATTGATATTGAGCAATACTCGTGTAAAAAGATTCTCTCCCTCATGCTCCCTGTGTCTGTAAGAGTAGCGCTGCGCTGAGTCACACAGCGCGGAGCAGCGCACCCCATATGTTGCACCGTCACGTGGCTCATCGGCGCCAGCCAATCAGCCATGCAGGTAGGCTCAGCCTGGCCCGCCCACTCAGCGCTCTCCTCCGTTACTTATTGTTTTTATTTTGTTTAAAGCCAGAAGTCCACTGAAGGGAAGAAATTCCTTATTCTTTGTATTATTTTCTTGTATTGTTCAACTTGACAGAAACAACAAGTTTGAAACTGTTTACAATATTTGTTGTGGTGTCTTAATTTTTCTGTATTGTGGTTTGTCAGCTCTCTAACCTCAAGAGATTTCTTTAATTAGCTTTAAGTTACACTCTTTATTTAAGAAAAAAACCTAGAGAAGTGCACTGAAGGGAAGAAATTCCTTAATTTTTGTATTATGTTATTGTATTGTTCGACTTGGAAACAGAATAAGTTTGAAACTGATTACAGTATTTGTTGTGGTATGTTAATTTTGTTGTATTGTGGTTTGTCAGCCCTCTGCCTCAGGAGATTTTGTTTTAAGTTGTGTTGAGTGATATTTTTTACACTCTGTTTATTTAAGAAAAACAGAATTGCACTGAAAGGAAGAAAATTCCTTATTTTTTATTGTTTTCCTAAGAACAATTCTATTTGAAAAAAGAAACAAAGACAGAACTACAAAAGATGTCTAGTGAGGGGAATTTTTGTATTGTAGTTTCTCCTTTTCTGCCTCAAAAAAGATTAATTTTTCTAATGTTAAGGCAAACTTTGTTTTGTTACTGTTCCATTGTTTCTAAACAAAAATGTTGATTGTGATAATAAAGTATTTTGTTGTCCACGTACAATGTTTGCCGAAATTCTATCCTAGGTCTTTTGGATTCTTTGGATCTATGAAGCTTAAATATTAAAAAGTATCGGTATCGATACTGGCCCTGCATTTACTTGGTATCGGATCGATACCAAAATTCCCGGTATCGCCCACCTTTACCACAGAGTGTCAAATAAGCGATTGAGAGCGGAGAAGATTGTTAATATAAATGATCGACTGTGCTGAAAAACGCTAAGGCTCACACAGATAATCATCAGGGAAGGATGAAACATTAAAGCGGGGTCTGATCAGCCTCTCCCGATGGAGATTTCTCCGTAGTGTTTGTGCTTCGATGTGAGAAACTCAGGGTTAGTTGAAATAAACCTGCTAGCGAGCAGCTTAGCTTCACGAAGTATGTTGCCGTAGTAACCGACTCCAAGTAACCTAGAGTATCCGTAAACTCTGAGGCAACTAACTCCGAGTTTCCACTAAACCTGCTTTCTGAAGTACCCCCCTGCTTTTTGAAATAGCCTGCCAGTTGTCTTGTTTACAGAGTTTCAGGCAGACACAGAAACACTGTTTATATATATAGAAAATAGATTAATTTTTCTATTTCCGTCTCGGAAATGTTAGCATGCAGTCACATAACTGAATAACTGAATTATATAACGATTTCAGGCTGACAAAAGCCGACCCAATCGTTTTTGTGTCAGTAGATGGCGCAATAAGACATGTTTATATAACTCCTGCAGAAACCAGGAACAATGAATGGAGAGTTAGTGAGAACATAAAAACTTTAGCTAGAAAGGTACAATGATGACACGACGTGAGGCATGAATTGTGTTGATGTATGTATTACGTGTCTGTGAACACTGCAAACCTTTTACTGTTTCAGATTTATATAACATTAAAATAACTGAACACTCCTGCAGTTTATGACAAAGGGAAAACACTCAGTCAGACGCTGTGTTATGTCTGCCACCGCTATATACAGTCAACATTATGAGCAAACACACTGGTGGCATATTACAATCGTATCAGAGATAAACTGGAGGCATGTTCACGTTTTGTGCCCAGTTCTTTGTCTCCGGTGTGTCAATGACAAACAAGAGACGGCTAAAACTCCACCATGACCGCCTGCATTACATGGTTCTACCTGTCTGACCACACAAAGAAAGCCTCTTGAAATGAAATGAGTCTGCACAATCAGTCTCTCTTTAGCACTGTAGGAATGTTTTTCACAATACCGTTTATTAATAGATTTCTCATGATAAACTCACTTGTTGCTCCTTTAATCTGGAATGTATTCATGTCTCCCTTTTGTTATTCTATTTCTGATAAGGGATTTTTGGAGAAACAGCTGTGACAAAGTGTATACATGAATGAAGCATATATTAGATCACCATTAGGTCTCCTGAGGTGTTAAGGACTGAACATTGATCACTAAAATTGTCCTATACTAATGTTTCATTAAAAAAAAACAACCCTACATGACTTTATTGGTGCTGTCAGTGGTACTGTCATTTTTGAGTTATAGATTGCTCAGTTAAAAAAGTTTGAAACTCGACCATGTGTATGAAATCTTTACAAAGTGATGTAGACAGTGAGATGTACACATCTGTTTTATGACCAAATAATACATTAGTAAAATGCAATATTTATCATTAATGGATGGCTGTCGCAACTGCCATATTGTTTATATTGTTTAAAAGTAATTTATACCATTTTAATAGTTATTTAATAGTCATTTCATTTAGTCCTAAGTAAAAGTTTGGGCAGTCCTGGTCAAACAATTTCAACACAAGCTTTTAAGGACATTAAATATGACCCATTTCTGAGAATGTAAATTAATGCATATCGAAAAGACACCCCATAAAAATTTCTATACAGATGTGTTTCTGTAACATTTTCAGAACTTGGTAATGGTTTATTTTAAAATACTTCACATAAGTTTTGCTCCCCGCATAGGTTGTTTTAACTTCTTTTCATTTAGAAGATCAAAGAAGTATTCATTTGGCCAGAAGTGCTTTTACAGAAGCTATTTTATAAATATTGTGTGTCTAGGGTGGACAGGATTAGGAATGAGATCATCAGAGGGACAGCACAGGTTGGAAAATTGGGTGACAAAATTGGAGAGAGAAGACTGAGATGGTTTGGACATGTGCAGAGGAGGGATAGTGGATATATTGGTAGGAGGATGTTGGCGATGGAAGCTGCCAGGCAAGAGATGGAGAGGAAGACCAAAGAGGAGTTGGTTTGGTTGTGGTAAATGAAGATATGCAGGGAGTTGGGGTGAGAGTAGAGGACGTGGAGGACAGGGTGAGGTGGAAACGTTTAACTCGCTGTGGTGACCCCTGATAAAGGGAGAAGCCGAAAGAAGAAGAAGATTTTATAAATATTGTCAGCACCATGCACTTAAAAGTCTCTATGATCTGAAGAAATGCTTCTTGTTTAATGTATTGTAATGTCCTGATTAACCTACGTAAAAATCTTGAATTTTAGTGTGGATAGCCTACACATGCACGATAACTCTCTATTAATAGTAACTAACTCAGGAGCTTTAAATAAAGGTCAGGAAGTACAAAACAAGACCAGGATGTAATCACTTTAACAACATGTCTAAAATTCAGGTCTAGTTAGCATTCATCAGACACTTTTCAATTGTTAATACAATGAAATCTTGGTGGCTGATGGAAGGGACCTAGTCGAATAAATCACTGTGAGTGCAGATTGGTTTTTAATACTGAAAATCTAAAGATCAAAGTGATTATGTACTGAAATGTAATATCAATTAATTAGCTAGATAAAAGTAACTAATGGATGACCAAATGTACAGCAATATAATCCACACTTAGTCTGATTTGCATTAAGAAGACATCATTTTTATTTATTTTTTGTAGTTTTTTTTTTATATTTAGTTAAGTTATACCCTGCGTTATAATGGGTGGAGCTGCAGAGGGGTCTGGAGCCTGCTAAATTCCGGCTGCAATTGAATGCATACACTGGAGAGGCGTCAGTCCATAACTCGGGGCTTGGAAAAGGTCACTATTGCATTTGCCTGTCCGACCTGCCATCTTTCAGCCATGGCCAAATTATAGGCCTGGCCAGAAGGCACTATCGGGACTCAAACACATTTGGCCACGGAGATGGGCTAGTGAATTGCCACTGCACCACTGAGTGCTTAAGAAGAGATCTTAAAAAAAAAAACATTAAAACACAATTTAAAAATGTTAAACAACAGGGGTCTCCACTGTAGTATGATATTGATGATTCAGTATTGAAGTAATAACATTATTCTATGACATTAAGGGACAAGTAAGATATATTATGATATGAAATTTGTGATTAGTCATGTCTAGATAAGACATCAAAGCTTGAGGAAGATTTACAAGACACAGGAAAGCTGCAAATGTTTATGCAACTGAAAATGTCAGAGAGAGAAAAAGAAGCAGACTTCGAATATTCATGAAGCATCTGCTTTTACGGCTGTTCCTGTTTAAGTCTTTAATCCCCTTAAAAGTGAGACAGGGTTCAGTCCAGTGCATGTAGTTTGGTCATCAACCCATTTAAATGGTACTTTCTGAGAGCATCTGATCATCAACTGCTGCTTTTCAAATCGGTCTTTCTGTAACTTAACAGAGTTAGGTCGCTACTAGAATGTAAATAGAAGTCAGTTTATTGTACATCAGAATATATACTATACATTCAGTATGCTGACTGACTTTCCTCTTAATCTAATCTGTTCGCATATACAGTATTATTAAGGTTATTACCCTACTTAATCCATATATCACCTTGCCCGATAAATTAGCTGTTATAGTACAGCAGTTCTAATGATGCATGTAACATCACAGCCTTTGGTGCAGAAGGTTTTATTAAACGTCAGCATGAGCAGACCGAAAGCTGAGCAATGTTTGGCTGATTTATCGAGATGATTTTTCCTCCAGTTGGGTTTTTACCAAAAAGTTCTATTTTGGTTTCATCTGACCACATGATATTCTCCCAATCCTCTTCTGAATCATCCATATGCTCTCTGGCAAAGTTCAGACGGGCCTGGACATGTACTAGCTTAAGCAGGGGGATACGCCTGGCACTGCAGGATCTGAGTCCCTCTCGGCATAGTGTGTTACTGATGGTAGCCTTTGTTACTTTGGTCTCAGCTCTCTGCAGGTGATTCATCAGGTCCCTCAATTGTCTTGTATGTCTTACAATTGCTCCCACAGTTGATTTATTCACACCAACCTGCTTGTCTATTGTAGATTCACTCTTCCCAGCCTGGTGCAGGTCTACAATTTTCGTCCTGGTGTCCTTCAACAGCTCTTTGGTCTCGGCCATGGTTGAGTTTGGAGTCTGACTGTTTGAGGCTGTGGACAGGTGTCTTTTATACAGATAACGAGGTCAAACAGGTGCCATTAATACAGGTAACGAGTGGAGGACAGAAGAGTTTCTTAAAGAAGAAGTTACAGGTCTGTGAGAGCCAGAAATCTTGCTTGTTTGTGGGTGACTAAATACTTATTTTCCTCCATGATTTACAATTAAATTCTTTAAAAATCCTACAATGTGATTTCCTGGATTGTTTTTCTCATTTTGGAGAACTTGCACAATCAGTGGCTGACTTTAAATTACCTTTTTGCCCCACTGTACATTTGCACATGTTATCGTAGGACAGCTGCGGATTAAATTTCTATTTGAGCTTTCATTTGTGTTGGTAAGCTGGCGACACACCATGGTGTGAGGGGAACAAGCAGAGAAACAACAATGGCATCTTTGTCAATGCAACACACCAGAGCTTAAAGTTTCTTCACAGTTTCTACACGTCTAAGTTCCCTCCCCTTCTCCCTTCTGAAATTCCAGCTCACATTGTAAAGTAAATACAACCAGGGGGAATATGTCACATAACCACCAGTTTCTCATTCTATAAATGGGAGATAAAGAGGGACTGAGCGAGTCAATGTGCTTCATTTGTTTTGTTTTGGCCCAGGTAAAGTGAAATAAGATCTTACTCATCTTAAATAGAAAAAATAGAATAGGTCAGTGTTGATATTAAATAACCAATCTGTGGAAACAACAGTAGCATGTTGACTAGTTTAGACACAACAGTATCCCATACAGCATTGCTAAGAACAGTATAATATGGTGTTCAGACAATGTCCAGGCCACATACTGCATAATAATGCAGTATCACAGAACGTATTATTGACATTGAGACACATACCAGTAAATGCAAAAATACCTGTTTGTTAAAGTCATAAGTAAATGTAGTTACGAAAGCGGTTATTTTTCCTTCTTATCCCAAACATCTCACATCCATTGAATTAATCTGATAAAGTCAGTTGTGTGCTTAATTAAGTGTGGGTGGAATAATTTTTGACTCTATACACAATATAACAATTCTGAAAGGCAACTCCGCCACCTTGATATTTGCAAACTGCTGATAATGACATGGAGGCATTGAAAAGGCATGTTGTGAAAGCTAAACACCTTTTAATAAACCTGGCTAGATAAATGACAATGGTCTTAGCCTTAAGCCATAAGTTATTGTTTGCTTAAGTGACTCAAAAAGAGCAATGGTATTGTATTAATTACTCCACAGGAGGGAAGGAGAGGACAAGAAAGGCGCTAGATATTGCGTTTTATTGTTCATAGGGAATAGTCTCAAGCAACGTAATATTATAAGTTGCAGTTTGCTAGCCCACCACTGCTGTGACTTGGGGTTTGAGTCAGTGGTGGTGCCTGCTGGCTGGATCAGGTGTCACACAGGCAAGACTGGACCAGGACTGCAACGAGGGAGGCAACACATGGGGTTCATAATTCAGCAAACGGTGACCGCAACGGTGACCCCTATCCTACCCTGAGATGGCCTGGGTAAAGCACAGGGAACATACACACTTGTGACCTGTGAATTCTGGGGTAGGCTAAGAACCTGTAAGAACCTAAAAAAAAAACATAAATAAAATCACATCTTACAGTGAGCCACTAGTGGGCATTATGGAGTTCACCTCCAAACTGCTGTACAATAACACCTGTAAGACTTTAACTACAGCTACAGTAAACATTGCTAAATACTTGTGCTCTCTCTCTCTCTCTCACACACACACACACACACACACACACAAAATGATATCAGAAACTGCTGACTCGGAGCTGGCTACCAGAACATATGGTAAACAGACTGTTTTCATCAAAGGAGATTATGTATCTGTCTGAGCTATTCAAGCACCCGTATTGTTCCGGAACCAAAAACTGAGCTCAATTTGTACACAGTGGTCATTTTATTCAAACAAACTCTGGTGACTTCAGATGTGGGGAGTTGAAGAAGGTTAATGGTTTATTAATTGACTCTGGGCAACCTGCAGTGTGTAGAGGATGAAATTATTGTGGTATAAGAACTGGACCATGGATAGCATTTGCTTCTATTCATTTTAATAGAATTTGTTCAGTCTCAAAGAGGTCTCTGGATTGCTGGCCATCTTTGGTTCAAGAACTCCCACCTTATTTACATAATCGGATTCAATAACCAAGAGGCAAATGTCGTATTATTCTTAACTGGCATTGCTTGACTGTGCCATGTGAAGGGCCCACTTGGTGCTGGAGCTTGAACTGACCTCCAAAACAAAAGATAAATTAGAATAGGGCTGAATCCAAAACTCTTTACTCCCTACGTAGTGCACTATATGCAGCTTGGAACAATCGATACATCTTGAATAAGAAGCCATTTCTGCTTAACCGCAGGGTTACTTATATATTGTAGAATGACATAACGTGTACTTGTGTCTGTTTAATTTTGATTGGCCGAATGGAATGCCACACAACCCTCTGGTTGGATTCCTGGCCAAGACGGCACCTGTGTGGAGTTTGCATGTTCTCCTCGTGTCTGTGTGGGTTTTCTCTGGGTACTGTTGTTTCCTCCTACATTCCAAAGACATGAATTAGGTCAATTAGTGTCTCTAAAGTGTCCCAGAATGAGTGAGTGAGTATGTGCATGCATGTGCCCTGCGATGAATTAGCACTCTGTGTAGGGTTGGTTCCTACCTTGTGTCCTGTAATGCCAGTTAGGCCCTGAATTGGATTAAGCCTAAACTCCCATCAAGCATTTATGGGGGCACTTGAAGTCAAACATTCAGTAACATCACAAGATGCTCATGGGGCATCAGAATTTGCAAAAACGTGTGGAGTCCAAACCAGCCTGAGAGAAATTCGTTCACTTTTTTGAAAGGATTCAACTTTTTAGCCTGGTGCTTAAGGAACTGGGCTATGGACCAGAAGGTCAGGATTTAAATTCCACCTCTGCCTAGCTGCCACTGTTGAGCCCTTGAGCAAGGACCTTAACTCACAGTTGCTTGGATTGTACATTGTACAATTGTATAAGTTGTAAATCATCCAGGATAAGAGCATTTGGTAAATGACTAAATGTAACTGTAAATGTAGACACTACGGACTGTGGTGGCTTAGCAGTTAAAATACTGGGCTTTGGTCCTGAAGATTCAGGGTTCAAGCCCCACCTCTGTAAAGCAGCCATGGTTTTTGTCCTTGTTTACAATCTGCTGACATCACTGTAACAAATCATGTGGAAAATATGTATGTTTGGCTACTATTAAACAAACCATTAAGAATATGACAATGCCAAAACTGATAGTTTTCATTTATAAATTAGCCTTTTGGCACAGCTTGGACTTCATACCGACTTTAAGGCTAGATGGGTTCACTAGGATAAAACAAGGAGTCAGTTCAAGCCCACCCACAGCCTTGACTAACACAAGGAACCTCACAAACATGTGAAACAACCATCAACAAAGCCATTGCAATGGAACATGGGGAGGCAATGTGTCGGCTTTTACCTCAAATAAATCTGTGTTATAACTACACGGGATATCAAGCAACATTTTTTTTCTTTTTCGAATGGAGGAAACAGGCTTTTAAAGCTTAGCATATATCACCTGATGTATAATTCTCCAGTAATCAATTTTTCCATAATTCATTTTTACAAAGTCTTGACGGGCACTTCAGTGTTGTAAAAATCTTTTTTCGTCAACAAGTTCAAGGTGAGGAGTTGGGTATTAAGAGTGGTCATGGGACCTTGACTGTCAACATTTCTGTTTGCTCTCCGGTCTAAGTGGCACAGAGCATGCTTGAGATGTTGTATGTGAGAATGTGTATGTGTGGGTGTAATGAATGTTTGCCCAGCTTTCAGTGCAGTGGTACCCTTACCTCTGTCTGCGCCAAGTGCCATACTGAAGTGGCCATTATTAATAAGAGTTACACCCTGAAGACAAACATTGTTCAGCTCAGATCTGTAGAGAGAAGGTAGCATTTGGATACAAGACCAACATTCACGTAAAAATACAACAAGAAAAAACCCACCCGCTCCAAAATTGGTGTGGGCGTTTAGTCTCTGGTGAGTGTATTTTTAAGGAAAAAACACAGGACATCCTTGGTATGAGAGGAAGTTTGCAAAAACAGAACTGAAAAAACAGATTTGGCTTGATGATAAATACCCTTGCCACCCGTCTCCACTGTATGCAATGCTTAATGTATTAGACTAAGGACCATAAGGTCCTGAGTTTAAGCCCCAGCACTGCCAAGTTGCCACTGTTGGGCGCTTGAGCAGACCTTAACCCACAGTTTGCTTGGATTGTCATTGTAAGACTATATCGTTATAAGTCGGCTGGTAAGAGAATTGTTTTAGATAAACTAACTGTAGTGTAAATGTAATGTTGTGCAGTTACTGTGCAAAAGTCTTAGGCCACCATTATAATTGTTGTTTTAGCAATGCTGTAATGACCGGTATATAACATATTGCGAGATTAGACCCAAACATTGATCTTGTGGAGAAGTATTCATAATGCAGCAGGAAAGGACAATGACCCCAAAACGGACTCAAAGTTTTGCACATCTACTTGAAGACCAAAAAAAAATAGCAAGGGGAATTGATAAGGAATTCAAGGTGTAGTTGAGTAATTAACCACTATTCAACAACACCACAGCAATTATGTGGCTAAAAACACAACTATATTTGTAGATCCATAATACTCGGTTTAAATGATAGTTTCATTCCGTCTTTGTGTTTTTCGACAGATAACGCACCCCCCCGCACTCGGTCTCGTGCGCCTCAGTCACGCCGTACCCGTGGACACCTGCACGTCATACGGACAGTGTCCATAGCGCTGAGACTCACATCACCAGTACGCCCCATCACAGGGTGTCGCGCGCGATGTGTATAACCCTTACGGCACGCATGTTTCTTACCTGTGCGAGACTGTAACCCAAACGCACTTTTATTCTTCCTAGAGCCACCCACGGGGCGTGACACGTGCGCATACACACGGTGACAGGTCTATGAGCACCACCCTGGTAGTTACCGCGAAAGAGTCAAATTGGCATCCTGTGATGAAGTGCAGGTGCTGCTATTTATATAAACTCTGTCTGTTTTGAAATAGACCGTATAGGCCTGTGTTACCACCTTGGACTACTGTCAGTACTTACTGTAATGTTTATCATTTACTACGTAGTACTACGTCTTTGACCATATTGCAGTTGTAAGAGAATCCATTTATTAGGTATCTGATTGTCAGTAGTCATAAGTTTTGGCTATTGTTGTACTGTGATCAGTGGGGAAAAAGTATTTAGTCAGCCACTGAGGTGGCAAGTTCTCCTACTTAGCAAGATGGAGAGGTCTGTAATTTTCATCAGAGGTACACTTTCACACTATGAGAGACAAAATGCGAAAAAAGAAAATCCAGGAAAGGAAATCACGGTGAGGATGGTAGGATTTTTAAGAAGTTAATTGTACAGTATGGTGGAAAAAATAGAATGTGGTCGTAGCAAAATTCAAATCAATACTTTGTAACTAAACCTTGGTGGCAGTGACAGAGGTCAAACGTTTCCTGTAAGTCTTCACCAGGTTTGCACACACTGTGCTGGTATTTTGACCCATTCCTCCCCTGCAGGATCTCTCAGAGCAGTGTGAATGTTTTGGGGCTGTCACTGGGCCACCGGACCTTCACTCCCTCCAACTTTTCTCTGGGGTTGGGCCACTCCAGGACCTGAATGCTTTTTAACGGAGCCACTACTTAGTTGCTGCCGAGGCAGTGTGTTTGGGATCATTGTCATTGCTGAAGACCAGCCACATCATATTCAATGCTCTCACTGAGGACGGATGGTTTTGGCTTTTAAAATCTCACGATACCATGGACCCCGTTATTTTTCCCTAAACACGGATCAGTCGCCACCCCCTTGCTTCCAGTGGTATGGTGTTCTTGGGGATGCCAACTCAGAATTCTTCTTATCCATGTTGACGTTTTTACCAAAAAGTTCTATTTGGGTTTCATCTGACACATGATATTCTCCCCATCCTCTTTGGATTCATCCATCTTGCTCTCTGGCAAACTTCAGCCGGGCTTGGACATGTGCTGGCTTCAAAGCAGGGGGACACGCTGGCACTGCAGATCTGAGTCTCCCTTCGGCGTAGGGTGTTACATGATGCTGCCTTTGTTCACTTTGGTCCCAGCTCTCTGCAGGTAATTATCAGGTCCCTCCTGTAGTTCTGGGATTTTTGCCACCGTTCTCATGATCATTTTGACCCCACGGGTGAGATCCTTGTGTGGGGCCCCAGATCGATGGAGATTTCAATGTCGTATGTCTACCAATTGCTCCCACAGTTGATTTATCACACAACCTGGCTGCATATTGTAGTTCACTCTTCCCAGCCTAGTTGCAGGTCTACAATTTTCTTCGGTATCTTTCGACAGCTTCTTGGTCTTGGCATGGTTGAGTTGGAGTCTGACTGTTTGAGGCTGTGGACAGGTGTCTTAGAACAGATAAACGAGATCAAAAAGGGGTTATTAGACATGTATTGTGTTTCAATATTATATTGTCCAGTTTTGGTGAGCCTGTGAGAATTGTTGCCTCAGTGCTGTTCTTAGCGGACAGCAGTGGCACGGGGGGTGCTGATAGAATTGTCGATAACTGGATATTTTCTTTTCCGACCATTTCGGTAATCTTAGTGAGGGCTGTGTGTGAACACTCCTTATCGATCAACAAGTTTCCGAACTAAATACTAAGGCCAGCCTGCCTAGCACAACAAGATTAGGCCAGTTCAACGTCACTTACTTAAATCACCTTATGCACCATTTGGATGCCGGTTGAACTCCAGAAGGTCATCTTGACCGTGCCATATCCCTAATGCCAGACGATTGCTGCCATGTGATTGGCTGCTTAGATATTAGGTGAGTTAGATATTAGAGAGTGTATATACATATGTCTAAGTATTGTATTAAGTATACTGTATGACGTATTTCTAAGTAGGGTATTTCAGCGACAGATTTTGTTCCACAGTACTGTGTTAGACATTCTATATTTTTCAATGTATCTTTTGCTTATTCTTTATTTATGTTTTCGTGGTCAATAAAACTTACAGACTGTAGTTCATCTGTTTCTCTACATACTTTGTTAGTCCCCTTTACTCTGTCCTCTAATGGTCAGGAACCCCACAGATCAGGTAATATTTGGGTGGTGGATCATTCACAGCACTGCACTGTCACTGATGTGGTGGTGGTCTCTTAGTGTAAGTTGCACTGATAAGATTGGATCAGACAAAGCAGTGCTGCTGGAGTTTTAAAACACTGTTCATTCACTCCACTTTATTAGAGACATTCACCTTACTGCTCCACTTTGTAGATGTAAAGTCAGAGAAAGTAGCTCATCTGTTGTCATCCAGCCTTCATCAGTGCTCACAGGATGTTTCCTACAGGGTGCTGGTAGCTGGATATTTTTGGCTGGTGGACTATTTTCCTGAGTCTGATCCACTCATATCAGTGCAACACACACTAACACAACATGGACACATCAGAGTCACTGCAGTGCTGAGACCAGTGAGACCACCACCAAAATAGTACCTGATCTGTGGGGGTCCTGATTATTAGAGGACAGAATAAAGGAAATCAACAAAGTAGAATTACAGAATGCAGTGACCACTAAAACTTAAATAAAGATTATATAAATGGAAAAATATAGAATGCCTAAGACTTTTGCACAGTACTGAATATCTGAGCAAACCACCTTCTGGCTAAGGTAGTAACTTTCTGTTAGTTTAACATATATAAAAACAACAAAAAGTACAAAACAATGTATTGCAGCAAAAATCAATTAGTAGAGCATATTAAAAATAAAGAAGGTTAAAAATAGATATCCTTGGTTGAATTAATTGTAGATGAAAATGAAACTAAAGAGAGCCCCTCTAAACTTAGATAGTAGGCTCTGTCTCCACCTGTCTGCATAAATAACAATTGAATACTGATAAACAAAAAACTCCTGGTCAATACCAATAAGTCAAAACAGAGACGGTCTACTGCCTGTACGCATCATCATTTAGTTTAATAGAGACAGAGATTTGGCCTGATGAGTGGAGGAGGGGAGTTGGGGGTCGACCAGGGCTTTGTTGAAGCAGAAGATGAAGTGGATAGATGGATTTGTAGAGGGTGCAATTTGACATTTGACCCTGGACCCTCACTAATCCAAACTCAGTTCTCTTGTTTAAGTTTGTTCCTCTACTCTTGGCTAAGCTCGTACTTGCTACTTCAAAGACTATTACCAAAGATCTCTTCCATCCATCTCCTTAGGTGTGTTTCCTTCACAGGAACCTTTTCAGGAACTTTAGGTGTTTCCAGCCCAGAAAAACTTTCAGGGACTTTATATGCACTTCCACCAGAGGAACCATATTAGAAACTGTAGGTGGTTTCAACACAGAAAACCTTTCAGGAACTTTAGGTGTCTCCAACACAAGAAACTTTTGAGGAAATGCAGGTGTTTCCAACGCAGGAACCTTCTCAGGTACTGCATGTTTGTTTCCTCCAGAGAAGCCTTCTCATGAACTCTATGTGTTGTTTACATTGATTTACATTTATGTCATTTAGCAGAAGCCCATATCCAGAGTGACTTACAACTGATACAGTCTTACAATCCAAGCAATTGTGGGTTAAGAGCCTTGCTCAAGGACCCAACAGTAGAAGCTTGGCAGAGTAACTAAACTGCTAGACCCCGACAGCTGTCTATGAAGGAAACTTTTGATGCTTGTCTACAACACAAAAATATACCAGCACCTTCTTACCCAAAGGCTCTAATCAAACCACACTCTGTCCCTCGTACCCTTCAGACCCACTACTCTAGATTAAAGGCAGACAAACATCAAGATTCTTCTCGTCCTGGCATCCAGGTGGTGGAATGAATTTCCGCCAGACTTCTGAATGGCTCAGTATCTTGCTGTCATCGAACATGACTAAACACTGACCTCTTTACTGAGCACTTAAGTGAAGGCTTAAACTGCACTTGCATATTTAGTAACATTATATATAAACAGGATCTAGTTGGATTGTGTTTTGGCCTATAGCATGAGGTAATGTCTACTAAGATGAATACAAAGCACTTCTGTAAGTCGCTCTGGATAAGGGATTCTGCTGAATGCTGTAAATGTAAATGTTAATGTAACAGTTCAGGAACTGTAGGTGTTTCCAACACGGAAACCTTTTCAGGAACTGTTTCCACACATGAACCTTTTGATGAACTGCAGGTGTTCATTTAAGGAACACAGGAACCTCTTCTGGAACTGCAGCTTTATTTCCATCAGAGGAACCATTTCAGGAACTGTAGGTGCTTTCAACACAAGGTTCTTTTCATGAGAATTATGTATCTTACAGAGGAACCTTTTCAGGAACTGTAGATTTTTCCAACACAGGAAACTTGTGATTATTCTTAAATCCAGCATTAGTTAAACAAGATACCACCCTTAACCTTGGGGCAGTGATGTTGTCGTGGTTAAGGCACTGGACTATAAGTTTGAGGGTTTAAGTCCATAAATTGAATCCCAGAACCCCTAAAATAGTAACGAGTCTTTTTGGTGTTTTGAGTTTTGGTCCTCCCAAGGTTTCTTCTTTGCCACTGTCACCCTAGGGTTACTCAATTTGGCCCTCTATATTAAAAGATAATCTAAAATTGTAGTGCTGCTTTGAGACAATACTTTATTGCAAAAAGCGCTATAGAAATAAATCTGACTTGACTTGTTGTTGTTGTTTATTTAAACCGGACGTTTGTTTCTGATAAGCTAAAAAAATGTTTAAACCTTTGAAATCACACGGTTTAAACATGGTCTAAATAATATTTTAAACACCAAATTCAGCTTGGCACACAAATAGTATGATCCAAGTGATGGCTGGGATCACTGGGTGTTCATCACCCCTAAAGTTCTGATACTAGAATGTCCCCTGCTCCAGACAATTCCAAAGCTGCTACTGATTGGCCCTCTGATTGGCAAAACCCTGAACCTTCAGTTGCAGTTATACCTTGTATGATTGTATCCATTGTAAATCACTCTGGATATGGGCTTCTGCTAAATGCTGTGAATGTAAATGAGGTCTGTGATCACGTCTGTAATCAAGTTTGGTTTCAAGAATCTCTTTGGTTCCCAAGAAGGTCCCATAACCTCAGTGGACTAATAGTTCCATGTCACCTCTTCCATCACCTACTTATTCCCTCTGCTTTCCTCATAGTCCTTCTTTTTTGCTTTGGGTAAGTAAGTAGGCATGC